>CM068833.1:60941890-61541890 GCA_028554795.2 Sinohyriopsis cumingii | reverse complement strand
CGATCTTTAACAGTATCCATGATACTGGAAATAAAGAAAATTCTTTCTGTCCTGGAGCACTTATGTTTCCATTCTTGCATACATGTACTTAATTCTAGTACACATATGCTTCTGAAATTTATGATGCCTTTCATCGAGTTTAATATTATAACTAAATATAACTAAACTGATTTTTTTAAATACATGATTTCAGTAAAGAAACGTCATAAATGTAGAGTACCATATAGAGAGTTCGACGTTTTAAAAAAAGTAAATGCGGTTTATACAACAAATCCTGACCTTATATTTTTAAGAGTGTATAATTTATACATTACGTATGAAAGGTTGTAGGTACTTTTTATTTGTTTATTCTGTGTCGATACTCTATATTTATTAATATTTACCTAGTTCAACTGCATAATCTTACATTGTCTCTTCTAGCAATTAAAAAGATCACGACATTTATCAAATTCATTCAATTAAATATGTGTTCACATAAATGTTAATGTTTACAATCTATCGGAAACATTTTCCATACATAAATATAGGAAAGTAGAACGTAACGCTTTACATATTTATTTATTATCAGGATTAATGGAGAATGGATCATTGTTCGAACAAGCGTAAAAGAGGGGGATCTGCAGGATACCACACCAAACGGATCCGTTGAGACCTTCTCTCAGCTAGATTTCATCCTTGTTCTAGAGCGTCGACCAGCCTTCTACGCCATCAATTATATGCTACCCATAATTGCCGCATCCTTCCTGTCATGCGTAGTATTCCTTGTACCGATACACTCCAAGGAGAAAGTGTCCTATAGTCTGACAATTATCTTGGCTATAGCCGTGCTTCTTACCTTGATTGCTAATGCATTACCGCATACGTCATTGACAGTATCTGTCCTAGGTAAGGGATAGTGACTGAGTCAGGCGTAGCCAAAATATGTGATTAACAATTTTAAATGCAATATTACGTCTGCTTCACTGTTATGACTTTCATAGAGATTCTGAGCTGAATATTAAATAATTAACTTACACAGTTACTTTCTTTAGCCTTCGATATACAGTAATGTCCAGGATAAATCACCTCTAATATCACGTCAAACACTTAGTTCCTGCTCAGTAACTTTTGAAGAACTTCATGGATTGAAATCAACTCTAGCATGGGGATTGGCATTATGAAACATAGAAAAGCGTCCATTGTCACCGTTCTCCAAAACATTGTATGGAGTTATTACCCCGGGTTTGGATTTATTACCTTTCCCTACTGTTCTCGCTCAACAATATTTGAAGAACTTCATGGATTGAAATGAAATTTCTTAGTACCTTGATTTTTGGAAGACAAAGAAAACCTTTGATTTTCACCATTTCCAGCACATTTTTGCGGAGTTATGGTTCTGGTTAGACTTTCAATTTGTTTTCATATTCATCATATTGGCGCGGGAATCGGCGGCGCATGTGCACATTTCTAGTCACCTTATACAATGCTTTATTTCTAGTTAAATGAAGTGGCACATATGAATTAATGTCAAGGAAATATATGTTCAAAAACAAATTTCATAAGAAGCCTGTATCTTCAAACAGCTGTTAGTAATAATATGGTTTTCCTTACTTTGTACACAAGTCTCTAAGCACAACAACACACACGCACACACACACGCACACGCACACACACACACACACACACTTTAGTCAAGTTCAAACCTACTTATAAACTGAATGAGTATTATAAGACTATGTGATTTGCGTATTAGAGTTTGGTCGTATACTCTACGTAAATTCTATATTATATGATTAATTTTAGTACAAATTGTTACTTAAACGAGTGTCACTTCACTGACTTCGTTTTTACTGAACTTAAAGTGATACATACTGGGAACAAAACAAATTCTTTTGTCATTCATATGATCTTGGTTTACATGAGATTCGTTCTTGAAACCGACAGTACATGGCGGATTTACATTCTATGAATGGTTTCTCTAATTAAAATGTGGTAACGCATCTCATAAAAAGAGTTCTACTTTGTTTTCAGGTGTATATTTGGCCACTGCAATGTTTCTTAGTGTCCTGAGTGCCATCATAACCGTGCTAATGCTGATCATCGTTCATAACAAGGAGAAGATTGACGTAACGTCTTCTTTCTACAAGCTAACGATCATTCTCAGTTGTGCAGGATGTAAGCGGCGATCCAAAAAAGAAAACGGAAGCGTCAGAAGTAAAGTCGACTCAAACGGAATGCTCCCGTCAAATAAAAGCAAACAATTAATGGAAGCCAACAATGAAACAGATAAGCAAGCTACAGAGACGTCGGTTAGTACTGATGAATGGAAGAAAAAGGCATACACATGGACAGACGTAGCTAATGTATGGGACCGGTTTTGCTTCTGGACATTCCTGACCCTGACTTGCATTTCCACGCTGTCATTCTTAGTGGCATTGGCCGTCGGGGCAGGACTAAACGATGCTTGATGTTTTGGCACTGGAACCTTTAGCCTACATGACATAAATGTATTCACAAGGCATAATCAGTGTTCTGAAGGCCTATATGTATCGATAAAAATGTTGTAACCATGATCTTGTTCGTCCAACCGTTCGTCCGTTTGTCTTTTTGGCACCTAGTCGTTTTATACTTTGCAAACGAAGGCTGGCTGTTTCTGAGGTTTTATTCAATGTATTGTATGATTGAATATCATCATGAGTTGTATTCTTATTAGACTTTGAACAGTTGATTCATCACCATCCAAGCCATCATTCCTAATATGCTGTTAAATCGTCCATGATTTGTTATCTGGGCTACGCCATTGTTTCCATGGTTTCCAACAGAAACACACGCGAGATTCAATGGTTGTATGCGTCGTTTCACTTTAAATTTTCTTCCAATTCTGTTATTGCAGAATTTACATAAGGTATGATTGGATAATGTTGGGAACAGTTTTTAACATATTATTTGCAGTACATACTGAATCCAAACCCTTTTACTTTGATCAGGAAAAAAATCCATATATATGGCCCGCGCACGCGCGCGCGCGTGTGTGTGTGTGTGTGTGTGTGTGTGTGTGCTCTCGACACTTGGTTGGGTGTGATAAAAGAAACCCAAGGTCCCAAAAGCGGTGAGGCTATCGTAAAGTAGTTCTGAACTGTGGTTTGTCATTTTATTTCCAGATAGATATATAGACAGGTAGATAGAGTCTGACTAGAATTATAGAATAAAGTTGTTTAAGCGTTCCCAAAATTATCAATGTGAAACTTCAAGCGTAATAATGTTGTCATAAAACACACCAGCTTTTTCAACATTAATTCACTCTATAAATTGTTGTCAACAATATGTTGTGGACCAGTGTAGAAAATAGCGAGCACTTGGAAAGATTTAATTAAATGATGGGCTCAATTGTCCATTACAAAAATAATAAAAATCTTAGGTTGAAATCGGTTTAATCTAAAGTATTCATGTTTAAGGTGATTGGTAGATAACTACAGTTTATTATTATTATTATGACAGGAGATTAGCACGTGTGTCCGGATTCTTTAATATGATTGTGATCTTCGACGTCGACCTCCCGCCATGATATGTCACAGGTTTGAAAATATCGGTCACATTCATCGGCCCCAGGTATGATCGTATTGTCATCTTCATCGGATACCAGCTATCTTGGGATTAACTGAAATAAATATCCGAAATGCTTCATTACCGTTATGACATATTAATGACTCAGTTAAACGCTTGAACTTGATATCCTTTAACTGATTTTAAAACAATTATCATTGTTTCTCCTACATTAGTATGATGAGGTATGGTAATTATCTTTCATGAAGCGACGTGGCGTCAAAGAAGTTAAAATGTTTGGGACGACTACAGTTTTACCAGTGTAACGTGTAACAAGTACGCATAGTTAGATGGGTCTGTTCTGGATGATTTCCTTTTCTAATAAAGAATATATTAATTTTATGTTGCATTTTATATTGTAACCCCCAACCAACCAAACCTTATATGAACAATGAAAATATCAAATACGACGGAGGCATCGAGTATTTTATTACCTTTTGCTGCAAATCAGACACTACACAGGCAAGAGGAGTGCTAGTAGTGTTGGTGGTGGTGATGGTGCTGGTGGTGGGGGTATTGGATAATATACGTCGACAAATCAAGACAAGAACTCAGGTGAGAAACCAGGTTCATGTTAACATTTGTTCGAATTAATGCCCGTCTTTTACAATAATAATAGTTCAGTTGAATGGTGATTAGACATAAATCAATAGCCACAACGAATTATTCCGTTCTTAATGTTTTACGTTGAAAGTTGTTTTTTCTCTTAATTTTAACACGTAACTTAACTGGAATGTATAATGTATGCCTTTCCAGAGGGGAGCCCATCTTTTTTCTTACAAGGCGTACATGTAGTAAATTTAATCTAACTTTATTCATGAGAAATGTTATATTCAGCTTTCACCGTCCGATCTCTTCTTCTACTTTGTTTCATAAACATAAACTTATGTATTTTATTATACTTTATTTTCTACATCCCCCGGCTAGACCGATATAGGTAGATCAATCCAACCATAAGTGACGTAAATTTAGTATTAAAATGGTGTTTATATATATATATATATATATATGTGTGTGTGTGTGTGTGTGTGTGTGTGTGTTTCTATCACGAACAAAGTCTTGGGTCCTACTTGGTGAAAAGCCTTGCCACCACCAACACCCTTCCCTGAGACAACTAGCCCTGCCCTAGAAAGGTCAATATACAGGCAGAAGCCTACTAATAGGGGTCACTCATTGGAAATGACAAAACTGTCTGTTGCGCACAGGTGACCCCTGTATGAAAGGTTTAACTTTAATTTGTTTTTGAATAAAACACCAAACATTGAATATCGTTATTATTATTATTATTATTATTATTATTGTTTTGTTGTTGTTTTATGCATTCTTTACACTGAAACCACACATGATTACTGTATAATGCTTCCTTTAATCATCCTTGATATGAAATCATTACCATCTTAACAATATAATCTGATCTTGGTTTGTTCACTATATAAAAATACGATATCAGGATTAGATAGGTGCTAAACTTGCCAAGTCCAAAACAAATTCGATTCATGTGAGAACCCGGTAGTGAACAATAAAATAAAAAGAAGCCGTTATAACCCAAGAACCGAAATGTCGCCTGCCTTGACATACGCGTTTTAAATAAGCTAAATGAATCTAAAGTGAATAGGAACAGACAACAATGTTTTAAATGTCATAGTGCAGAGTCTGTTCAAGAAATAAAATTATTGTTCGATTGAAGTTATAGAGTTTTTCATGATAATTTCCAGTACAACACACAAATGATGCTAGCAAGGATTAATCTTGAAAGGTTTGAGTGAAAACTCCACATAAGAAAAATGTCACATTTTCTCAGTGAAGGAGGGATTTCATGAATTTATGAGTGGCTTTGTTTTATATTTATGTGTATACAGCAACCACGTTTCCCAAAAGGGACTTGATATTGGCGCCATAACTAGTGTGAGAACATTTTGACTATAATTGTTTACGTACTCATACAGAATTTCCTCGCGATTTCCATACTGCTGTCTGTAGGCATAGTATGCCCCTTCCAGGACATATTCATCCAAACAAACTGTCTGAAATCCAGGATGATCGATGATACAATCCACATTGAACTCCTCGATCTTATAAAAAAATCACATTGATCATATCACAGCATGTATACTCTTCAACTGTTTCTTTACTGCTGCAATTGTCACACGTAAACCTGAATAAATCATTATACGTGGTAAATACGCTTTATCATAAGTATTATGTTAGACAGCAAACTCGTAGCTCTTGCCTTATCAAGTGTGTGTGTGTGTGTGTGTATATGTGTGTGTGTGATAAATGGTAAGAATTTTGTTGTACCTTTTGTACCACAATACTGAAATGCACATTTCATCAGAAACGTATTATATTATTATCATTATTAGTTTCCCCATAAACCTTTATGCATTATTTGCCACTAGTACTGTGCACCTTAACCGACATGGAAAAATATACTGGCTAAGCATCTATCCATGGAGGATATAAAAATTTATACCCATTAGCTGGATTAAAATGTACATTCAGGGTCTGCATTTCATCGTGGTTTCACAGAACGAACTTGAGTCATAAAATTAATAAAGCATTTATGTCTACACATCCCACAGTCCGAGTCTTAAGTGTTAAAATGTAACACCACTAGTTACTGATGAACCAAGCGAAACGAAAATCCTCTCTGAAGGACTCACGGTACTAATTCCACTCCAATGGTAAACATATGGAAACACTATCATATTCAAAATTCAATAACTTAAAATTTATGGGTGCTGATAATGACACCTATAATTTTTCGTGCACATCTAACCTTGGTGCAAGCTTATGTGTGGAGAACACCATATGACCCGCGGCAATTTGTTTAAATACATGTGCATGAAACACGTGTTATTGATTCTGCACCAAATGAATCAGGTGCTACTTTCAGTATTGAGTACTCCTGAGTCAAGCCTGTAAAAATGCTAAAATTGCATCAGTAGAAATTTGTCAATATTTTTTTTACATTACACATAGGATAAGCTCTCAAAAGATATTTTTCCTAAAATTTTAATTTTCATTATTAACCAATTATGGACCACCAAACCTGTAAATACTCTATTATTTCTTCACCCATTTCTAGACTGGTTCACAGTTCTTCCGTATAATTAGTACCGTGTGTCCTGAAGACATCCAACAAGCTTTTGCTCAAATTCACTTACTTCTCTTTTCATTATGAAATTTAAATAACATTAACGAAAGAATAATAAGATTAGTAATAATTAGTAATAATTGCAATAATGATAATAGTAATTACCAGAATGTAGAGCGCAAGCGCTGCTCAGCTGGATCATGGACTATGTTCTCTTCAGGGCCTTGATCCTCGTCTGGTTCAGGTTGAAATTGATACGGCCTGCCTCACTTCATGGCGAGCAGAATCTTCTTCAGATTCATGACGTTGGCCATCTTCAAGGGGTTCGCCTTCATCAGACGACAAAGATGAGCATGACAAATTTGCCATAAATTCGCTAGTGTCGTCACTATCAGCCATTATCTTCACATACGCTAAACTTGAGGGACTTCCCGACTGTGCGTCACTTCCGGAATCCGATTTTTCACCGAAAGTGTACAAATATTTCCGGATTGTTTTCCGTAAAACATTGATGTATGCACAAATAATCTAATTTTCTCCTCTGTGAATTAAAACCTACATCTAAAATGCACATTTCTGAGTTCTTTCGCGAAAAATTAACAGTATGATATATAATGTGTATTTGACTGTAGTATACCTATAAGGACTCCTGATTTTAATGGAAAAGGATGAACTCGTATCTCCTCTGAAACACTAATGTTGTTTCTAAAAATACGAAACGAATAATTATCGATTCACATGACATGCTTTGATCAACATAAAGTCTTGCTCAAGAAACTAAACAACTGTTTCATTTGCATCCATTACTTCGACCGGTCACTGCTGATACGCTTCAATTACCGCTTAAGGAGGGTTGAAACACTTTTTGGTTAGATACAACTGGCTGCAGTCTATAGAAGGCAGCTGGCATTAAACCGCATGTGTTTATGCATGAATGTGATCGACAAAATTGTTAATATACTAAGCAGCGTAAATATAACACGCAGATATGATTTCATTCTTTCCTTTATTACTCTTTCTTTCATTCTTTTATTCTTCTTTCTTTTTTCTTTCTTTCTCTCTTTCTTTGTTTTTCGCGTATTCGTTATACCCGACGTTAACTCTAACAGGCCGAGCCTACTTGCACTTCAAAATAATAGCTCTAACGTTTCCCCTGTGGCGATTACTGAAGTGCAACTATTCGTATTGTTAGAGAAGACCATGACTCCATAATCACTCTGACAAGCGGTTAGCCAGAGTGTGGTATAGCTTTAATAATCAAACGTTTAATTCTCTGAAAGAGGCCCGGAATTTTTTGTAGGAAAGAAAACATTGCCTTCAAAATGTTTGAAAAGTATATTTTTACTATGACTTACTAGAAAAAAAAGAATCTATCCATTATATTAACAGAACAAAAAATATTTCAAGAGGTAATTACAAAAGAAATATAATATTCCGCTTCAAAAGAAAATCCCCTCCCCCAAAATAAAAATATTTTTAAAAAAGGAAATTAAATCGTTAATAGGATCAGCTGTGAAGTGCGATGGAAAACTTGTGGTTTGATGGTTTGATGACGATGAATAGAATTGTTCGATAAAAGACCCAAATAAAACTGTTCAAAGAGTTCAAAAGCTGCGTCACTATTAAAGAGATTTTTTTAGTAACAGTAATAAGATTTAAATTTTCTCTAAATTGTATTAAAAGTAATTTTTCATTAAATTATATTGAAAGTAATTTTCTATTAAAACATATTAAGATTAAATTTATTTATTTCAGTATTACAATTATATACTATTTAATAAACATTGCGCCCTTATGAGCAAATAGGCAAAACTCTTTTGCACTATACATTTTCCTTGTATCGTAAGTCAGCAAGAAAGCTACACTCGGTAAGTTGTGTAGGTCGCTGAACTAACGAATTCCAAAACTTCCCTCTGAGTGGATAAATAAGCTCATGTGGCAGAATTGTGTGTCTAATGACGTATATAGAGCCAGACTGTAGTCTGTAAGAAACCATGAAGCCTCACTTTGAGATTCTGGCGCAATTCAAGAACAAGACGTATGACCATATTTGGCTGCGTCCTAAGAAACTGTGCATAAAAAGCGAGGAGATTTGTTTGACGAATTAGTCCGTTCGTCAGAATCTCAAAGAGGCTTGTATCGTTACAGGATTCTTGTACATCCGCTTGCCATATTCCCCAAGATTCAGCCATATCTACACCGTCATAAGTGACACCCATTTTAAGAGAACTTGAACTTCTTCTTCCTTCTTCTTCTCTGTCTCTCTCTGTCTATCTGGTCATAGAGAACAGCATTACTAAAAGTTTATTAGAAACTCATTCTCATAAAATCACTATTAGTCCGATACAACATACCCCCACCCCCACAAACTGTGTTGATACTGATGAACGATTTGTAGGTAAGATGTCACCTAATCACTAAAAGAAGGAATGTCTGCACAAAGATATGTCCGCTACATATCGGTGTACGCTTTAGACAGTAGCGATATTTCTAGCGTCTCTTGGGTTATCATCGGTTGAAGGTTCCTTTTTGCGACATGTACAGATTATTCCCGGATCAAATCTTATATATAACGACTTGTAAACCCATTTGCAATGGCACAGTCCTGTGTCATGTGGCCATTTTTAATTTCATCACTGCACACGGTGTAACCTAATACCGGTAAGTGTGTAAACCTTGCGCTGGCGTGTTGGGACAGATTCGTTTGCAGCAAAACTGCACATTTTAATGAACAGGTGACATCATCTCTCCAATCTACCATCATTTGTAAGCAAAAGTTTGGGGTTGGTTCTGATTTACCGGACTACGTCACAGTCTCGTACAGCTGGTGGAATGGTCTTGTACTCAGCAAGACGCATCTATATAAAATATGGAAGTCAGATGTGGAATCAAAAAGGCTAAAATATATGACCTAAATTCAAAATATTAGCTAGGTTGTAGTTGGGGCCAAAAATTTAATTGTCTGTGTGGTGGGGCCCGGATAGCATGGAAACATATTCTTTCTCTGATTTATAGAAAAATATATGATGTACATTATATTATTTTTTTACAGAAAAGATATACTGACGTTAAAGAAAAGTATATTCCCCTTTGAAAGAAAGAAAAAAAACCAACCTCACCTTCCCCATCCACCCCTCGACATTAAAACGGTCAAAAGTATATTGTGGTACGCATTCACAGAATGTTCAACTTTACAAACATGGGACGAACTTATATATAGACGTAGGGACGGACAGACAAATGCATATGTGGGCAATAAAGGATAACAATATTTGCTCTTTCTCCATTCGTAGAAGGAACATAAATACATAATCATGTAAACATTTCATTGAGTCGGAAAATTACGTGTGGAATCGACCAAGACTGGATAGCTAACCCAAGGCGATGTGACAAAACAGAAATATTTTCATTTTATTTTTATTCTTTGTTGCGTACTGTGTACCGTTCATAACTTGCATGACGTTTTAATTGTACGGCAAGCTTGAACAATAACGTACGTATCACAATATGCATGATAGGAAGCGTAAATGAGGCCGTACTAAATAAACTTTCACATTTTTGTGAAAGCAAGTGAAAAAACATGCAAGACGAGTGCAGCTATCTATATCAAACTCATGTTGTTAACATGAAACCCAATAACGCAAGTAGTGAATGGGGGCGATATAATGCAAATGAGAACAAAGAAGGAAAAACACCATGGGCCTGTACAAATGAAACCCAATAACGCAAGTAGTGAATGGGGGCGATATAGGGCAAATTAGAACAAAGAGGGAAAAACACCGTAGGCCTGTATACATGAAACCCAATAACGCAGTTGTAAGTCGAAGTGCTGAAGGAGTTAAGGCACACGACGTAGAACTTAATGTACAGACACTAAAATAGACCATATCATGACCAGCATGGGCGACGCCATAGACATTAAACTGGAATTAAAGGTTGCAATTTGCCTTTTCTTAAATTCCTGTGGTAATTTGCTGAAAGAACAAATCTTTTGAACGGCTTATTTGTTCACGCTAGCAAACATACCTCGGAAACTGAGTTTATGTAATTCAGAGTATAGACATGATCTCGACCTTGCCTTGTGACCTGACAATTTGTGAGGAAAAAAAAATTGCTTTTGAATTTTCTAAGTTTTAGCGACTAATTTCCTACTGAAGGCTTTATACGACAAAATCACTTTCTCAAAATCTTTCAAGCACCGTATATACACCATTGCAAGTCTGGTCCTACTGCAAACAATATAGACACGTATCTGCCGTCACATACGTAACCAGGGTTTATACTGTTTGTTATATTGATCACCCGGAGAAAGAAAAACTCCTTAGATCCAGATAACTGCAGATCTTGGACTTAAGCAGTTTGTAGTTGGGCTCGATTTAAAAAGCGTGTATATATGGCATGTGGTATTAAGGTTCACAACTAGTAAGTTATTAAGATTCACAACTAGTAAGTTATTAAGATTCACAACTAGTAACTTCAGTTATTAACATCAAAATTTTCTAAATATTATAGTTCTGAGTTCTTTAAAAATTTACGCCGAAACAAACGTTGTGCATTGGTTTTGACTTAAAACGGGATTGCTAATCGATAGTGATTATTAAAATATTTTCTGATTAGAATATCACGTTTAGTTTCGCTGAGGTTTTGTACTGGCCCTCTGTACTCTCGAGTTAATCTGATACAGTAGTTCCTGGAGCATCACCTTTTAAAATACCTAACTTTTGCAAGTGGAACGTAATTACACTAATCTAGATAGAAAACGGAGTGACCATTTGGCACAAATAAAGTAGGCAAATGTTCTTCACATGGAACTTGATATTTATAATGATAAGTAAAAATGGTTTATCTCATTCCTAGTCCAAGGGATGGAACGCAAACTTGATGACTAATGAATGACGTCATATAACAGCTAAAATTTGTGTCCAACTGAAAGTTTCCCTTGAGATAACGGAAACAGCGATCGAATGATGTCGGTTTCGTAGGTATAGAAGCCCCTTAAATCCATTGAACATAGTCAGGCTCAGCAGGATGTGCAGGATAGCGTGGAAAGTCTTCGTGCGTTATCCAGTAACACTGATATTCTTTGACACCGATACAGGCACGTTTCTTGCTTGTTTATTTAACCTTCTTTTGTCAAGGGAAACAAATGCTACGTTGGCAGTAAATTTCCTAAAACTTTTAACCGGAATAATGAGGCAAGGTTCGCAGATAAATGCGATTTAAAGAAAAAGATGTTAATTACCATTCATACTCGTTTTTAATAGATCTAGCACGTGCAGGATTCATCAAATGTTTGAATGGTGCTGAGTTAGGATTGATTCACGACTTGTACATTTCTTTCTCAAGAGGACTGCATATTTTCTATCATCAGTCTTTCCTTGGTCGTTTACAATTTGACATAATGGAACTTCACTGTATCTATCAACCTAATTTATTGCGGTGTAGCCCTGACAGACAAGGTAAGGTGCCCTTATAGCAGTTATAAGTCTAACATTATGTCTGTGGTACAGCGATTGCATGTACTTGAAAGGTGGGCACAAAATGTAACAAAGAAACCTTTTTCCATGAAGATTATCCAATAACTGCGGGCTTAAGAAGACGACATCCTTGCTGTGCTATGGCAACCTAGCTCCTGCAATTCGGAGATGGACTATCTTTAAATAAAAAGACAATTATGAATACGTCTAAAGAAACAAAAGTTTCAGAAATATATCACGGTAGACGGGTGGGGTGTGAGGATAGGTAGTTTTGTGGTTTTGGGGGAAATATTCGGGACTCTTCTATATGTGACTTTTGCATATATCATCTAAAAATTAAAAGTAAGATAAACATAAAATTCAGCGTTCTCATCAATATTCCTAAATTTTAAGCTTTTAAACTTTCATTCGGAGAATACATTAATGTGGTAGATAACTAGCATGTGTAATCTCCACAACAATCAAATGTTAAACGGTTCTTAGCATATTTAAATGTTGTTTCTTTAACGGAAAGAAAGACATTGGAATGCATTGAAAAATTCAGTGTTTCTAAACTGATGCGATATCGCAATTATTCACATATCAATTGTGCACGTTCTTCCGCTCAGTTTTTGGTGTACCAGATAAAGTGATCAACATATTTTTAATTTTTATTTATCACATTCAGGTGAGTTAACGAACAATCGAACACGCTTCATTTCATGACAACACTTTGATGTGTTTGATCAATTGCATAGTGTTAAGCCTATATTGTTCGTTGCGAGAAGATCCTTGCAAGATGAATTCAGTGATGATGATTAAAATTTTATATGTTAGAATTCAACGATATACATTTAAGCATGCACTTCTAATTTGGGAGAGTTTAAATAGTTATATATTAGTTTGTTGTCAAACTCAGTATATTGGATAAAAGAGACAAAACAATGCAACACTAGTTCTGGAAACTTTATTTCATTTTATCACAGGTAATTGGTGATCACAAAAACACACATACACACACAAACAATCACACTGGGTTCAAATAAAATCATTGTTGTCTTCAATTTGCAATTTGCAATTGTTATCACGTTATATAATCCAGCTACCTTTGTCGGTTAAAACATAGTGATGAAGCCAAAATAAAAGAATAGATTGAACCCGAATCATAAGTGCATCATTGACGGGAAAACAGGTCTTTGACTTTGCTGAAAAATAAAATCGATCTAAACTGCCTTATATTTTTGTTGTTGGACTAAGTGTTTAGGGCAAATAACATGTTAACAGTTATTCTCAAGATTTTCACCTAACAATATTTATAACTTGTGTACTAAAAGACGTGGGAAAATGTAACGGCAAAAATTAACCACAAAATTCGTACAAATCAAACGATAATCTAGCCTGATATAGCCAGTATGTTGAATTATGGATAATCTAGAATATTAGATTTGATGGCTTTGACATTGATGCATCAACTGACGAAAATCTTTAGTCTAACTTTAATGTTGGCTTACTGTTATAAACAAGAAGGGAACACACCTAAATGAATGGGATAACGTTCATTATATGTTTTACAACCGTAGCGAGATACCTTTTCATCCGTACAGCTCGTTGTTATTACTGACAGTCTAGAAACTAAATTTGATGTTCAGTCACACAAGCGAATGAATAAAAGATAAATAAAAAGTTAGTTTCCGTGAGCAAACGTATAAAGGAACTTGCTGACAAACACTGAAAAGGGACAAAGACGAACAAGGTCATGACAACAGCATTTCCGTCGTTGAACGTCGGCCTTCGGAACTTTTAATATGTTTCGAAAATGAAATAAAATCGTGTTGATTAAAGTTTGTTTCAATTGGCACAAATTCAGACGTATTGGTTTTTGTCCCCAAGGGCCATTGTTACCAAAAATGTAAATGTGCAAACAAGCGTCAGGGTAAAGACTGCTCGAAAGCAAAACAGGTCCCATATATTAGCAATCTCCTCCCACGTGTACACTTTCTTTCTTTCGTCAAAAGTAACGGACGTCTCAGCAGCTTGCTTATCTACATCCTCAACGTCTTCCAGTATTAGATTCATTTTCATAGACGGAAACGCTCCACTCGGGACAACTTTATTTCCGGTGGTACTGTTCCCTTTTTGGGATCGTCTCTTACGTCCGTCTCGGCAGATAATATTAGAGATCAACATGGTCAGTTTGTAGAATTTTGATGTTGTATCAACCTTCTCCTTATTGTGAAAGATTCCGAGCAGAAGTACAGTTATGACTGCAGATAGGACGCTGAGGAACATTGTAGTGGCCAGATAGATACCTGACAATTAAAGCAAAACGTATTTTTCTCCGTCTTTTTTCATCTTTTAGCTAAAAAAACGTTTCGACAAATGATAATAATAATAATAATAATAATAATAACGTGAACTTAGTACGGAGCCTAATCTTTAAAAACTACAAATAATTTACAATATTAGGTAACACATAAAAAGACACATAGCAACGAGATTTACCACAACAAACACTATGACAATAATCAAGCAAATAAACATTGTTAAGTATTTAAGTCTGTTTAACAAATGTACATCCGATATACACATTCGGTTTCAAGACCGAACCCCAGGTAAATCAATATCATACCTATGACAGCATAATTTTTCATACTACCTTATGTTCAATAAAATGAACACATTAACCTGACGTCAGTCTACTCTAAAACCCAGAACAATACTGTGTTCCAAGTGTTGTTTAAATGTTAACACTTATCAAACCAGACCGAAATTTACATGGGGCTGACAGCCACGGACCCTCCACCCCACCCCCCCACCCCCGCACCCCCACCCCATTCGGTAAAATATAGAGCCATGCAGAAGTACGAAAACTCTAAAAACTCTAAAAGACACGCATTGGAAAGGATTATAAGAACTAGAAACAGTTCGCTAATCAGTGGTCTTTAATTCTGCCTGAAGTGTGTGGGGTTTTAAAATGAAGTTTTATAACTTAATGCAATCCAGACATCATCAATTATGGCAGCTTGAATATATATATATATATATATATATATATATATATATATATATATATATATATATATATATATATATATATATATATATTGACATTAGTTCATATGTACAGGATACAATCATCATTGCATGTTGTAACTACAAATGCGCCTGTCTGCCACACACAGGTGGTCTCGCTAAAATGAGTCACTTAATAAGCAACGTTCTATGCCATCCAAGACCATAACTCGATAAAATGTACGAGAAAAGGAGAAAATCAAAGTTGTCCTATGTCTTCAGAATATAAAGCTCACTACGAAATTTGGCTGAAAATATATCTTTCCGATGTTATCCTTAAAGTTAGGCTTCATACTAAATGTGGTTTTCAACCCATGAAGCTCTTCAAAAGCAGTTGAGGAGAAAAGAAATTTGTGACATGAAATGACAGGATTTATCGTGTAGATTACTGTAAATCACAGGCGAAACTAGGTCACAGTCTCTACCTATCACGCTCCAGTGGTTAAGTTATTTATTGTGCATTTAGCTTAGTATTTCGGTGATAATTGTCTGAGCAGAACATACGTAATACTACAGGTTTTGAATGCAATCAACTTGTGTCCTACCTATCTCTCTAACTCTATCAATGTGTGATTTTAAGTAACATTTACCTAGGACAGACGCTGTCAATGACGTATGTGGCAATGAATCGGCAATCAAGGTGAGAAGCACGGCTATAGCCAAGATCAATGTCAGAATATAGGACACCTTCTCTCCGGCGTGTATCGGTACAAGGAACACTACGCATGACAGGAAGGATGAGAGAATTATGGGTAGCATATAATTGATGGCGTAGAAGGCTGGTCGACGCTCTAGGATAAATATGAAATCTAGCTGACAGTTGGTCTCAACTAATCCGTCAGGTCTTGTATTTTGCAGATCTTCGTCCTTTAGGCTTGTGCTGACAATGATCCATTCTCCATTAGTCCTGGGAATAAAGAAATCTTCAAATATGCAAGTTCAAATTTCCAACATTCAGAAAGTCACATTCTGGCTGATATATTGTAGACGTTAACATCTATGTGAACATATACATGAATTGATCACGTATACGAGACAAATCTGGTAAATAAACATGATGCGAATGTGATAACATTATCTAACTAATTACTACAACGGAACTAAGCAGTCAAAAGCCGCAAGTAATTGGTCTAGAACAAGACTTTCAATAAAACAAATAAAATACATAATACTTTTTCAATACATATTATATAAAATAAACAATATTTCAAATTTGTTTTATAAAAAAGATTCTCTTAAGAGTCAAAGATTGGATCAGTCGATACCTCATCATAATGATTTTTATCTGAGATTCACCTAAGAAGAAAAAATATGTCGTTTGTCGTATCGCTTCGTATACAACTAGATATAACGAATCCCTAATCTACAAAATAGATGTGTCCTATATATTAGCACGCATGAATGAGGAAAAAAGGAACCTTAAGACAGAAAGCGAATTATTATAATAAATTATTATAAAATGTAGGATAGTAATTTGTTCAGTTTTTAGTATAACCTTTGATTTTTTTGTCGTAGAAGCGATAGAAAAACATCAAGTCACTATATTATTCAATAGAAAACATCAAGTGACTATATTATTCAATAGAAAAACATCAAGTCACTATATTATTCCGATTAGAAAGAACCCATTTACTTCCTGATCAAATATTTTTTTTTAAAAACAGAAATATGTCGGTTGCATTCCTGAAGGGCCTGCTTCAGGGTCCCTTTTCTTCATGATGTCCATTAAGGACGTACCAGATTCATTTAAATACATTATCGCTTTCAACATACTTAACGATTTTGGTTTCAAGGTCAATGTTTAAGCTGTTGTTTTGGTCTAGAAAGGGTAGCAATATATGTATATATGAGCTGTGATTGGCCAGACAAGTGAAGCTGAGTTATCTGTTTATATAAAGAAGTTGAAAAGAACGCAGTAATATCTTCCAGAAAGACATAACCCATTTCATGGACTATTGTATCTACCCGTTAAAGCAGTTGTGTTGTTGGGGATACGTGTATGAAGAACATTATGTTCACATGAAAGTGTTAATATAAGCGATAGATTGATTTGATATATGGGAAGAGAATACATATATTATTTTGAATTGATATGTGTGAAGATATACTGAATGTATCTGACCACCAGGTTGAATTTATCGACATCGGCAAGCTGTGTTCTTAGGTAGATTAGTCCGGCTAAATGAGGCTTTTGTGGAAGGAAGAGTATTTACGGTAGACTGATTTGCCTATAGGTATGCTTACGATAATTGCGTGATTGTCACTCAGTTGGATAGTTTCCTGTGTAGATAACAACAAGGTAATAAGTGCTTACACATGGCCCATTCAATCTAATGTACATTCATCGTTGGTCCAGTCGTCCCCAAATTAGTGATTGTAGCATATTTTTAACACATTTTGTTACACAGATTGGTTCATATCTTTGCGTAGGAAGTTATAATCGTAATATCTCTTTCATACAGATAACTGACAGATTGCCAATAAGGTGTCATGCCTTACCTATCAATTAATGTCTACGATAGTTACCGAGGTCAACCACCCAATCATCACCATTTTAAAAGCAACTATCCTCGATGGCGGATCTTTTCTAACTGGACGTACAAGAAATATGTTCCCTTTAAAAATGAATTCTTGGTCTATAGAAGTCCTTTTACAAAGTTTAACTCCTATTCTCAGGATATGGTTCATATTTTTAATATAAAATAAAAATAATATAAAATCATGATATTAGATTTCTCCATTGTTCCTGAATTAAATAAATCAGAGGTTGAAAGAAACCTGAACTAAGCAAAGTCTACTGCCGGAAGATGAAATCTTTCAGTGCTTCTTTTAAGCTGTGAATAGCTAAACAAGCTTTAAATTCAAGGCAAATTCAAAAATTAACTCTTATATTCTTATTTTACAGTTATTGTTCATTAAATCCTTTACATTAATCGCACGAGATTTGTTTTTGTTGCTGGTTCAAATTGTAATCATATATATATATATATATATATATATATATATATATATATATATATATATATATATATATATATATATATATATATATATATATATAGATCGCCATCCTTTTCATTTACAAACACAACATAATGATTTCTCAGTTTTATTAATTTATCTTGAAGATTATTACTAATGACCAAATGATCCCAAATCTTTTTCATTGTTGATGACAGACTTAGATTCAGGCATCAAATGAAACAGGAATTATTTTGCAATAATATCCGGGAAACACGAAAAAGCAATTCTGCTAAATATAGGTACAAAAAGATACCTTTCTCTCACCATTAGGCGTAACAAACATTGAACATTAAAATCATATTTTCACTTTGTTTTTAAATTTACATTCTAACACAGGAGAGTTTTATTAACCGTGTACACATTCAGTAATTTACCCTGAAACTAATTGTTTCACATTTCACAAAATAGTGTAGTTATTTTATTTACACAGCTACGTCATTTCCGCACATATATCACTGGGAGGTAATCTCTGCTCTAATTTTAGTTAGGTTGACACTTTTGTACTAAAAAATTAGAGAATTAGACATCAGAAACCTCAACAAATATGTCCAAATGCAAAGAAATTAATACCATCTATCAAATAATGCTACAATGTGTTAAACAATCGTTCATAATAATTCATGTTGATTTAAAACTCGTTTCGCCATTAATTTCATATCTTTCTTATCTATAAAACACTATGGTAAGGTCTCATTTATCTACCTGTAGTCTTCGGTATCAATAGTAGAGGAAAGATGGTCCAGTTCTAGCTGGTCTTTGGTCATACTCCATGACGTCAGTTCAATTACACACCGTTGCCTGTCAAATGGATAGTAGGTGACGTCTATCTCACAGTGTGTAGTGTATAGACCCGGTGGTTCCCATACAACGTTTCCGGTGGATGTCACAATGAGTTGCAGATTGTCGTCATTGATAACTCCTATGTCCGCCAACCTTTAACAGTCAAGAAAGAGGTGATATTTTTAAAACCGGATAACGTCCTTCATAGAAATGAAAAGGTTGAAATATTGCCAAATAGAAACGTCTGACCCAGTCAAAAACATTGAGTTAGTTGCATGCGCGTGGGTAAAAGAATGTATAGCTAACCTAAGGGTTATAGTTTGATATGCCTTGTCTTCAACTTGGAATCTCACTCAGGCGTACTACATGGTTCTGTTCAAGGACCCTGTCAGTTTATGTTAATGATAATTTGGTGAAAGCTCAACCTTGTAGTAATATTCATATTTGACAACGTTTTTAACTTTTCAACTGCATACACAAACAATAGAGAAAGCTAACATGAAGCTTTCATCCTCACGCTAAGGACTTCATCAGCAGACTGATTTAAACTCATTTAACAGTCAGTAGAGATTAAATACGTCAGCTGATGACGTCCTTAGTGTGAGGACGAAAGCTTCAGGCTAGCTTGAAAAGTTACACGAATTGTCAGATATTATATTAATGATATTGCTGACAATCTGCTATCACTTATAAGTCTATCTTCTGACAATCTGGTATCACTTATACCTCTAATTGTTGATAATCTGGTATCACTTGTATGTCTGAATGCAGACAATCGGGTATCACTTGTATGTCTATTTGCAGACAATCTGGTATCAATTGTATGTATATTTCCAGACAATTTGGTAACACGTACATGTCCATTTGCAGAGAGTCTGGTATCACTTGTATGTCTCTTTGCAGACAATCTGGTATCACTTGTATGTCTATTTGCGGACAATCTGGTATCATGTACATGTATATTTGCATACAGCCTGGTATCACTTGTATGACTATTTCTGACAGTCTTGTATCACTTGTATGTCTATTTCAAGACTGTCTTGTATCACTTGTATGTCTATTTGCAGACAATCAGGTAATACTGAGGATAATCTGATATCACGTATAGGTCTATCTGGTGACAATATGTTATCACGTATAAGTCTATCTGATGACAATATGTTATCACGTATAAGTCTATATGCAGACAATATGGTTTCGCTTATGAGTCTGTTTGCTGACAATCTGGTTCCACGAATATGTCTATTTGCAATTACTGAGGACAATCTGATATCACCTTTAGGTCTATTTGGTGACAATCTGATATCACTTATTTGTCTATCTGCAGACAATCAGTAATACCTGAGGACAATATGATAGAACTTATAGGTCTATTTGGTGACAATATGTTATCACTTATAGGTTTATCTGGTGACAATCTGTTATCACTTATAAGTCTATCTGGTGACAATCTGTTATCACATATAGCCTCTATGCAGACAGTCTGGTATCAAGTGAATGTCTATTTGCAGACAATCTCCTATTACGTACATGTATATTTGAAGACAATCAGATAGCACTTATTTCTCTATTTGCAGACAATTAGGTATAACTGAGGACAATCTGATACAACTTACATGTCTATTTGGTGACAATCTGTTGACACTTATAAGTCTATATGCAGACAATCTGGTATCACTTGTATATCTGTTTGCAGACAATCTGGCATCATGTACATGTCTATCTGCATACAGCCTGGTATCACTTGTATGTCTATTTGCAGACAGTCTTGAATCACTTGTATGTCTATTTGCAGACAGTCAGGTATAACTGAGGACAATCTTATATCACTTATAGGTCTAATTGGTGACAATATCTTATCACGTATAGGTCTATCTGGTGAAAATCTGTTATTACTTATAGGTCTATCTGGTGACAATCTGTTACCACTTATAAGTCTCTAAGCAGACCATATCGTATGGCTTATGAGTCTGCTGACAATCTGGTTCAACATATACGTCTATTTCCAATAACTGAGGACAATCTGATATCACATTTAGGTCTATTTGGTGACAATCAGATATCACGTATTTGTCTATTTGCAGACAATCAGGTAGAACTGAGGACAATCTGATATCACATATAGGTGTATTTCGTGACAATCTGTTATCACTTATAGGTTTATCTGGTGACAATCTGTTATCACATATAAGTCTATCTGGTGACAATCTGTTATCGCTTATAAGTCTATATGCAGATAATATGGTATCGCTTATGAGTCTGTTTGCTGACAATCTGGTTCCACGTATACGTCTATTTGCAATAACTGAGGACACTCTGATATCACATTTAGGTCTATTTGGTGACAATCTGATATCACTTATTTGTCTATCTGCAGACAATCAGGTATAACTGAGGACAATCTGATATCACTTATAAGTCTATCTGGTGACAATCTGTTATCACATATAAGTATATATGCAGACAATCTTTATCATCTGTATGTCTGTTTGCAGACAATCTTGTATCACTTGTGTATATTGGCACACAATCTGGTATCACGTGTATGTCTATTTGCAGACAATCTGGTATCACTTGTATCTCTATTTGCAGACAATCTAGTATCACGTACATGTATATTTGTAGACAATCTGATATCACTTATTTCTCTATTTGCAGACAATCAGGTATAACTGAGGACAATCTGATAGCACTTATAGGTCTATTTTGTGACAATCTGTTGACACTTATAAGTCTTTATCCAGACAATCTGGTATCACTTGTATATCTGTTTGCAGACCATCTGGTATCACTTGTATGTCTATTGGCAGACAATCTGTTATCACTTATATGTCTATTTGCAGACAATCTGGTATCACTTTAATGTCTATGTGCAGACAATCTGGTATCACGTACATGTCTTTGTAGACAATCTGATATCACTGATTTCTCTATTTGAAGACAATCACGAATAACTGAGGACAATATGTTATGACTTATAAGTCTATCTGGTGACAATCTGTTATCACTTAGAAGCCTTAATGCAGACAATCTGATATCGCTTATGCGTCTGTTTGCTGACAAGCTGGTTCCACGTATACGTCTATTTGCAATCAATCTGATATCAATGATATGTCACAAACGCAACGCTTGTCTGTCCATTTGACATTTATATTTGTGTTCCCTTCTGTGAATAAAATATTTGAAACTAACTAAATTACAATAAACTCTATGCCTGTCTCATAAGAGTTTTTTGGGGGATGCGATAGGGTGAATAACGAGAATGACCGAATAATAACATCGAATTCAGGAAGAGATAAATCAATGACATAATCAACCGCCTAATGTCTCCCAGACTTTGCTGAGTTTCCCTTTCTACCCCAGTAAATTCCCTTTGAAATGGTATGGTGTTTCCCGGCAACCACTGTAAATTTCCAGTGATAGTGTTTGACTGTAACCACTGTAAATGCCCAGTGATAGTGTTTGAGTGTAACCACTGGCTCCTAAGCAGAGTAAACATGTAAATTATACGTTGACTTAAATACTACTAAAACACTCTGCAACGTAGTTCATTGCGATTGTAATCATACATGTAATGCCATTGTTGAAATAAATATTTACAAAACAAAATATAATATAAAAATAGAATAAATCAACAGGAAATCATTTTCAAAGATTCTCTTCAAGTATGTAAATGACGACCAAGGTAAATGGAGCGAAAAGAATGTACAATGGGCGATGTTGTCGATAAATCTGACACGTGCTTCACTGTTGTAACCAGACAACCTATTAACCCATTAATTGTTGTTTCAGTGTGTTATTATGAAGACAAACAGAGTCGTGTTGACAATTTACTTGACACAAGGTCACCAAGTCATCCACGAATTGCTTGAATTCTTGTCACAAGCATAAGACGCCTCTGCACTTCAGACCAAGTGCATTGTCCTAGTTTAAAGCTACGAAAAGTATTCGTACGCATCAGCAATATTTCTGGTTCTATTGAGGTTTATTTATTTTGTCTAGTGCTTTCGGCAATTTTCCATGTGCAATGAGAACAAAATGTATTTCCTAAGAAGCGAACACTGCAACCGACCCAACACGCGTTGGAAAACGAACCGGTACTCCTGAGCAAGAGTCCAGCAAGCCTACCAAAGAGCTACCGCACTACAATGTATCGCCAACGACATCATCAAAATGCATTCAATGATAAGGATATATACCACTGGGTTCATCGTCTAAATAGTTATTTAATTAAAGCAATTTTATTTTGAAGTAGTTTATCCTTAAGAATTAAAACACAAACCATTTCCTTTAAAATCAGATCTCTCTGTTCTGATTTGAGGATTAAGATCTCGACAACGGAATTGAAATGCTGACACCGGACGACAGTCTATAACGTACGATTTTTCGTGCGTGTTATTTGTTCTAAGGCACTGTGTCTAACTGGGAAAGTCATCGCTGATTGAAAACCATTTGAATGGAACAAGAAATCAGTCACGTTTAAATCGCAAGGCAGAAGTTGCGTTGACGAGATATCCGCCATTTCGGGGACTTCTTCAGCTATCGTCCTTTAATTAATGTGTCTATGTGTCTATAATATGTCTTGGTAAGTATAGTGTAAGGAAGGGATATATATATGTGTGTGTGTGTGTGTGTGTGTGTGTGTGTGTAATAAATGACTACGAACAGTGCAAAACTAGTATCTAACTAGCCTAAACGCACTGTTCGTAGTCAGTTTATTACATTTATCTTAATCAATCCCTGACAAACGTGATCGCTTGCTGGATCCAGTGCACTTGAAAGGATGTTATTCGCCATATGATTTGTATTCTTTGAATATATAAACAGACTTAATTCCAAACCTTTTATATCATTTAGGCTCAAAAAAGACTATATAAAGAAGAAGTTTTTTCTGTAGTATCTTTCAAAAGAAAAGTCAGTAAAGTACTTGGGTAAGAATCAATGAATGAGCACCACTTTCGTAATAGCTGTAATAACATACGAGTTATCGATAATGACTTCAGGTTTCCAAACTTCATTCGGCCCAACGTGCATCTCTTGAATGTTACCATAAGAAGACGGCAGCCATGTCAATCTACCGTCATTCCATTTCTGTAATACACGGAGAGAAAAAAATTATGAGGTAAATTAAAGATCTTCCCAAGTGTCCAATGCACGTTTTCCAAACAATTCTTAATTACGTGATCAATAGTTTAATATTTTTTTCATTTAACACCTCGTATTGGATAGATATATCGTATCGCTGTGGACTCTGGGAGAGATATTGATGTAAGAAGATTTAATTACCACTTCTGCCACCAGTTTGAGAATAAAACGAATATACAAAGTAGAGCCACTTCAACAGCATAGCGGTAATAGAAAATGATAGTCAACGAAACATATACCGAGAATGGGTAAATAGTTAGTAACCCAATCATTACACTGGGTTAACTCTGTTTGGTAGAATAGCATCGCTAATACAACTTTTTTTAATCTGGTCATAAAATGACAACTTGCGAAAAACTTTGATAACTGTAGCAAACTTAAATTAAGTTACAATTTCTACGATCTTTTTCTCTTGAATGACTTTCAAAACTGGATAGACCTTGCGTTATTGACGAGATCGTTTCATTTCATAGTGCGAAATTTACTGTCATATTACATCATCAACGTTTCTGAAAATCTGAATCAATATCTTCTATGTAGGCGATTACCTGATTATTCGCACAAAACATATAAACAGTAACCTAATTCTCCTTCCCAGTTCAAAGTAACATAACACATGAAAAAAGAAGAAAAAGTCTCGACTTGCTGGATCTGAACTTGATTTGTCCTTAAAGCGAGGTGGCCGTTACCACTCGACTACTTATGTGTCTAAGAATAACTACGAATTTTATGGTTATAATGTAATCCATGTCTATTAATTGCTTGGGAATCATGATGATGTCGTTCACTCCAGCGAAATATCAAGATATTTTTCTATCATAAAATCGATTATTTCACGGCCTAGATTAATATCGATAACAATAACAGTTACGTTGTTGTTTTCGGTCAAACGACATTTCTCACTACAAGATAGGTTATATTTTGGCGGCCATTATAAATTGTGGAGAAAGAACCCGGGAAAACGCAGGTAAGGACCACCAACCCACGGGAAGTTACTGGCAATCTTTCACACATACCTACATTGGCTAAGCCCGAGATTCGAACCCACGCGGAAAAGAGGTGAGATTGCAGTGGTCGGTAAAGGCGAGCGCTTTAGACTGCCCGGCCCACCGGGGCCCCAATAATAGATATACTCCTGAGAAGGCTATTTCAGATTTAGAGACAAAACATTCTTAAGATCTCACTGTAATTACAACTTATTTATATTTCGTATAGAATCACCCGCACACACCAGGGATCCATGTGAGTGGTCCAGACAATATTCCCCTCTGGGACATGGATAACCTCTGTAAATCTTTTGCTGATTTTTGGACTTTGCAGTTCAGGCGAAGATCATGTTACGAATTGACGGACACACGCACGGAAGTACAAATAAGAAAGTATCACAATATTCCCATAAAACGTTCAAATACATACAATTTAAAAGTGCTTTACTTTTAAACAGTAAATCGACGGTAGATTGTGATAAATAAAAAGAATCTTACCAGCGTGAACCAGCCTGTTACAATTAAGGACTGTTGTGCGGTATTCTGAAAATAAGAGATAATATATGTGAACAGATTTTAGTATTCTTCAATATCAAGACAATGTGTATATGCATATAATCGCTAACTCTATCACCCCCATTATACTATCTACATGTGACAGCGTAACCCTATCACCCCCATTATACTATCTACATGTGACAGCGTAACCCTATCACCTCCATTATACTATCTAGAGGTGACAGCGTAACCCTATCACCCCAATTATAATATCTACTGGTGACAACGTAACCCTATCACTCCCCATTATAATATCTACTGGTAACAGCGTAATCCTATCACCCTCATTATACTATCTACAGGTGACAGCGCAACCACATCACCCCCATTATACTATCCACAGGTGACAGCGTAACACTATCACCACCATTATAATATCTACTGGTGACAGCGTAACCCTATCACCCCCATTATACTATCTAGAGGTGACAGCGTAACCACATCACCCCCATTATCCTATCTACAGGTGACAGCGTAACCCTATCACCCCCATTATAATATCTACTGGTGACAGCGTAACCCTATCACCCCCATTATACTATCTACAGGTGACAGCGTAACACTATCACCCCCATTATACTATCTACAGGTGAAAGAGTAACCACATCACCCTCATTATACTATCTACAGGTGACAGCGTAACACTATCACCACCGTAACAATATCAACTGGTGACAGCGTAACCCTATCACCACCATGTTACTATCTACTGGTGACAGCATAACCCTATCACCACCATTATACTATCTACAGGTGACAACGTAACCCAATCACCCCCATTATAATATCTACTGGTGACAGCGTAACCCTATCACCCCCATTATACTATCTACTGGTGACAGCGTAACACTATTACCTCCGTTATACTATATACTGGTGACAGCGTAACCCTGTCACCACCATTTACTACCTACTGGTGACAGCGTAACCCTATCACCCCCATTATTCTATCTACTGGTGACAGCGTAACCTTATCACCACCATTATACTATCAACAGGTGACAACGTAACCACATCACCCCCATTATACTATCGACTGGTGACAGCGTAACCCTATCACCACCATTATAGTATCTAGAGGTTACAGACTAATCATATCACCCCCATTATAGTATCTAGAGGTTACAGATTAATCATATCACCCCCATTATAGTATCTAGAGGTTACAGATTAATCATATCACCCCCATTATAGTATCTAGAGGTTACAGATTAATCATATCACCCCCATTATAGTATCTAGAGGTTACAGATTAACCACATCACCCCCATTATACTATCGACTGGTGACAGCGTAACCCTATCACCACCATTATACTATCTAGAGGTTACAGATTAATCATATCACCCCCATTATAGTATCTAGAGGTTACAGATTAATCATATCACCCCCATTATAGTATCTAGAGGTTACAGCGTAACCCTATCACCACCATTATAGTATCTAGAGGTTACAGATTAATCATATCACCCCCATTATAGTATCTAGAGGTTACAGATTAATCATATCACCCCCATTATAGTATCTACTGGTGAATGTAATTAACGCCTACCTACAACTGTAAGTACTAAGAATGAGCTTGGCGTTTTTCCTACTGTTAAAGAAGACAAAACATAAAGGAAATATTTCACGAGTATCTATTTTCGCGGTTTTACAAAAAAGTCACATACTTGACCGATCTTAAATTCATCAGATGGGAGACATTTCCACAGACGAAGCAACATCGGTCGTGAGTTTGAATTTGTGTTTTATAGCACCTACAAATTCTACGTAAAATGGTTCACTATGCAAATAATACAGTTACGATAACTGAATCTAACTTTTTAAAACGTAGTGTATTCAATAAATCCGTAGCCCTCTTGATTGTGCCCAAATTCTTAGAATACATTTGAAAATGTATCATCTCGATAAATCCGGCCCTCTCCCCCTAACTCCATATTTACTGGAGTTGATTGTCATCCAGAGCTGAGGATATTTAATTTTAGATTTCGATTTAACCACAAACTAATTAATTAGATCTGTCAAACAATTGGATAGATTTCGTCTTCACACATCAGTATGAATATCGTCTAGTAAAAGCTCCATTATTTTCTGTCACCTCTCCCTCCACAACCTCCCTCACTGTTTCATTCGAAACTGTTTACCTTTGTAAGCCTAATCAGTCAACAAAACCTTATTCTTGGTTCTAAATTCATACCAAAAAGCATAATATTTACTAGTTCCTAAACCTACTTTTGATAGCATTTATTTAATAATGGTATGATATACCATCGTAAATGATTAAATACGTCATCGTTATGTGATTTTTATTTAACTGGCTACCGGTATCCAATTAATTCTACCATGTATATTTACACAAAAGGCACATGATGTTCCTAGGTTCGGTGGGGTTTGCATTACAAATAAGAAAGCGTGCTATAGTAATAAAAACTATATACTTACAATGATGTGCGTTTCATAAAAAGAGTGTTTAACATGTCAGTTTTTAGCAAAGATACGGTAAGAAAGTAATACAATAGGATTATTTATTGAAAATATAACATGGCCTTGAGCTTTTTAATTTAATGTATTTTGCTGTAAATCTACTATAAATACGATATCAACTAAAATACAAGCGATATCTTTGAGGACTTTACAACTGAATATTTACTACTTCTAACAAAAATCCAAGGTGTGCATATAAAGGCACAATATTCGCGGTTCAAACATACCTTTTTATACAAATTGAATATTTGCTGGAAGCAGGAGACAAAAACACGTTATATTATATTTATGCTTAACTCGTAACCGCAAAGTACCCGTCCTGCCTCAATTACGAAAAGAACTACTGTGAAGAATGCTCAAATTACAGTGTGATAAACGATACTAAACTGGAAGACGTATTCGTATACCAGTTGTGGTAGAAATGTGTCCACAGCACACAGATGCCCCACCATGGTACCTAAGCGCAGGGGAAATGCTGTAGCTCAGAGGGTAGTGCGTCAGACTCGTAATCAAAGATCCGGGGTCCGGTATCCTTCCAGGCTTGCCCGGATCGGTAGCTTCACTGTGATTTTGAAAGGACATTTAACTCCTATTTCCTTGAAATGATAAAGCCAATAATGTGTTAAAAGTGCCGTTAAAACCAACAACAAAGACAATCTAAGCGCAAAATTTAACCAAGGGTGTGACGGACGAACAGATAAAAAAACGACGGAAGGATTCATTGACGTACGGATAGAAATAGGAGAAATTATCATCTTTATCTCAGTTGTCGTGGTGTATTAAAAGTAAAGTGATCAGCGCACATGCCTCCCCCCCCCCCACCGCCTTCAGTAATTAATTAATCCTATTCATACTTACCAACGAATCAATGGTAAAAAGGCTGAAGCCTGCCTTGACGTTGACCGTTCCATTCGGTCGTACAGCGGGATCATACGTGGCATCAAACAGCTCTATAGTACGAAGGTTCTCTGCATCTGTGGCAAAGGATGCTTCCGCATTTTGGACTGAAATATTAAATTATGGGACTGACCTTTTTGTGTACAAAACATGAATGAGTGAATCGGCATTAAAACAGTAAATTGTGAGGACGAATGATTACCTCTGTATTCATTATGCAATTTCGGCCCTCTCTAAATCTAAAAGATTTTGCTGAGAACAATATTTTGAACAAAAACTTTGGGCAACATTCCAAGAAATAATAATTATAAACTTTAAATTAGTAAGTTATTCTTCCCAAACATATGCATCTTTTTCTTTTTTCTCGTAATTTCTACAAACTTCAGCAATGTATCATATTTCCCAATGTCGATGGAAGAAACAACACATCTGTGATATATATATATATATATATATATATATATATATATATATATATATATATATATATATATATATATATATATATATATATATATATATATGTGTGTGTGTGTGTGTGTGTGTGTGTGTGTGTGTGTGTGTGTGAAGAA
The DNA here is from genome assembly GCA_028554795.2 of Sinohyriopsis cumingii. Lineage (NCBI taxonomy): Eukaryota > Metazoa > Mollusca > Bivalvia > Unionida > Unionidae > Sinohyriopsis > Sinohyriopsis cumingii. The sequence goes on along the minus strand of CM068833.1, from coordinate 61,512,237 downwards.
AACTAAATAATCGAACTACTTAATGGTTAGAGAGTTACAACTCATTCCAAGCAGGCTTCAAACCCTTACCGCAAGCGAAGGTACCTTTCGCACCCTTAAACACAAGGCCATGTGCTCATCAGCCATAAAGGAAGGAACAAGGTCCATGGAAAGGGTTCGAGATGCACGAGAGTACGCTCGCTAAGGGTACGCACTCCCACTGTACTTATATCTAGAAATTCAATTAATACACACATATATTATAATTGATACCTATTTACGAACCAGAGAGAAAAGCGAATTTCCCTGGATCCCACATTAAATGTTCGGATGCATGATTACATAAAAGAAATATTAGATAATAATATAATCAAAGATGTAAGAGTTGTAATTGCCGCCTAGGTCTAAATACAAATCTATTGGATTTCTGCATATAGGCGAGTCTTAAATTCCGATGCCAAGCCAATGAGTTCCATTGAACCTAGAGTCCTTACTTGCTATATATTTAAAATGGTGTTCGCAAACAATTCTCTTCATCTAATTTTTCTTTGCTACCGTTTATGCGATATGATGTTATAGCTGTGAGTCCAGACAACAAGCACTACAGGTGGGATCGAGTAAACGTTGTCCCTGTGGATTTGGGAAGATAGTCTTTTTAAGATTCCTACGCATGGCTTTCATTACAGTCTGATATGTACACTGTCGTAGAGCGGTCCATTAGGGAGCATTAAATATAGTTAAAAAAATAAAAAAAATAAAAAAAATAAATAAATATAGTTCCTATCATTGACCAGATTAGACCAAGCTGTATCGTTTCACTCTTCAAGTAAACATGCATTTGTCCAAAACCAGGCTACAAAATAGGCCTTTTGCTATACATTATTATTCTTCTTCCTAATAGTTCTACATTGGAACCAGTAAAAGTGGCAATCATAAAGATAAAACAAATATAGGCATAATATGTTATTTGATTAGATGTTGTTTTCCCCTTATAATAATAAGAAGAAGAAGAAGAAGATAGTCATCATCAAGAACAACAACAATAATAATAATAATAATAATAATAATAATTATTATTATTATTATTATTATTATTATTATACGAATCTGTTCACAATTACTGAACCTTGCTGAAACAGTTCCAGGCTATGGAGAATTTGAATTTTCAAGTGTAAAACTTTCAGCGTATTTTGAAAATTTACTTCTATAGCATACTTTGGTTTTTACCATTTTCATGTTCTTTTGTTTCTTCTTTCATGTATTGTGATGCCTGATCCATTTAATAGCTTCACTGGATGAAGTTAGCAGGACTCAAAAGTGGCAAAGACAAAAATGCAGGCGGAGGATTATTGAAACTAAAACCTCCAAAATACCATGATGTTATCAAGCAAGCAGAACTCTTCCACTTTACTGTAAATAGACCAGACAACAAGACCAAACCGTTAACAGAGAAATTTGTCACTAAGATTACGACACTAACGAAACACTGCATGAAATATGCGCAAATATTATTACGGATCTTTCTGAGTGATCCAGTGATAGCACTTTCCGCTATGGTGTGTACTTTTTTATTTCTATGTGTGTGTGTGTGTGTGTTACTTGTACTTGTTTCGCTTACCTATGCATGTTACAATCGCCAAAAGAAACACTCTTGCAATCATCTTAGTATTCTGTTGATAATAGACGCCGCTATTCTAACAAAGAGGTTAGTTTTATCTGAACCCAGCCTGTAAACTACGGTAAAGTGCTAAGGTAGGTTAAATCATGTTGCAATATAATTGATCTGGTTAACGGACGTTTATTTATAAGTTACAAGACTGGCGTCTTTTGGTGCACATCATTGCTCGTTAAATATGAACATCATTGCTCATTAAACAGCAGGGAATGGGTCACTGGATCCGTTCAAAAGTTAGACCAAGTCTGCTAGGTCAGTTGATTGTAACCTAAAGTTATCCACCATAGGTAAAATGTCATTTAGCCTTTAAATGAATTAAAATCAATTAGTAACCGCGAAAATCATTTATATATGACGTACTGATAATGCGCACCTGGGTGCAAACATATGGATTTGCCAAAGCGTCTTTTTGAAACTGACAGGTATCATACCATATTTCTGCCAATGCTTTAAAATGGCTTAAATTAGGTGATTATATCCTTCCGTTCGTCCGATCGTCTTTGTGTTTTTAATGTCGTGCAACTCCTCCAATAGGGTTGAAGACAAACTCTCAAGGTCATGGAATATGATTATTGCTGTATGCATATGTACAGAATGATTCCAGAACTTTGATTCAGCCACAGTCGGAGAGGATAGGTGAAAGAACGTGGTTTTATCAACACATCAGATGCGGGGTGGAGTGTTAGAATGAGGTACCTAAGTCTACCTCTGATGGGTAAGGGGAACACAGTTGTGGCATGTGAGTCATAACTTAAAAGCCACTGAGATCCTCGTGCAAGATCAATATATACCTTTACTTGGCTTGAAAATACAAATTGAAATATGCAACCGTCATTGGCTAATCAGTCCGTTTTTAGCCCCAGGCAATTAGCGACGGGACATAATAAGTTAACTATTGAGATTACCACCCAATAATCAAATGTACATTTACTGATCACAGCAAGAAAACGTTATACATGCAAGTGACATTAGCCCCAGAGTTCATACCTACCACAAATAACTTTGTCTCATTGTCTCTGTCATACCTTTGAAACTATGAAGAGCCTAAACTTTTAACACACACACACACACACACGCAGGCACACACACACACACACACACACACACACACACACACACACACATGCATTACTTCGTATGCGCTCACCTTATTCGTATACGTTTCAGATCTGTACCATCTATAAGGAATTTAGACCATTCTTGGCTTTATTGGTAGTAGAAGTTATTACAGGTGTGTTCATTGCTATACTCAGCACTGCTGTACTAATTCAACTTCCAATAAAAACCTGTGGAATCACCACGTTATTCAAATTTCAATGGATTCAACATTATTGATGCTCTTGATCAGACCTATAGTTCTCAAGATAGAGCCATCCTTGATGCAGGCTTCAATATTTACAACACCATATGAGCCGCGGTATAAATTAGGCTTTGTCCTTAAATCCATTTAATTTAATCAGGCTTAATCAACGACTGCAGTTTTTTATATTTGTTGTCATATTAATTATCATTTATTAACAGAAAGATTTACGGTTACCAGGATTATAACAATTTGCAACCGACATTCTGTACTTCCATATTGGCAGTCTTTTATCGCACAACGTTATCAAATATGATGTACATCCCCGTCAGGCTCTTTCGGTCTGTTGGGAGCGAGGTTAGCGCGTTTTCCAGTCAGATTGATATTGTTTTTATATCCATTAAACCTAATACATGCGTCGTATATGTTTATTAACCTTGAGGAGAACAAATGTTACCTTTGGGACAAATTGCATAAAACTTTTATCAGAATAATGAGTCAAGGTTCGCAGATTAATGAGACTTGAAACGAAGCTTTAATGCCATTTCATATTGGTTCTTAACATATGCAGCATGTCAAAGATTCATCACTGTGTTCAATCATCCTGAGTTAAGATTTATTCTATACTTGTAAATTTCTGTCTTAAGAGAAGTGCATTGTTTCTTTCAGCTATCATTTCTTTACCATGTTCATGCGATACATTGGAGGTCCGTATATTTGTCATAACAATGGCACGATCTCTTTAACTGGATCTAACTATAAACAAGATTTATTGTGTTGTATCCCTGACCGACGAAATAAAGACAAAGAAGTTATACGTATAACACTATGTATGTGGTACCAAAATTTCCTTACTTGAAAGATGGGTTCAAAAACTAACAAAGGAAACTTATGCAAGAACGTTTTCCAAAAACTGCGGACTTCTGAATAAAACATCTTTGTGTGTTATAGCAATCGAGTTCCTAACATTCTGAGATGGACTAGCTTTAAAAGAAAAGAAAATTACAAATTATTATAAAACAAAAATCCATTTCAGAAATATAACGATCGCAGTAGAGGGGTGGGGTGTGAAGAGGGGTAGTTTTAGTTGTTGCTGTGGAAATGTTCGGGACTCTTCTATATGTAACGTTTATGTAACGCCACCCTCTTAGTAAGAGCGTGGTTAATTCGGTTTGGCTCGCGTTATCTAGGGAATGACCTCCCTCGATTGTATAGCCCGGTGGGAGTGGAAAGATAGAATATCAACAGAGAACTGAGCAAGACTATTGTGAAGAAATAATGCGATACGAGCCCCCTTAGAGAAGAAAAATAACAAAATTTAATCAATAGTAATTAATAGTAGCAGCTCCAATTCAATCTAAATTATGTCAACATAATTTAATAGCAGTGTCCAATTTCATCATAATAACGAGTGAGGAAAAGAGCACAGTGTCCACGTCTGATTGCATCAGCTCCCTCCCTTGATCGTGTATCAACGTTTTCATATTTCCTCGAGTCATCATATCACTACACTTCAACCCTTCCTGGACTTCCTAGTCCTTTATTCTGAACTCGTCACTTCTTTTTTCGAACTTCCGTCTTTGGACTGTCCTGTCTCTTCCCAGAAAGCTGTTCCTTAATACTGCTCTCTTTCAGAAATTGTGCGTTCTAGCACTAATACATGTCTTTTCTTACAAGACAGCCACGTGGTCCACTTTTCTTGTTTAACGAGGAAAGTACTACTCCTTTTAGGCTTCCTCAGTTTCAAACTACTCTCTCTCTCTCTTTCTCAGGAATTTTAAGACAAAGGAATTTTGACCAAGGTCGTCACTTTAAATTCACATTACTTCTAAAGTGTACGCCTTAATTGACTCACGATAATCATTTGTTTCGGCAGAATTTAGACAGCATAGAATCTGTGAACTACGTTGCATATCAATGTCCCTTTGAAAATTATATTTTGACCTAGCAAGTGGTTATTATTGGTAGGTCAAATGTTTACTCTCTCTGGACAGAGTAGCAATGCCCTGTTCGCATCTCACTGAGTCATTAATTGCATTTGAAGCCTTTGAAGTTTTAACACTGAAACAGGGAGAGAAAAGAAGGAAGGTCGAAGTGACCCTTCACAAAGACTTTTCTGGCTTAAATGTGATAACATTTTAATGTTCAATGCATTCAACTTTGAGATTCAATACAATTCAAAATTCTACACTTTACAGAGTACATGCAGCATTTAGAGAAAAAACTAAGAGAAACATAAAATTCATCTTTCTCATCGATATTTTTTAATTGTACGCTTTGCAATATTTCACTTGGAGAATACAATACTATCACAAATAATCTGCACACACAAACTATACAACATTCAACTATTATTAGGTTTTTAGCATAGTACAAAGTTATTACTTCAATGGGAAAAAGATATTGGAATATGTTGAGCAACGTTATGCTTCTAAACTGATGGCATATCGCAATTATTTCCATAACAATTGTGCACATTTTTCGGATCATTTTTAAGAGTACTGTTTTGTATATTTTATAAAATTTTGTATCTGATTTAATTGTTTGTAAGTTTTAAAATCCTTCTATATAATTTTTTATTTCATTATATGTCAAATAATGAAGTTCTGTTTAATAGGAACTCATACATTTTCCAGAAAATAGTTTGACCATGACTGTTCATTTTAATAAACACATAAGGCTGACCTGGTTCTCAACCTAAATTCAACATTAATAACAGCCACGTGAACAACCTACTTTTTACATTTATTTTCTATTGCGGGACTTATCAGAGTGAGATAGAGGCTGTACTGCATAAGTGATCCTAGGCGTGTAAGTAGTTTTTAGTGAAGTAAACACCTTTTATTCTTGGAGTAAAATGATTGGTTCTAATCAAGGACATACATGGGCTACGTGATATTTTTATATGTAAACATGATCACGTGACCCTTATCCGGAGCGTAAAATTCACGTCTTAAACCATTGTTTTCGAGAAATAATCACAGTTGGGCTTTTACATTGCAAAGTGTATGTTGTGTTAGTTGGAGCTATTTCGAATTATTTGGATTTAAAAGGATTAATTATTTCCTGGAAATATACGTGTGCTTTAATGAAATTCTGGAACAAAAACATCTTGTATAAAAATGCATTCGGATTTGCAAAACCGGAGTGACATTTCTTGTTTCTACAAGGAACTGTAGACTTCAACACAGTACAGGTTACATTATACATCATCACCTTCCATCTTGGATTCTTTGTCGGGACTCGAGCTTGAATTCATTAGAATATTTTATTATTAGGACTTCTAAAATTGTATTCGTGGATTATTCTTGGATTATACTTGGATTTGATTCTTAAAATCATAAGTTCACATTTTTTAATTTTTACAGTATTTTTCAAGAGAAATAAATTACTATATTTTTCAAAGATTGTTGTTTTCACTCTTTCTTGTGTTACTGTTTATTCAAGCCTAAACACTTAACAGTACCAGATGGCATGGTCTTTGTTTTTGTAAAATAAAATTCCTCATTGAGGTGACTTAACAAGTAGTAGGACATAGTTCACTTCATACAGTACTTTCATGTGTTCGGACTCCTGCCCACTGTTAGGTATCGTATTGCTATATTGGAAAATACCATTTTACAATATGACAGCAATGTTAAAAAGTCATATATCATATATTACAGAACAATGAAATACATTTAAATATGTACACCTAATTTGGGAGACTTTAATTTGTTTTAATTTAATGTTGTCGGTATCAATATATGTGATGTGGCAAATTTCTGGCGATCTATGCAGAACACATTAGTTGAGGCCAGAGAACAATTAATTAGGTTTATGGGGACAGGCGCGTATCAAATAACCATACTATTCTTAATTAAGCATTCGTTTATTTAGCCAACAGAAGACTGATGGAAACAAAAGCTAACTTCGATTCCATAGTGTAAATGTCAGGATTGAAAGATTGCAGAACTCTGTTACTCAAACTACAAAGTCAAGTTGACCACGACTTTGGATCCGCTGGAAAAAGGCGGCAGATAGATTTGATTCTGATTGGTTACGCTAAATAAGGGGCGTGTTTCCAGCACTAAATTTCCTAGTTTAATATCGCCACATCGAAAATTTGAATTAGTCTAAGCTTTTCTGCAAGATAAAACAAGTGTAAGAAAATCCTGAGAGTTAATTTGGGAGAAATCCTCTCGTAAAACTGTTGTCCAAAAGAACTGCTGTCGAGGAAAACCGACGAACAAATTTGGCGATAGAAGCGATGAACGCTGAAAGCTCAAGGGTATTTGTGACGATTCCATGTAATTTGTTGATGCCCAGATATAATGCTTTGCTGAATTTATTTACTTATATTTGCATGAATCTATTTGCTACATTCGTATATCAATTTGCTTTAGGAAGGATAACTGTGTTGAGTTTATGCATTGAAGTCGTACATTAATCTTTAGATAAGTGTGACGAAATGTTTGAACTGTCGTCTTGTTTGCATAAGAATTCTAAGAATTTCATGCACTACATTTGTTAATAGGAGTTACGAGAATCTTCGTGAATTCACCGAATTTAGAAGATTTCACGTATGATTAAGGTTGAGTGTGTATTGACTGAAATGACGTAGTAAAACATGTAATGTATCTCATTCATTCACGTGTGTAAATTGAGGCTGGCTCGGAACCGTTGTGGCTCTTATGGTGTTAATGTGTGGTGTTAATGCGTGATGAAGTAGCCATTAAACTAATTAGGGTCATTATAGGACATATGGAGCCGACTGATAGCCTTAACATCTGTTTAGCACCGATAGTAAGATCTGATAGCAAGAGGGGGATAATGCAAACCCCTGTTATCATAAACAGCAGAAAATTTAGGTTGTCTCTATTTATATTTTTTAAGGGAGAAATATCTCCTGCAACGTATTCTGCGACGTATTATCTCTGAGGCGTATTCTGAGACGTACCCTGTGACGTATTATCTCTGAGACGTATTCTCAGACTTATCCTGAGACGTATAGTGAGACTTATTATCCTGAGATCCAGGTATCTGCGAATATACGTGCCACACACAGAGTTGAGGACCAAAAGAGACAAGACAGAGGGGAGTCGAAGGAACAACTACAGTGGAAGTGGAGTGAAACGGAGAAGCAGGTTATGCAATTGTACAAGGCATTGACTTCGATTGTTCCCTCAATCCTATGATGAACTATTTCTATAAGTAAAACAGATCGGCTACTTTATTTAAATATATTTGTGCTTTTGTAATTCGGTGAAAGTTTTATTTCTAGAAGCAGAGTATATTCCTGATGTAATGAATTCTCGCAGTTGTTTTATGTACTTGATTAAATTGTTGTTTACATGTACGGGGGCTCGTGTTGTTCTGTTCTACATCTCTGCTTAGATCTCTATCTATTCCACCTATAAGTTTCACTATTTATATTTATATTTACTCGAACCGGGCAATAACATCGAGGGTGGTCAACCTCTAAATAATGAGAACCAAATTAAGCGGACACCTTGAAATAAGGTACAGTCCGCCAACTCACAAACCTCTTGAAAGAAGTGTACCGTGGGGTCCGCTTAAAATATATCTATCTGGAAAAAAATACACAACACAGTATTGACCTATTTTCGGGGCTTTGTTTCCTTTTATGTCATGCAGACAGTTATGACACAAACACATACACGCTGTATTCAAACGGACCACTCTTTTTGAATGCGTATACAAATTATGGTGTCATATAACCCAGCGATCTTTGCTTTTTAAAGCAAATAATGATGAAGCAAGCCATGGTTTATGAGTGCAGCATTAATGGGAAAACCAGTATTTGTCTTTGCTGATGAATAAGCTCCTTCTAAACTTCTATTTTTGTTTGAGAATACGGTATTTATTGTAAATAACATGTTAACATTTATTCATCAGAAATTTAACTATTATTATTTACAACTTCCGTAATGACAGAAGTGGAAAAAATGTTCTAGCCTAACGATGATCCAGTCCAGTGCTGTCCAACCCGATTTTAAATGGCCCGCCAGAGCTCTAGCAGCTATATAGTTGTTGCTTTTCAGTTTTCTACTGCGGCCCTCGGCTTCAAGAAAAACATTTTTCAGTGGCCCATGGTGTCATAAAGGTTGGACAGCACTGATCTAGCTTGATATAGCCCGTGTTAAGATTGATGGATAATCTAGAATATTAGGTTTGATGGTTTTGAGGTTGATGCATCAACTGACGAAAATCTTAAGCCTAATATTAATGTTGTCTAGCTGTTATAAATCACCCGGATTAATCGGATAAGGTTTATTGTGTTTTACAACTATAGCCAGAGATCCTTTACATCCGTACAATTTGTTGTCTTTTAGGAGAGCATGGTGATTAAAACATGTGATTTATTAAAACGAAACGCCTACGTGGGCAATAGAGTATAGGGGATGGCTGGGAAAGACGGAAAAAGGGAAACGGGACAAGGGCTGGTCGAAAATAAGTCATCACTACAAGGTTTTCATCGACAGAAAGTCGTCTTTCAGAACTTTGAATATATTTTGAAAATGAAATGAAATCATGTTGATTAAAGTTTCAATTGGCACAACCTCAAACGTATTGACTTTTGTCCCCGACAGCCAAAGCTACTAAAAATGAAAATGTGCAAAGAATCGTCAGGGTAAAGAATGTCCAGAAGCAAAACTGGTCCCATATATTAGCAATCTCTTTCCACGTATACGTGTTCTTTATCCCGTCATCAACCGTAATGGACGGCTCAGCAGCTTGCTTATATATATCCTCAGCCTCTGGGATTTTTTCCTTTAAAGGAAACGCTCCATTCGGAACAACCTTATTTCCAGTGTTTTTGTATACTTTTCGGCATCGCCTCTTACATCGTTCCAGATTTAGACTGGTAGCTATTAATTTTGTCAGTTTGTAAAATGAAGAAGTTGTGTCCACCTTCTCCTCATTGTGAAAGATGACGAGCAGAAGTACGGTTATGACGGCAGATAGGACGCTAAGGAACATTGTAGTGGCCAAATAGATACCTGCGAATAAAGCAAATTAATCGTTTTTTCGCTACCGTTTCTCATGTTTTAGTTATAGAAACAATTAGTCAAATGGACGTACAATATATATACTTGGTTTTAACATCAATTCGCTAGCAAATTTGAAGCATCTTTATGACAACATACCTTTTCTTGTCAAGAACTTGTGCCACTCTACCGTCAATTAAAAAAAAAAATATTTAAGGATACACTCTTCTGCTCTTAAAGGCATAATAGTCTGGTTACAAGTGTAGTTTTGACACTAAATTATACAACGTAACACCGACAATACATGGGGCGTTCAATTAATCTCCAATCGGTAAGGGCCAGAGCAAGATAGAAATAAGAAAAATCAAAGATACGCACTGGACGGATTATAGGCACAAGAAACAATTAGACAATCAGTTCTCATTAACACCGGCTAAAATGTGTGTAATTTTTTAAATAATTGTTTATTCATTAATTAAATACATATTATCAATCATAGCTGTTTGAAAGTATCAGGGTTTTGTATATGTTGTTTTGCATATATATTTACGTGACAATGACAGTAATTCATGTGCATAAGTGTAGCATAAATTTATATAAAAATACAATTAGTGCATGTAGTAACTAGAAATACGTCATTTTTATGTCACAAAATGGCCACAATTCCATACCATTTGCCAAAAAATGTAAAAATCGAAGTTGTACTATGTCTTCCGAATATAAAGCTCAATACTAAATTTGGCTGTAAATCGACATTTTCTTCTGTTTCCTAATTGTTACAAAATTTAGTATCAATCGATGATGTTCTTCAAAAGTTGTTTGAGCGGAAAGGAAATGTTTGAAATGACGTTACGGGATTTATGGATTATATTACTGTATATGACACTGAAATTACGTCACAGGAGTCTACTTTTCGTTCTCCAATACTTAAGTTATTCATTTAGCATTCAGCTCAGGATTTTTATGAAAAGGTTTTGAGTAAAGAAAACTACAGATTATGAATGGAATCGACATATGTTGGCTCTACCTAGATCAATAAGTATACGATTTTACCTATCCTTTACCTAGGACGGACGTTGTCAATGACGTATGTGGTAATGAATCTGCAATCAAGGTGAGAAGCACGGCTATAGCCACAATCAATGTCAAAATAAAGGACAACTTCTCTCCGGCATGTATCGGTACAAGGAACACTACGCATGACAGGAAGGATGAGAGAATTATGGGTAACATAACGTTGATGGCGTAGAAGGAAGGTCGACGTTCTAATACAAATATAAAATCTAGCTGACATTTGGTCTCAACTACTCCGTCTGGTCTTTTATTCTGCAGATCCTCGTCCTTTAGACTTGTGTGGACAATGATCCATTCTCCATTAGTCCTGGGAATAAGGAAATGACATTGTCGTTTTAGCTGATATATTGTAAACGTTAACATCTATGAGAAAACTTATTTAAATTAATAATTCATCAAGTATACGAGACCTATGATCAGATAAGTATATTCGAAAGTGATGCGAAATTATTAACAGCTTTATCTATATAATTACTAGAATGCAACATAAGGGATCAAGCAGTCAAAAGCCGCAAGTAATTAGAATAAAACATGACTTTTGATAAAAAAGAATGTTAATACATAATGAAGTTTCATACATAAAATATACATTATGCAACATTTAAAATGTAGGGTTAACATTTGTTATATAAACTGCATTCACTGAATGAGTCCAAGATTGTACCAGTCTATACATCATCATAATGCGTATTAACGGAGTTCACATTTGAAAAGAGTATGTCCTAATATCTTTGGCACAGTGTTGGTTGTAAGACATCCCCAATCTATGAAATAAGTGTGTTCTAGAAACAAGCGCTCTAGAAAAAGGAATAACGTGACTCAGGACAGGAAGCATATGATTGTCGCATTATTAAGTTAAGTGTAAACGAACGTATAAAACGTAGGATGTAAGTTTAGCTCATTTTTTTAACCTGTGACTTATATGGTGTATGAATAATAGAAAAAAGCCAATTCATGCTTTAATCCAGGGGTGGGCGAACTACGGCCCGCGTGCCGCATGCAGCCTGCCAATGGTTTTCATGCGGCCTAGGAACAAGTCATCATTCGCACTGACTGTTTATGTTACTCTGTTTATCAAATAAATGTGCTTCTTTTGAAGTTTAAGTTTAAGTTCTCAAATATTAACAACATATTAACAACTGAAAATTAATTATGATGTTATTTAGAAAAACCATTTGTTTTTGCTATTTCAAATATTAATTATTTTACTTAATGAACTATGCGGCCCGCGACAAGGTGTAAATTTGTATATGCGGCACTTGCACTGGAAAGTTTGCCCACCTCTGATTTAATCCAATTAGAAACAATCCATCTACTCCCCTCTGCAATAAACCAACAATATTTCAGTTGCATCCCATAAGGGTGTACTCCAGAGTCGCCTTTCGTCATGATATCCATTAAGGACGGTAGGGTAAATCTAATAACGCTTTCAATATACTCTATATTTTTGTTTTCAAGGCCGATGTTTTAAACTGTCGTGTTAGGCTATAAAGTGTAGCAATATTTGTATAAATGAGCTATGATATACGAGGTAAGTAAATTTATATTTCCGTAAAAAACAGTAAGAAGGATATCAATCTGATTAAAATCAGATATACACTGTTTATACATGAAGATCTGAGAGCGACAGCTTTGGGGTCAAATTCTGGTAACCTTTGTTATTACCATAATCGCTAATTTTATAATCCAATCAGATAAAGTATTATATCTATGCGTTTGGAGGCTGAGCAGTGTGGATGAAGAGCATGAATGTTTACAGAACGATTTGATTCACTTTCAGATTTTTTGAAAGGTACATTTCCATTGGCTAATTCAAAGGTCACCAGAATATGACCCTTAAGCGGTCGTCGTCATATCTTCACGTATGATAGCGGAGATCTAATTTTAATCAGATTGGAACAATATATAAATTACATAGCCCATTCTGGGGACTCTTTTATCTGCATGTCTAGGAAGTTGAATCAGTGGGGAAACTATTGAGATAGGCATTCGAAGAAAAGAAAATTCTAAATGAAAGTGGTTTTACTAGCCACAGAATGGTTGGATGATATATGTTGATCACACATATAGATTAGTTTGAATGGACTTGTGAAGATATAACGGTTATTGATTACAAATGGCCCAGTCTAATTAATGTACATTCATACGTTGGTCAAGTCGCCTCCAAATTAGCATATTATGTCATACCTTTTGGTTGATGTATTTGTGTAAGAAGTTATAATCCAATTATCCAGCTGATAGAGCTAATTGACACAGGTGATCAATATGGTGTTAAGCCTTATCTGCCAATCACATTTCAAGATAGTTCCCGAGGATAACCGCCCAATCAGTTCCCTGTAAAAGCAACTACCCTCGGAAGTGGATGTATACCGGCTGAAAGTATTTGAAATACGATTTTCCTTTAAAATGCAACGAGCTTTGACAGGAACCAATTCACGTTACATGCACATTGATTGTGTGTCGACAAATACATACACGAATAGCCTTTAGAAAGGAAGTCTTGACTTTGAGAAGTTTTCTTACATGCTTAACTCCTATTCTCAAGATCTGCGTCACAGTAATAATATCAAGCTAAAAATGCATAGTCTATTGCCACGAAAATGAAACTTTCTGTTTCTTTTAAACTGGGAATATGTTAGCGAGCTTCTAATTCAACACAAATTCTAAAAATCAGATTTGTTTCGTCTCTTTTTTTATTTACAATTGGTTCACATTGCAAGAAAAAAAAAAAACTTTTGCAAACCAAATCGACAGTAATTTACTCTCAAACTTATTTTTTCACATGTCGACACAATAGGCTGTATAGTTATTTTCTTTCCACAGTTACGTCATTTCTGCACATGTGTCATAGATGGGTAATCTACGGCCTAATTTAAGTGAATTTGCTCTAAAGGATCCGAACATTAAGCGGACAAAACCTCCACATATGTCAAAACGAAAAGAAATTAATAAGATTTGTTGAGTACTAATACACTGTTTTTAACAATCGTTCATAAAATTTATGTTGATTAAAATACGTGTTGCCTTTAATGTCATATATTTCTTATCTTGAAAATGCTATGGTTAAATCTCATTTATCTACCTGAAGTCCTCGGTATCAACAGTAGAGGAAAGATGGTCTAGTTCTAGCTGTTCTTTGGTCATACTCCATGACGTCAGTTCAATAACACACTGTTGCCTGTCAAACGGATAGTAGGTGACGTCTATCTCACAGTGTGTAGTGTATAGACCCGGTGGTTCCCATACAACGTCTCCAGTGGGTGTTACCACAAGTTGCAGATTGTCGTCATTTATAACACCAATGTTTGCCAACCTTTAACAGTTAAAGAGGTTATAGCTTTTAAAAAACAATTGACTAGCATCCTTTTCAGAATGTACCAACAACCCAAGTCTGAAAGAGAAAAGGATTTATGATAATACTACATTTTCATTAAACTCACTTTCTTGACATTCATTACCAATAACAAAAACTAGATTGTTTAGTCAAATGTAGGTAATTTATATCAGCGTTATCTCCGAGGGGGGGTTATCACAGTTTCCTGTGTGAGAAATGACTGAGATTACGATATTTGTCATTGATATATGTCATAGCTTTTAATTTGTAGGCCAGAGACACTGAATGACAACATTTTGGGCATTTAGGTGACTGAAATACACATCGACTCTACGAACGATATAACTATTCTGAAAAAATGACGCCAATCCCGAAAGCTGGCATTTTTAAAATTCTTCCTTGACATTTGAAATGCCTACTTTATTAAAACCAGAGTGAAATAATCTTTTAGCATTCCGGCATTTACGAATCAAACCTATGACGAACACATTCTGTGGAAATAGTACATAGTATCACACGTTATAACTGAATTTTCTACTGAGAAACGTACTTAAAAGTTTGACCGCTCCGGTGGCCTAGTGGTTAGAGCGTCTGCCTCGGATGCGCTCGGTCGTGGGTTCGATCCCAGGCCAAGTCCTACCAAAGACTTTAAAAAATGGTACTAACAGATGCCTCGCTTCAGCATAAATAGGTTAGTGTTAGGACTGGTTGGCCTGGTGTCAGGATAATGTGACTGGGTGGAACTTTATGCTACATGTCTGCGGCATGATGCCCCAGTGCTAGACATCACTATAAACTGTCACACTGCAAACATCGTAGCGACTGAAAAATTGTTAAAGCTACGTTAAAAATCCAAAACACACACACACACATAGATACAATTACTAAAACAAAAATAACGTCCTCTGCAAGAACCATTATAGGGTCAACTAGGTCATTCTTTATTATACCAGTTGCTAGATATTTATGAGTCCATTTCAACAACCATTAATTGTCACTTATCTCTCTCTCTCTCTCTCTCTCACACACACACACACACACACACACACACACACACACCTTTGTTAAAAGATTTTAACATGAATTATAAAAAATTCTCGTAAAGTGTCTAAATATGGAAATATGTGCGACAAGAATGGACCCTGGCAGATCTTCTTAAGCAATCTGTGATGTGTTGGACAGCTGTGAACAGACAATGTATTAATTCT
The DNA here is from genome assembly GCA_028554795.2 of Sinohyriopsis cumingii. Taxonomy (NCBI): domain Eukaryota; kingdom Metazoa; phylum Mollusca; class Bivalvia; order Unionida; family Unionidae; genus Sinohyriopsis; species Sinohyriopsis cumingii. The sequence goes on along the minus strand of CM068833.1, from coordinate 61,496,675 downwards.
GTAATTGTTTTTTCTGTTTTATTGTGAAAACAAGCCGTGTCGTGTATAAAATTTACTTGACCCAAAGACAACTAGACATCTGTGTTGTGGTTGAGTTCTGGTCACAATCATTCACCTCTTTACCTTAGACATAAGTGCGTTGCATTAGTTTAAAACTAAAAAAAGATATTCTTCGAGTACATCAAAACGCACAGAAAACTTGTTGGTTCCATTGGCTATTGCCAGCTATAAGGTATTTTCTCTAGTGCTTTGGTTACTTTTCGCAATGTATCCCCAACCACAGCATCAAAATGCACTCATTGGTTACGCTACATGTCACTGGCTTGATCATCAGTATTTACTTTGTAACAACATCTCTCTGCTCTTATTCGAGGATGTGTGTGTGTGTGTGGTGTTTCTTCTAAGGCATTGTGTATGACAGGAGAAGACTTCCTTGCTGAATGAATGGACAAACGGATGAATGGAGCAAGGAATCGGTCAAGTGTAGGTCGCAAAGGAGAAATTTCTGCCAGTTCCGATTTTCTTCTGCTATCATCATTCAAATAATGTCAATAATATTTCTTAGCCAACATAGTGTAGAGAAGATATACTTACATGTGTTTGTTTAGTATCTATTTACATTGCAATAAAATCTAAGACTATCTCGAGACAAATACAGAGAAGTCAAATCTTGAGATCTGTACCATATAGCTGTTACAAATCCAGTGTATGTCTTATGTAACTGAAAACAGATCAAATGTCAAAACTTTTATCAAATTTAGTACCTTGCACAAAATCTTCACAATGACAAAATAAAGAAGAAATCTGAAAAAGGCCAGTAAAACTAAATGTTTAGAAATGAAAGAAAGAGAACCCATTTCTCCAGAGCTTGTAAAAACGTACGAGTTATCGATGATGACTTCCGGTTTCCAAATTTCATTCGGCCCAACGTGCATCGTTTGAATGTTACCATAGGAAGATGGTAGCCATGTCAATCTATCGTCATTCCATTTCTGTAATACAGAGAGGAAAACGTTTATTAAAGTACGTTAAGGATCTTCCAAATTGTCAAGTCCACATTTTTCAAAACGACTCTTAATGACATGATCAAAACAATATTACACGATCGTTTTAACACTATTTATTGCATTAATCCGTCCTCGTGCTATGGACTCTGGGAGAGATAAGATGTACGATGAATAAGTGCCACGTCTGTCGCCATTTTGAATAATTGTCTATAATAAAGACTACAAAGTTTAATCACCTCAGTAGCATGAAGGTGATTAAATGCCACCTGACGAAAATCGTACCTCAAAAACTGTCTCGATCTGAATTTAAGCTGCAGTCTTTCTCTGATCTTTCTCTTTAATGGCTTTGAAGATTGGACAGACCTTGTTTCACTGACTAGATCATTCCATTTGGTAGCGCGAAGTTTACTGTCAACATTACGTCATCAAGTTTTCGTAACATCTTAATCCGTTAATTTCCGTGTAAGCATGTACCTTCTCTGTTAATTATCTTATAGAGTTATCGATTACGAGGATTCGTCTGAACGATAGATACAAACCGACAATTGAAACGCGATGCTCGGGGGTCAAAAGAATAACATCGCGAGATTAGCGGGAGCGTGTTAATACATTTTTCGAAAAACTTATCCTTAGAAAATGTGCATTGAAATTTCAATGTCATTCGTTTTAACTAACTCTTGATCAGATATTGTTTGTTCTATTCACCGGATTTCATAAGACATCAAAATATACTTCAGTTTTGAATTATATACATGCAATACGGCGGAAACTGTGTACGGTGAAGTTAAGGCAGCATTAAACGCAGTACTGGGATTACAAATCTGCCAGGGATACGAATAATTGGCTTTTCCGAGAACATGTATTTAGGATGTCAAAGAGATGTCACCTTAAATAAAAAATGGGAGTCATGCTGCCATCGCGTTATAAGCGGAATCGCATTATAGCGGGTTTTCTATACATACATTCCTGCATGGATGTAAGCAGAGAGAGAGAGACAGACAGACAGACAGACAGACATACAGACAGACAGATAGATAGATAGATAGATAGATAGATTCTTTCCCTTCATTGCAATTATTCATTCAAATAATCTTATGGAAATATAATATGCGTCGTGGCCTTGTGAACTCTGACTTTACTTCACTTGTTCTCAATGAACCATTAATGAACTGTATGCCAGCTGACAGATTGACATGCAGTTGATATGCGTCCTATCCAGGAGTCGTCTCACCTTCCTTATCAGCTTAGGTACCCTGTTTTGTAAAATCAACGCGTACTGCGCATGCCTATGCACCTTTAGTATCCGCAATAGCCGTGTTGTGGAAGAAATTGATAGAGTAAACTAAACGTGTTAGAAACCTTGACTGTATTTAAATACTGTGTAAAGTTAATGAGGCTCTCAATTATTATGTCATGCCGTAAATTATGTCATGCCGTAAAACAAATTTGTCTCGTCGTCATACTTTGCCTTTCTGAACTTGATAAGAGGAGTCAATGATCGTCATCCTGTGAAAACTGTAATAAAGAGAGAGAGAGAGAGAGAGAGAGAGAGAGTAAGAAAGAATGAGCAGTGTGTATGTGATTTATTTTCCTTTGACCTGATGAAAAATTTATATACTTCGACATTTCACCGACGAATATCCTTCATGCGATTGTAACGGGGGATAGGTACAGTTATTTTAGCCTCTAGGAAGACTCGAGCCTGAATTTAATGTAACATTTTTGAATCTCTACCACCTTGGCATTTTTTAGAAGATTGATATTTTCAATATTGCTCCGTTTAGAAACTTGAAATACAGCATTATTGCAAGATGTGTACACGAGAAATTTAGGATCTGAAATCAAAGCATATCTACATATCGTCATTGACAAATATGCACTATATTTTCAATCACCCTTCAATTTTTTAAGAGAACGGAGTACAGCTTAAACTTATAATGCAAGCGGCGGCGTAAGTGCGAGTCGCTACTGTCGTTAGCTGTCAGCAGGTACTAATGTCATTGTTTCCTACCCCAGCTGTAACAATCCATATGGTCATCTGGAGACTGAATTGCCTTTTGTTTCATAATAAATGTTATTTATATAACCCTTTTGCTGTTTTTTAAAGTGTTACGTAAACAGGACAGGTGAAATATTACCAAGTGAAGTAACAATAAACAAACGAAAATACCTCGGTTTACAGTTTATGATTAGAACTCTACTATCTACACAATATACATAGACATGAAATTTAAAAACGTAAATTTCTTGGAAACAGCAGCCAACCAGTTGTTTTAATTGTCTTATTTGAATTCAGCACATCAAAATCCATAATAAATAGCACATTTTATCTCTACAGCAGACGACTTCTGTGCAAGTGTAGTCCAGTGTTACAGGTTAATTGATGAAGGGTATTACTGTTTAATTTATTATGGGTATTGCAGGTTATGGCAACTGACCATATGTATGATTTACAATCACCGGCATGCAATATTTCTTGGCAAGTGTTCAACTGTACACATGTTTTAAATCTGGCAATACAGAATACAACAATTAATTATGCATACATGCAAACCAAAATGCCACATGTTATAATGTTATCACACGAAACTAGAGAAATTTTAAGCAAAACGTTGACAATTATGCTCTCTAAATATCGTCTTTGCTTTACATCACAATTTTCGAAAATCAAGCTATCAAAACTGAATGTTAACTATAGGCACTGTATTCCTATTTCCGATACAAGTTTGAATCCAACTTTAAAAAGATAAATATTTTGAAGTGAATAAATACTTCTATTCTGGTTTTATGAATTAATATCTTAGTTTCTGCGTTACGTGATACGACTTTGACCAATCAAATGTTTCTTACAAATACTTAATAATAATTATACATGTAATTATAACACACATTAAGCCTAATATATTCGCTTATATTAATCAATAGCTGGAATGGTTTCTTAAAACATTTTCATTAATTGAATCCTTTAATCTGAAAACCACAATTAATCAACGTTTTAAGTGACAAATATTCCCAAAGTTTCACACACACGCCAAGCCTTCACTAAGTGGAGATTGTATGCAGCAGGCTATATTTTCTAATATTTATACTCATCAACATTATTTGTGGATATCATTAAGTTTTGCATTTAAACAAAACGAAACCTATAGCTACTTCTATGACTTGCCACGGCAAATATTATTACCATCCCCACTTCAGGCCTTTACCCCCACTGAGTTCTAAGGGTCATTTCACATTATTCTAAGGGTCATTTCACATTATTCTAAGGGTCATTTCACATTATTCCTGGCGAAGCCACAAGTGGCAGTATCAAATGTTTCCACTTCACGAGTGAAATATTTCCTTAGACCAACATAAACATTTCGGTAGATTTTCTTTTAATGATATATTTTAAAGGCAAATAGCTTCGATTTGCAATGATATTTCTAAAATTATGTGTCTATGATATTAACGGCTGGTTGAACAAATAGAAAGAAATGAGTTGGACATTTTACAAAATTTTTAGCATAGAGATATTTTATACATTTAGAATGTACACATAATGCTCCAAATTGTGTATTTTGTCAAATTAATGTATTTTTCATATGAAATAAAGATAATTTTATTTTTATCAGCTGATTTCTCATGCATATTGATACAGTCAACATTGCTTAGGTAGGCGATCTATAGAAACATCATAGAACGGTCAAAATAACTCAGTACATAACATAATTAAAAACATATGCTAATTATTGCTAGTTTACTTGTAAGGATTTTGGTTTTTTTTATCCTCTTTTTAATCTTTGCATCAAGACTTGAATTTGTGTGTTTTTGGCAAGCTTGCAGTTTATTTCGGTAACATACGGTTCACCTATATTTGATTATCACTATGTTTCGATGTACAATCGACATTAAACAATTCCTGATTTCTTCTTCGCTTTCAACAATGCATGATTTCTTCTTCGCTTTCAACAATGCCTGATTTCTTCTTCGCTTTCAACAATGCCTGATTTCTTCTTCGCTTTCATGCATGACTATGATTGTGATGACAGTTAATATTGCTGCGTAAACAATTTCATCACCATATGGAATCAATGGTTATTCTTAAAAATGTGTGCCATTTGTAGCGGAATGTAACAGGTTAAACGATACTAAAAGCGTGATACATAATATCGAACAACAATAAGACATGTATACTCAGTCACTGCCAATTTGCCTGACTCACGTGGAAAGCTAATTATGATAAAATTAACACTTGAAGCCTGCATTGTGTTGGTTTTGATTCACTTTTAGACATTCTTGATGATGCCTTCTTATTGATTAGATAAATGTATACAAACCAGTCAACAGTCTCAACACATTTTATTGTCTAGTCATCCTGATAGGGAGAGAGACCTGAAAGGTTGAAGAGAGGAGAGAAAGATCGGAAGAAGAAAAATTAAATAAGCCTAAATGTTGAAATACGGGTCTAAATAACACACGTAAGGATATACTAACCTCCAGTACGGAAAAAAGAAAGTAGTTCCAAACGCAATATTGCCACTGTGTCGATATCATATCGCTCTCATTTTCTAGAGTCTCTATGATATATAGAATGATATGTATCCACTGTGAATGAACCATTAGGTTTATTGATCAGTTAGTCTCAAGGTTTCACTGTTATTACAACTGGTGTATATTTGACAATGAATATCACTCCATGGACCGCAGGTGAATGGCCCAAACAATATATCCGATCGCTAGCCTATGCACTGATTTTGTTGAATTTGTACCATGCAGGTAAACATTGTGTTACGAAGAGCGGACAACGAAGGACAAAAGGAGGGTGTTGTTGTAGCTGCGTAGGGTAGGAGGCAGCTACATTGGGGACTTAGCTGGTAGAGCAAAGAAACAAATGATGGCTAGATGTTTCTTTAACACATTAACCCCTGGAGGTTTTTGTCGTTTTCGCCTAAAATTCGAGTAATAAATACATTTTGAAAGCTATTTCTGAATACATCCTAATACATCAACTTCCAGGTGATTTTCCAATAACCTAATGCCTAGTTGTGTTAGAAACATCGTTTTACATTGGCTATTTGGCTCGCACATGAGCAAAAGAGTAAAAGTTGAAGATTTTTGGTGGTATTTTCGTATCGAGACTACTCTTTATTCCAAATGCCCATCTTATCCGACCTTTTTCAAGGTGCATCTGTCTGTTTGCAGTTCATACCTGTCTTCCTTAGATCTGAGACCAAAAAGTCCAAAATCAGGACACAAAATCGGATTCCGACCACGGGCGAATTTTGGGTGGAAAAAATCGGGTGAATGGCCCAAACAATATATCCGATCGCTAGCCTTACACGTAAACTGATTTACCCTTACACATAAACTACATTTAATTTAACATTTATAATTTGAGAAAGCACTAACTAATAATTTCTGCCTATATATAGGCAGAAATTATTAGAGAGTGCTTCCTCAAATTATAAATTTAAATTGGCAAAGATTGCCAGAGTTCAAGCATAAAATATATATTTCTTTAAAATCTATTTATAAGATACACTTACTAATTAGAGAAACTTAATCTATTATCTTGTCTCTATACCATCAGCATTTTCAAAATCTAAAACTAATTGTAAGTCCTGTAAATAATCATTTAATTAATTTGCATAAACACAAATGCCTGTTCTCACTTACATAGACCATAAAGCTATACCTGTTAAACCAAATGAGTAATGTCCATAAGGCCATTGGGTGAGTGTGCTGTAAAGATTCTGCTTGTATTATTTTGGACTGCAGAAGCAGAACATTTCTTGAAATGTGGATTCTATTCAACATGACTATGTACAAGACCAGAAAACTAGAAAACAGTTAAATCATATCAAAAGTCCCTACTACAGTATAACGATATTACCAATGACGAGTCAAGATAAAACATTTAAAAGATTTTTTTTAACCGGTAAATTCATGTGAGATCTTTTATGAATAAACAAAAACTTACTAACGTGAGCCAGCCGGTTACAGTTAAGGACTGTTCTGCAGTATTCTGAAAATAGAATCACATATATGAACAGATTTTAGTATTTTTTTTTTGTAGTTTTAATCGCTAACCCTTTCACCTAGGTTATACTACTTCCTGGTGACAACTTAATGCATGCGCCACAATAACCACTACTACTACTTATGGTTTTTCTACTTTTCTAGCTGCTAGCTAAATAAATAAATAAATAAATAAATAAATAAATAAATAAAAAAAATTTAAAAAATATTTTAAAAATATTGTGATTTAATTTATTTCCTTGAGTATCCATTTTTGAGGATTTAAGAAAAAGTCGCATACTTGTCCTTTCCTAAATTCCTGAGTAGGTCGATTGGTCCTCTGTATCACATACTGACAACCCCTTCTCCTCTCCCAACCCTAGATAGAAGAATCCTCTCGCATATATCATCTTTAGCTTTACATATAGGTGTGTGTGTGTGTGTGTGTGTGTGTGTGTGTGTGTGTATACATGTGTATGCCTCAACTCTACTCCCCTTCTTTACTTTCTCCTGATCAATATCGCGAAGTTGATAATTCAATCTAACATTTTTCCTGGAGTTGATTATCACACAAAGCTGAAGATATTTATGTTTAGATTCATATTTAACCAAACAGATCAGTCAAGGGCTGCATGGAGTTCGTCATCACACACCAGAAATCCGATTTTCGGGTAAAATCTCCATTATTTCCTTCGCTACCACTTTTAATTCATTCTTTTCTTCACCAGGATGAACTTAAACACTGGATAATGACATGTAAACCTTGAAGATACTGAACCCACGCACCCACTCTATCTTTAATTAATTAATCCATTTCATACTTACCACTGAATCGATAGTGAAAAGGCTGAAGCCTGCCTTGACGTTGACCGTTCCATTCGGTCGTACAGCGGTGTCATAAGTGGCATCAAACAGCTCTATAATACGAAGGTTCTCTGCATCTGTGGCAAAGGATGTTTCCGCATTTTTTACTTGAAGATTAAAATATAGGACTGACAAGTAAAAAGAGCGAATGAGTGAATCGGTAATAAAAGAAATATCTGATGAGGAAATATATTACGTCTTCTTATTTCGTTTGTAATTTCAGCACTCTGACGAAATATTAGTTATAAACTTTAAGTTAGCAAATTATTATATCCATCGTCTTCTCTTTACGTGGAACTTGCACCAACTCCAGGAAAGTATCACATTATAGTCGTTTACTAAATATCGTTCTTCCTGTTAGCAATAATTCTACATTCCGAAAAGGAAATGTTAATCATAAAGGTTAAACCATAATCATAAAGTATAAACCATTTTATATATAAATATTTATATTTGTGTGTGTGTGTGTGTTTGTTTTTTTAGATATCATTGTTGTTTTCCTTCTAATATGTAGCAATAATAATAATAATAATAATAATAATAATAATAATAATAATAATAATAATGCAATAATAATAATAATAATAATAATAACAATAATAATAATAACAACGATCTGTTTATAATTACTGAACCTTGGTTAAACAATTTTCAGGTTATTAGATAAGAGCGTATAATTAATTTTCCAGCATTTCATTCTTTAATGTTGTTATGTTCTTTTGCTTAAGGTATTTCATTTATCGTGACCCATTTAATAACATCAAGGGGTTAAGTTAGCATGACATAAGAGTGGCCGTGAGACAAACAGAAAGACAAAAGATTATTGAAACTAAAACCTCAAAAATACCTCAACCATGGTGTTCGAAAGCCGCACCATTCTTCTTTACTAGAAATAAACCAGAAAGCAATGCCAAACTATTATTATAGAAATTTACCAGAAAGATCAAGACACCAATGAAAGAATGCATGAAATATGTGCCAATATCATAATGTATCTTTCTGTACGATCCAGTGATAGCTCTTTCCGCTTTGTTTGGTGTGTACTTTTGTAAATTCACCATGCGTGTGGGTGTATGTGAGAGAGAGAGAGAGAGAGAGAGAGAGAGAGAGAGAGAGAGAGAGAGTATTATCCGTGTTAGAATCTCTTACCAAAACATGCTAGAATCGCCAAAATAAACATCTTATTATTCTTTGGTTGATAAACGTCACTATTCCATCAATTCCATCAATTCCGTCTATTCTATTTGAGGCCAGTATGTACGATACTGTACGGATAGATTAAATCACGTGGTTGAGGGTATATTGATATAAACAGTCTGATTACCTAAAGATATTTTATAGGTTATCTTTATAACTGATCGAATAAGATTAATAGATTCAAAACACGCTTTTGGTGTACATAATTGTTCGTTAAATATGAAGATAGTTGTTGGATCATTGGTAATCCATTCGACATTTAGCCCAAGCCCACGAGGGCAATCGATTGTAAGCTAAAGTTACCCAGAATAGGTTCAACGTCATCTATACTTTGATAGAATCATTAACCGATAAAATTATTTATAAAAGGATCTAGTGATAATGCATACACATTTCCTTATCAATATGTCCGTGTGCGAACGGAAGGACGTACATACATTCATTTTAATAGGAAAAGGCATGGATTTCCAAAGCGTATTTTGAAAAAAGTATAAATATGGTACCCTATTTTTGTTAATGATTATATTGTTTTCATTTTAAAATTAAAACAGCATTCGTCTTTTAGCAATCATTTCTTAAAAACTAAACCAGGATGCATACTAGCTCGTTGGGACAATAGGAACACCTTTTTGTGGAATAACCACCTTGGATTGATACAATATACAAGTGTGGAGATTGCTTGAAAAAGGGCGAACAACGAGGTCAAATGCCAAATGATGTAACTTATAATAGCTACATAACAAATCCTCTGAATTATCACTGCTTCTTTCTTCTTTCTTTTTGAAATGGCTAGAATTTTGAAACCCATCCAGTCCGTCTACCTGTTGGTTTGTAAACTCGCGTCACTCCTCCAGTAGAGTTAAAATTGTCTTAAAGCCCTAACGTGCGATTGTAGTGATCTAAAGACGTGCTCAACAATTAAAGAAGTTTGATTCAGCCATCGGTGCTGGTCATGGGGACAGAAAGTGGCTTTGTATAAATTTAAGATAACATTCAAATTATGTGATCAACATGTCGGCGAATTGTGTTATCCTCAACACAGTTATTGAGACAGCAGATGCGGTGGTGTGGTAGTTAGAATGAGGCCCCATAATCATCTTCCGGAGGGATGGGGAAGACCGGTGTGTCTCGCGAGTCCTTCGCTGAAGCCGATGCAATCCCCACACCGTATCAATATGTACGCGTTTGTTACGTGAAAAGACGAATTCGAATATGCAACAGGTTTCCGCTTCCCAATCTGTTCTTAACCCCGGGTATTTGGCTACGCAGCCAATCATTAATGCTGTCGAGAGCATCATCTTGTAGTCATCTATGCACGTATTATGCACGGCAAGACAAAGTTATACATGTAAGTGGCATTAGCCCCATTGTCTATCCCTGACCCAAATAAATTAGTACATGCGTCATACCTTTGAAACTATGAATATCCTCCTCTTGAATTTGCTGGGCAAGAAAAGACATTTAAGACGGGGTCCATCTCGAACTTTGATCCAAGTAATAATTTCAAAATGTCACACACACGCACACACACACACACACACATTGCTTTTGTTTCTTTGTTCGGATCAGCGGCGTTTTCAACACATGAATGGCTGTAACCCGCATGTGGGAAAATACTTTGTTTGCTCACCCCATTTGCATTCAATACCTCTTTGTCATTATTCCTACACATTTCTAATTGGTCCAATTGTAAGGCATTCGGACAATCCTGGTTTCATTCGTTGCATTTATATAATAGAAGATGTTGATCTTGAGTTCATCGGAAGTATTGTAATACCCAGCAAGAAATTCGATATTTTTAAACGAGATGATTAATCTCGAAGTTATGTTTTGGGGATTGATAGGATACCATTATTTACTCAAGTGCGTGCCAGTGAGTGCAGTTATATCGCGTGTCGCCTACGGCACAGAAACCTTTAACTGTTCCCTTGGCAGAATATTTATCTGGAAGAAATTTAACAGCCACGACTTAACAAACAAGTGTTAAAGTGTGTTTTTTCATCTTGTGATCTTTATTGTAACGAGTATGCATTGTCTGTAAAGTTCTCCAAAACTGGAAACTTCTCTCCTACGCTTTTCGTTTCTATTTCTTTTAGATTACTTCTTTTCTTTCGTCTCTTTTTCAGCTCCTATTCATCTTGGAATTTGTTAATACTTATTGTCATTCCTAGCAGTAAACACGAGGGTAGAATATCTCAAAAACGGCTTGAACGACATCTATTTTCAATTGCATCAGCCAGTTTAGTACACACTGGTTTGCAGAATTATCATCTACTTTTGTTTGCACTGCGAATGAGTGTCAAAAATTACCTGAGGACGTGAAAATTGCAGGTATAAATTTGGGACTGGGGTGCATAAACTTCTGCTATGAACTGCCATTGACTTCTCTGGCCAAGTGAATAATATTATTAACCTTTGCTTTAATATAGGTACCCAAAAATATGGACCTCTTTGACCTCACTTGTGTATTTTATGTTTTTATTATATTTCTAATACTAGGCCGGTGATTGTGGAATTACATTTGTGCACAAAACTGCCCCCTTCCCACTAAAGAAATCAAACACTGCCATTGCTATGGGTGAATCTAAAGCAGTCAAATTCTCTCACTTCATATACTGAGTAATCATGTACAGTTTTAAATTGAAGTTCGTTACTTGTAAATTCTATCATTGTTTTCGTTAACTTACTTTTCAAGGACCTTGCTAAATTTAATATATTTTGAAGTTGTAAGGAAATTCTAGACGATGAATGGAGGGAAGGCAATACTGATATACAGTAAGAATGTCACAGTTGATCTTGATATTCCCAAGTCTTTTTTGTAAGAATGGTCCGTGTAAAGTGTCGAATTTTTAATTGTCTTGAACCTTAAAGTTGAATGCATTGAGCATTAAAATTGTGTCATATTTAAGCCAGAAAAGTGTTTGTGAAGGGTCACTTCTTTTCTCCCCCGTGTCAGTGTTACAACTTGTAAGGCTAGAACGTATGACTCATTGAGATTTGACCACGGCATTGCAACGCTGTCCAGAGAAAGTAAACGTTTGAGCTACCAACCATAACCGCTTGATAGGAACTAGTCCGACAAATCAACCCCACAAATATGTGTTGATAATGAGGGACGATATGTGGATATAATGTGACCTGTTCATTAAAATGTGCAATTTTGCTGCATGCAACTCTTTTCGGAATAAACCTGCGCAGAATTTAGACACATACCGGTAACTGGTAGCAGCCACATCAATCGCGAAATTCAAACTGGCCACAGAACAGATGATTGTGCTATTCCAGGTGGATTTACAAGTCACCAAACATATTATATGCACCGGAAATATAATGTATATGTCATCAAAAGAAATCTACAGATACGGTAGCTGCACAGCCACGAGAGATACCAGTCAGTGTATAAAATGTACACCGATGTGTGCAGCCAAATTTAGATGAAGATAATTGCAGCTATTAATGAATGGGTGATATCATCCCCTCAGACGAAAATCAACATCACGGGAGACGGGCTGATTTATCGGCTTAGATAGGAACCCATGTGAAATTATCATTTTCAAAGGGAAATTGAAATGCAGCTTAGTTCAGAGATTCTAAGCTGTCTACATCTGACGGAAGAAATTATTATCTTGTGATAATTTAGGAACCGTTGCATACGATTAGCCAGAGTGAATTAAGGCATACACTTTGAAAGCAATGTGAATTTAAAGTGACGATCATGGTCGAAATTCTCTAGTCTAAACATCGTGATAGAGGAGCATAGTGACTCCAAGAAAGCCTAAAAACAATAGTGCTTTCCTCGTTAAACAAGAAAGGGGACCAATTGGCTGTCTTGTAACAAAAGACAAGGTTTAGTGCTAGGACGCACACTTTCTAAACGAAAACAGCATTAAGGTACGCAATTTTAATTTTTCACGTATTCTTCTATTTTTGATTGTTTGTTTTGTGCAAATGTGTTTTAAATGACTTGGATCCATATTATGCATCGTTTACTCAATTTCATTGAAATGTGTTGCTGCTAGAGTTGTTATGCAGTTTATCTCTTTAAATTTACAGTTACTAGTTCATTGATAGTAATGACGACTGCATACTATCCAAGTTTTCATATGGGTAAGATTTCATAGGGTTATATGAAATAATTTCCTTTCTTTGTTAGGACGATGCTGATTATCATGAGTTAACGATAATCGCATATTTATATCAGATTTTGTAATGTTTAAATAATCTTGTAAGTTAGGGATTGTTGTGAAATGGAATTTTGTGATTTTTATGCAATAGTAATTGATCATGTGTTAGCGTAAATAAGGAGACACGGTAATGTTGGATATACCGCTCATGTGTTAATTTATGGCCGGTCGCTATGAAGCAAGGGCTATGTTCCATCGGATTAGTTCAAAATGTATGCAGTGTTCGGATAGTATTTATGCTTCAGAGTAACATAAGTGAGGGATTTTATGTACGTGTAGAAAGTGGTACATATAGAGATTTAGGGGTAATTTTGTCCTTTAAGGAACAGTTTTCTGGGGAGAGATGGGACAGTCCGACAACGGAAGTCCGAAAAAAGGAGTGACGAGTTCTGAATAAAGGACTTGGAAGTTCAGGAATGGGTGGAGCCTAGAGAATAGGAAGGGTCGAGGAAATAGGAAGACGTTGATACATGGTCAAGGGAGGAAGGTGATGAAATCAGTCGTGGCCATTGCGCTCTTTTCACCACTTGTTATTATGATGAAATAAATTCAAATTGGACACTGCTATTAAATTCTGTTGACATAACTTAGATTGAATTGTAGTTGCTACTATTCATTGCTATTGATTAAACTTTGTTATTTTTCTTGTCTAAGGGGGTTTCATATTGCATTTTTTCTTCAAAATATTCTTGTTCAGTTCTACGCTGAAATTCTGTCGTTCCATTCCCACTGGGCTATACTATTGAGGGAGGTCATCCTCTAGATAACGCCAGCAAATCCCATTAACCATCCCTCTTACTAAACGGGTGACTCTACAGTCTGGATAATAAAGCATAATAAAGCATATATCCTGTCAGAAACAATATCTAATAGGTTACTAACAAGGCTGCAGGTGAGAAATATTGTGATAATTAGACTACACATATATATATATATATATATATATATATATATATATATATATATATATATATATATATATATATATATATATATATATATATATATATATATATATATATATGTATGTATGTATGTATGTATGTATGTGTGTGTGTGTGTGTGTGTGTGTGTTCAGACATATATGCTCTTCATTGTATGTCATATCTTAAGTTTTATATTCCTTTATTCCATTCTGTTTTGAAATCCAAATAAGTAGAGAAGGAGCTTAGAGAAATAGTCCTTTAATTCATTCTACGACAGCTTATCTGTTATGTGTAGCATTACAGGTGAGCGTTGGGTTAGCACTCCAAAACATAAAACACCAAGCTACAGAAACCAGCACAGTTGAAATGTTATGAGTTATGGCGGTGGCTCAACATAAAGCAATATCCAACACCATTAAGGAATGCAAGTGGAAATGTATTGGACTTAAACAGCCCAACATAACTCGTCATGCTCTGGATGGGAACCCTCAAAGCAAACGCAGAAGATGGCAACCAGACATGACTTGGCGATGAACCCTGGATATAGAATTAAGACCATCCACATGTCCTGGAGATAATCAAATCAGATAGCCCAAAACTGTCACAAATGGAGATCCGCAGTGAAGGCCCCATGTTCCAGTGGGAACGAAGATGAATGATGACGGATATACTTTCGTGACAAAACAAACCATCATTTATCACATTATTTCATGCAAAATTACCCTCTGTACCCAAATAAAAGCTATGTTCGTTGCTAACACACGAATTCATGTCTGAATGCAGATATTTAAAAGGGAAAAAAAAAGCAAACTCCTTACAAGTAAACTCATAATATTTAGCATGTGTTGTTTAATATGTTACGTTAATATTGGCCGTACCATTGTGTACCGTACTACATGTAAAGTCACGTGCGAATACTTCCATTCAGCTCCACGTTGAAACTTCTAATATAGAACGGACAACCCAAGATTACACTTCTGATCAGCTATTTACGGTAGCTGACTCGAAAATACGCATGATATAACAAGACCCATCAAATATTTTTTCTTTAATTTTAGTTACCTCTGACTAATGGTATGGTGTTTTTAAAGTATATGCTTCAATTGACACAATTTTTCAGTGCAAACGCTTGGTGCAGTTCCTGAGTACAGACACCTTATTAAGTTTCATTTATATCATACATTTATTCAAGTTAAGCTCAGAGCGTCATACGATTTCAAACTACAATTCCAAGAGAGGGAATTATAAACTCATCTAGGAGTCACACGTATAGAGAGCATCATACGTTATCAAACTATAATTCCAAGAGAGGGCATTATAAACTCACCTGGGAGTTACACGTTTAGTCAGAGCATCATACGATATCAAACTACAATTCCAAGAGAGGGCATTATAAACTCACCTAGGAGTCACACATATACTCAGTGAGGGTCGTAAATCCACCCTTGACAGACTGCCGGGGAGGGGGCAATGTCTGCTAATTATGTAGACCACGGGTGAATCGACATCCACTCGGAATTGAGCAAGGCGTGGCCACCATTGGAATCGCAAGTTTAAATCTAGTGTTCTGAAACAAAACTTCAGTCAACAACATCAACATCAGGCAGTGGACAGCGACGAAGCAGGACCGGCAAACCAGCAGCGGTGAATGAGCGGGAAAAGCAATAAACACGTGCGTCAGGAGTACAGAACAAAGAATGTACCCACAACACTGGAATTAGTAGAGTAAAATACTCTAATGCTTAATTACTGCCCTTCACTAAAGCAACGTTGCTGATTTGAAATACCTACATGGCCGGCAAAGAGGGAAGGAAGGTAGCAGCTCTTAACTGGCGGCCATCTGACAGAGAGTGCGGGGAGGAAGTAGCTTTAGGAAGCACTCCACCTGAACCCTGTATACCAACGGAGGGCAAGCTGTGAGAAGCGCACCGCTGGAACCATGTCTGTGCTATGGGGAATTATACAACCAGCTGAGCGATGAAAGATTGAAATTGCAGGATTTTAATGGGAAGTCTACCGGCCGTCCACCGGGGATACCAGAAAGATTTATGCGAGGACCTTCGGACCGCATCAGCTACCTACACCGGTTAACCTGCAGCTCTAGAACGATAGCAATCTACGAAGAAAAGATGGAAGAAATATAAGATTGCTACCATTGCCTTAATGTACACGGCTTTCATTTGGCAGAAAGCCGTATTTGATAATACTTTATTTAAACCAAATTTGACCTTTTTTGGTACCGACGTCAAAATTTCTTATACTTTTAATTATATCTATGCGTGGTTTTAACTTCTACAAATCATTCTGACTTAACTGATTGGTTTATTTATTAGAATATTGAAAGTACACTTTGTACACAAAATTACAACTTGTTCGGAATCAAATTCAAAATTTTTGACTTGTTTTATTTGACTAATTGCAGAGGTGACTTATACATTATTGGTATATTTTTGTCCATTAGGAAAACTGGACTCGATTTGAAATATGTACGGGCTGGCGTTTCGGGAAGTACACAACATCCATGGCCGGCTTGCCGAGTGCCTTTTCCTCCTTTACCACGCTCGGATATCGTACACGTGGCAAGATGTGGAACGATTTCCACTTGCCACACGACCAGGTGTCCTAATGTGACGTCATCGCAACCGACCAATCGGAGCGTGCATCACATACTGCTTGGTTGACACCTGGGGCAGTCAAAAAGCATCTGAAAATATAGTGTGTGCTGGGTCCAATCCCACTCTACCTAGGCCTTACATTCAGATCGATATGTACACTAAAGTACCTCGATCTGACGGCCCAGTCAAAAAGTGTTCTGTGAACACATTAAAGCCTGGAGGAAGTGGCACCATTCCTTCCTCCAGGAGTAATCAAAAAGGTGCCTGTGGCACCATAAACTAGTGGTACATGCTTAATGCGAGCGCACACCACTTTAATTCAATTCAACAACAACAACAACTAAACGTCAGTAGCCGCTAAACCATCTTGCGGGAATTACATAAGGAAGTTCTAAGCTACTCCGACGTCATTCGAGATTGGCGAGAAACATTGTTATTCTGTGAATTACAAAGGAGCTTCGGAATGGTCAGTGACTTATTTGTTCGACTGTCGCAATATATTACGGCAAGATAATTGTACTTTAATTATGTGCAGTATGTATACTTCATTACTAAAATCGTTAGTACGTAGAATTACCATTTGTAGGGTTTGATTCATTTGTAGTGTTTGATCTAGATGCATATTTTGAGATATGAGTAACGTTTATGTAAAGAATTAATATTGTAATTCGCTGTTTGGTTAATTCGTAGTAACCTCGTGCATTTATTCATGTGATATTCTAGACTGCAAATGTTGAATTGAATTATAACTTTGTATAATGGTTGCAGTGGGCAACATTAGTTAATATGAGTATTTGACTATTTATGTATACTTTGTAGGAGTATAATGTGTAAGGATATATCAGCGCATGGATATGTGGATATCTGTGTACACTTTGTAGAAGTGTAATGTACAGAAATGTGTCTGATTATGTGATATTGTTCTGTACAATAAGATTGAGAATCTATATATACCGATGTGATGAAATCTATTGATATATGCATGATAAGCAGTTGATACCGAGTATACCATACCAGAAAGTATGGGTATTTCGATGTGCACGAATGCGTGACCAAAGAGGGTAATGGCTTATCTGATGATAGATTGTTGTTTAGTGTGAGGCTAGATAGCTAGAGGAATATACAAATGTCCTTGTGTGTGTTCGGACAGGAAGCTTTTAGGGACCGGAGGAACTGTAGGAGACAGAGAAGGGAAATACCCTGGTACAGTTGATCCCGAGTCTCTGGGAGACAAGAAAAATAGAGAACGGAAGTGGAGGAAGTGAAGGGTGGAGGACGTGGTTGTTGGACTGAAGGTGTACTGGGTACCAATCAAGAAATACTACAGATCATGAGATGCGTAGAAACACAGGACAGGAGAAAAATCTATCACACTAAGTCAGATGATGAAATAGGCCGTCACTTGGTCGAGTGAAATACGAGTGATAGGGTTTTGAATATTGAATTTTAATTGAGGAAGGATTATCTGTAATTGAATGACATTAAATTTGTTGTTTATTTGAATTTCACCTTTTGTGTATTCAGTAATTTAACTGTCAGCAATCGCTGACTGGGGGCACGGAGCTTTGCATCTCAATTACTACTTCAATTTCTAACAAAAGCGAGCCAGGGTGGGTCTTCTGTAATAATTAAAGATTATACTGAGAGCACCCCACCCCAACCTAAGGTAGTCTACGACGAGCCCCTTTACATATGTACATCCAATATATCAAACAATTCTATCCCATAATACGAATAGCGAAACAAATACAATTCTATAATTCACGTACCTCGACAGCTGAAGATTTTGCTCCCGTCATCAGCAGCAACAACAGGAACAGGACAGCAACAATAATTGTTGGTTTTCATACACTGTCGCAGATAATGAAACTAGAACATCTTTTTTTTAAAAAAATCCTAATACAATAAAAATTCTCCTAAATCAGACACTGTTGGAAGTCCACATATGCGAACATTATAAACAAGATGAATCAATAATTAGAACGGTCTGACTGGAACCAAGATATGCTGAAAGTCTGTGGAGGAAGACGCTTCGCAGAGGCAGCTGCTTGGGAAATGAGACACATTACGCAATTCTAGACATCTGGTAGGTATAAGTTTCTAAATATCTGGCAGGCATAATTTTTTTAGTGAGTGCTGTTGCAGATAGAAGTGAACTATACACGTTCGGCATCAAAGAAGCTATCACAAATCAAGCAATGTAACTTGTAAAGCCTTTCTTTAATGCTTTCATTAAATTGTAAGAAATTTAGGAATTTCAATTAAGTGAATGCAACGATGAAACCAATTTTGTGAATTAACGCGTATATTGCGTGTGTAAATTAGGAGACAGTGTTAAATGTGTCAGCTTGTTTAACTTGAATCACTGAGCCAACACTTAACGTATTTAACCTTTTTTATATCTGCTTAAAGTTTAACCCGCAAAATATAAATTCTGTAGTACTAAAAAGAGGTGGCTACATGAAGACAATGATCCTTGACAATAAACTCAACAAATGATAGACAAGGAATAATGAGTAATGTTTTTTTTTCCTTTTTTTTTCTTCTCTTTTTAGATCTCCTTTCTCAAGAACATATCCTCTGAAAGTAATGACGTAGTATATTAAATTCCAGCAATGAAACTTAGACATAAATTATGAAAGTGACGAATTAAAAAAAAAACAACGCGATTGATAATAAAAATAAACTTCAACAGAGTGTTCCGGAAGAGCAAATTGAATTATATGGCAGACCAAAAAGATGTCCAAAATGAAATATCCTGAACTATTTATAACATGTACATGTGGATAAACGTTCGGTATGTACCAAATGAAGATGACAGGCAAGCCACATCTAATTTGTATGTCAGTTGATAAACGTTCAGTATGTACCAAATGAAGATGACAGGCAAGCCACATCTAATTTGTATGTCTTGTTCCAGATAATAATTCTTTGTTAAAAGCTAAAGACGACATTATTCACTTCAAACTTTATATAAACCCAGTGGCTTATTTTCTTCCCTTTATTGCCAATTTTAAATTATGTTTCATACTTGATAAAACTCTCAAGATGAAAATATCCGATATTTTTGTGCTTTGATCATTTATAATTATTCATTTGAACCACAGATCACGAGGATTCTAAAGACGTCTTCCTATGATTGCATTATGTTAGCATATTCAGGTGGGTCACGAACTTGTATAAATTAACACAGACAGATATATAGATGGAAAGGATGGCAGACAGACAGATCGACCGCCAAACATACAGATATAGAGATGAATAGATAGAAGTACACACAACAGACGGAGATAGATAGATAGACAGCTATATGACAGTGAATTTGAAGTATTCTCTTGGTTTTTCTTTTAAAATTGTCAACGATGTTATCTTGACGTTGTTAATATAGATAAAACAAGCTAGGCTAGTCAACCCATTCTCAGTTTCAACGTTATCAGTATTGTTCGCAAATGTCAATTGGTTAATTCTCTGACATTGTATAATGACTATTAATAAGTTTCTCTTATTCAACTGGCTCCATGTTCAATCAAATTGACGACAGCGCGCCATCTTAATCACAGCTATAGCTTGAAAGTGCAGAAGAGATTTAAATAAAACCTTTCAATCAACCCTAATTTGGTAACCGACAAGTAGTTCTTAGTTATTTAGTCTCTCGTCTATACATTATGATTCATTCACGATTGAATCTGAACTTACATCGTTATAGCCATTTTATCTTTCTCCGCCGATTTTTTTTTGATTGCATACGATTATAATTGCTTCATCGTGTGTGTGTGTGTGTGTGTGTGTGTGTGTGTGTGTGTGTGTGTGTGTGTGTGCATAACCACACATATTAAAGTCGGAAAGGCCTTAGCGTTGTACGCTTAAGCATATCACTAATATATTTTTTTCAAATTGTGTGTGCGTGTGTGTGTGTGTGTGTTATTTGGATTATTAACGTAGTTTTAACAATTGTTCAGTCATATCACTGCAATGTCTACAGTGTGGCAATTTATAGTAATGTCTAGCACTGGGGCATCATGCCACTGACATGTAGCATCATGTCTCACCCAGTCACATTATCCTGACACCAGACCGACCAATTGTAACACCAACCTCTTAATGCTGAACGCCTAGCGATACAGCTGTTAGTACCATTTTTATAAGTCTTTGAGATGACTTGGCCGAGGATGGAACCCGCGACCTCCTCATCCTATGCAGACTAGGCCACCGGAGCGGTCATTTTCAAATTATGAAAAATATGTTTACGATAAACGTAAACGACAACTCCAACAGCTGGTTCCTAGCTATATGTTACTCTGTCCATATTGTTTGGCGCATATATGTAAGTATAAGAAATTGCACCATTGTTGAATTATTGACTGCGTTTGACAAAACTTTAAACTTTGAAAGAATGCACAAAGAATACAGTTAGTCTTCATCTATATCGTGCCAAACTACCGCTCAAGGACGCTAATCTGTATGCACATCACAAGGACGCTCTCAGACATCTCGTTTGGAATCTCCATCCATATCAATGTCTGAACGAAATTAGCATTGTACGTGTGTCGCATTGAAGAAAGCTCACCGACATCTTTTTCAATTATTGGAATTACGTTTAAGATGGACATTTCAATCAATCTTATCCCATAAAATCGCAGACGGCAGCACCACAGAAAATTAGTTTTCAGTTACTTTGTCCCTCGTCTGTATCATGTATGCTTTGATGGAACTAAAAGTGTCCCGTAACAAATAATAGTTGTAGGTCTGGGGGTTGGGGGTATTTTGGTGAGATTTTAAGAAGAAAGTTTATGAGATTTTGAGAGGCTCGAAAATAATCTCATCAACAGAAACAGATCATAGTTAAATATTTTAAATTATATTTTTTAAAGCTAGAATTATCTATTTCATTTCTTCTTATCATAGTATAACATTTGTATAGTGTGTGTATTTTGTTTTTAACGTAGCTTTAACAATGTCTCGGTCATATAGCTACGATGTCTGCAGTGTGGTAGTTTATAGTGATGTCTAGCACTTGGGCATCATGCCATATACATGTAGCATCATGTCTCACTCAGTCACATTATTATGACACCATGCCGACCATTCCTAGCACTATCCTCTTAATGCTGAGCGGATAGTGAGGCAGGAGGTAATACCATTTTTATACGTTTTGGTATGACTCGGCTGGGGATTACGTCCTAATACGCCCGCTCGCATGAAGGTCTCAAAATAAGAAAAAGTTTTGACATTGCAGTCACCTACCCATCGTCGAAAGAATTAAAAACACAACTCATTTTTTTGCTTCTTTACTGCCAAGATAATTTCAGAAAAACATGTGAAGACCTTGTCAGCTCACATTCAATGGAATTCAAAACGTGGAATTGCAAACATGTTCCTCCACCAAATTCTTCTCCATATGATGGGATTTTTAACACAAAAATCAAGCAATGTTACATCTGATTCCTATTTAATAAAATGTAAGACGTCATGTTCTCATTGGTTCAACACAAGATTGTTTCTGATGAGAGTTTTTTATTTCTTTTTTAATCAAAGCAACTTGATTTGAAGCGAACTTTATTAGCAACGAACATCTTCGTTCATGAATTCATTCAGTGTTTAAAAGATGTCCAATCAAATTAGACATAAATGACAATTTTAGAGCCAGTGGTTTGTGGTCACCATTTTAGATTGACCTTACAACCATCACATCTTACTTCCACGTAACAGTCTATCTTAGTAATATGGCAACATTAATATTGAAACAAGGAAAAATGTATGAACGATGCGGAACTAACTCTCTCTCTCTCTGTCTCTCTCTCTCTCTCTCTCTCTCTCAGACAGACAGACAGAGGAGACATCTAAAGACAGAGACAAGCAGTTAGATAGATAGATAGGTAGGTAGGTAGGCAGGCAGGCAGGTAGGCAGGCATATAGACAGACAGATTGATAGATAGATAGATAGATAGATAGCAGGCAGACAGACAGACAGATAGATAGATAGCAGGCAGACAAACAGACAGACAGACAGATAGATAGATAGATCGTTAGATAGATACCAGGCAGACATACGGACAGACAGACAGATATATAGCAGGCAGACAGACAGACAGACACACAGACAAATAGATAGATAGATCTCATAATCATTGCATCATTTTTTCAAGTACGCTTGATGTCTTTCAGGAATAGGTCTATTTTGTTCGTGTCCTGAAATAATAAAATACCCATGCAACAATACAGCATTTTATGAAAACAATGCGTCCAAACAAAAAGCAAGTCATATGGTCTGAATCGCTGAGACAATAACATAAAATAACATCAACTTTGGAAGTAGCAAGACCGTGTGATACATGGAAAATGGAACTACAGAAGATGCAATGATGGGTTCGTAAATTGCCTAGGGCTGGTATAAGATATATTGGTTTCTAGGGTTGATATAATATTTATTGGTACCTGTGGTTGATATATGATTTATTGGTACCCGTGGTTGATATATGATTTATTGGTACCCATGGTTGATATATGATTTATTGGTACCCGTGGTTTATATAAGATTTATTGGTACCCATGGTTGATATATGATTTATTGGTACCCGTGGTTGATATATGATTTATTGGTACCCGTGGTTGATATATGATTTATTGGTCCCCGTGGTTGATATAAGATTTATTAGTACCCGTGGTTGATATATGATTTATTGGTACCCATGATTGATATATGATTTATTGGTACCCGTGGTTGATATATGATTTATTGCTACCCGTGGTTGATATCAGATTGATTGGTACCCGTGGTTGATATAAGATATGGTCCAAAAAGTCTTGGTAAAAACGTTTCTGCATTCCTTCTTCGTTCCAGTGATTCTTCATATCATGAGTAGCATAAATTCAAGAAATCAGTGCTTTTTTAATAATATTCACTGATTGTTCTAGCAAAGGTCGAAGGGCGATTCTCATTATTGTTTTATGCTCCCAGTTGAACTCAATGGATTCATAGGTGTAATCGGTGACTGTTTTTTCTTCTAGTTTCTTTGAAACTGATTCAGTAAAAAATAATTAAATTTTAGATTGGGGTCGTGTGTGCAATTAATATTCCACAAGAAAAGTCTCAATGACGTTTAATTATTCCGAACTATTCATTCCATCTCTGTGCCACTCAATTCAAAGTAAAGAGGATACAACGGGCTTTTAGAAATTTACTTATTTCCAAATATGTGTGATCCCATTTCACTTTCGTCATTGATATTTCATCAAATCTTCATGCCTATAGAAAATACAAATATACCGTGTTTACCCATGGATGATAAGTTAGATCCATTAAAGCTTATGTGAATAATTGTGGTTTGAAAATAAGATTTAAAAAAATCAAATGAATGATTCAACACTCACACGTGTACCCACAAGCGCTCGTGTGTGTGTGTGTGTGTGTGTGTGTGTGTGTGTGTGTGTGAAGACGCAGAGCATTTTATGCACGACATTTATGAATATTTGTTTTGCTAAATTGGCATATATTGCATAGAAATGGAGATAATTAATTGACAACCTTGTAATTTCCGGACTGTGTTCCGTATGTGCTGATATGAAGATTGGGAGAGTAGTGAATGGGGTCACTTTACGGACAATGGGAATTAGCATTACAGGGACCCCTGGGTCACTTTACGGACAATGGAAATTTAACATGGCGAAAAATCGTGGGTCACTTTACGGACAAGGGGAATTTAACATGGCAAAAAATCGTGGGTCACTTTACGGACAAGGGGAATTTAACATGGGGAATAGAGTTTGGGCTTGTTTAGGGACAAGGGGAATTTAACATGGGATTTTTTGTGTTTTTTTTTTTAAAAAAATTTTTAAAAAATTTTTAAAAAAGGGGTAGGCAATTCAAAGACTATCTCTTTTCGAGAAATATGGCTGGCCCTGAAAAGGGCCTTTGGGTTTATGTTAATGTATTCATAAACATAAATGGCACCGCATTGGTCTTCTTCTTCTCCTTAGGCTGCGTCTTACTGTTGGTCCGTACATCAGCACTCTTTTCAGGCATCCTTGTCTTTCGACGTAGATCCTACGTATCCACAGGCTGGTGTTGGTCCTGTGGACAACGGTCCACTTCGATCGGACATACATGAACAAGTCTGTCCTAAACATCATGGAAGACACAAGGGTGGATGACTCAACTGTAGTCCACATCTTGAAGCGACGAGAACAGGTGAATCAATGCATTGAACGGCGCTTATTTATAGGGACAGGAAGGATTGAAACGGATTGAGTTCATTCACCAATCCGAACACGCGTTACAGAATTCAGTCAGCCCGCATCCAATCCGAAGAGAGCAGTCTGTGACGTCACGTAGTCAATATAGATTCGCTAGCGCTTGTGTGCAGTCAATCTATGCGGCAGTGATTCAACATGACGGAAACTCAGAAAACGAGCCATTGGGGTGCACCAGCAGGGAGACTGCCCAAGGGAACTCGGACTTACTTTCAGAAGAAGTGAATTGGGATTTTGTGGATTTTCTCTCCTCGCAAGAATTTGTTCCGGAACCTTCGTTACCTTCTTCATTACCGCAAGTGGAGAATTTTAGACAGAGACAGAAAGAAGAATTGGAGAAATTTATGCAACATCAAAAGGAAGCGGAACAAGCTTTTCTCCTACAGCAACAGCAACAAGAAGAAGAGGTAAGAAAAAAACAACAGCAGCAACAGCAAGAAGAAGTAGCAGCAAAGAAACAAGAGGGTGAAAATCAAACGGCCACGGTACTGTTGGACATTTTAGCGGAGTTAAGAAGTCTGAAACAAATGTATCAGACTTCTTTATCACGACCGAAGAGAATACGACCTTCCCGAGCTAAACACGTCAACCCTGTGACTAAGCCTACCGTACCACCCTTAGTCATTTCAACCCAATCATCATCAACATTACGCAGTCCAGAAGTAGGCCTTGGCCGTGGCAAAGGCATAAGGCAGTTAAAGTTGATTGCTTAAACTCACCCCTTTACCATGAAGAAAAAGGCCCTTTTCAGGGCCACCCACATTTCTCGAAAAGAAATACAATTTCAATTTGCCAAGAACTCAAAAAACCCCACCCATTTTACCTTATAGTACGTGTCTGTGTATGAGTGCGTGAGTGTAGCTTCTTATTTTAAAATCATAACTCAAAGACACTTACCTTATATCATTCATTTATTCTTTTCTCCATTTTTTTTACAATCCAATTCACAATTCACAACACAACACTTTATTAAAAAGTTCATTGACTTCTTCTTTCTCCTTGTTTAGTCTCTCTGTTTTTTAAATTTCTTCACCTTCTTTTCCTCATTTTCTTCCCTTCTTCTTTTCTTCTCCTCTTTCTTTGCCTCTTGTAAATAGAATTGTCTTCTTTCTTCCTCTGAAGAATCCCTCTTTTCTTCCGAAGAATCCCTCTCTTCTTCTGAAGAATCCCTCTTTTCTTCTGACTCCTCTTGTTTCTTTTTTGGGCAATCTGGAGACCAATGTCCTTTTTCTTTACAA
This sequence comes from Sinohyriopsis cumingii, assembly GCA_028554795.2. Lineage (NCBI taxonomy): Eukaryota > Metazoa > Mollusca > Bivalvia > Unionida > Unionidae > Sinohyriopsis > Sinohyriopsis cumingii. The sequence goes on along the minus strand of CM068833.1, from coordinate 61,470,394 downwards.
TAATAACAGGTATCTTGACTTTTGTCTTTTTTAGTCCCTGTTTTTGTTCTTTTTTCACGGTCTGGACACTCTGAAGACCAATGCCCTTTCTTCTGACAGATATAGCAAGTATCTTGACTTTTATCTCTAAAGGAAGGAGAGTAGTCCGTAGGCTGGTCTGAAGAGAATTTTCTAATGACCCCTCGCAAAGCTCTGACGAAACGTTCCATCTGGTTAGTCTCTTCCATCGTTGTGCTCGGCTTGAGAGTGAAATGAATAGTGAAAGGACAAGACACACACCCTTTTATATACGCTGGTCTGCCATGACTATAAAGTAGTTTATGGTGTTTGAACTTGAGTCATTTGACTTTTTGCTTTCAAGATGAAACGATCCCATTCATTCGAGAAGAAAGAAGAAGAAGAAGAAAGAAGTAAGAGGCAGAAACGTGATCTATCGCCTCGTACCAGGGCTGAAATCTTGGCACAAATTCATGCCAGTGATTTTGAAGAGGACATGAGTGAACCAGAATCCGAACCCTCTAAACCAAGTTCACCACCCTTAGTCAACCCTGAAAAGTACTATTCCATTCGAGAGACGGAAAAGCGCTCCTCTAGAAAATTTAGAACCACAGCCTACAAATACACGGTGAAGTTTAAAGATTTCAAGGCTGAAGTGCCGTTAGAGAAAGCAGAAGTGTTCATCACTGGGGTGTGGGATTCTTTGCTCACTTCACTCAAGCAACAATGTCAACCCAAAGAAGACGATCGCTTGAGACTTTCCATACAACACGACGGTTTGAAATCCCCTGTTTGGATCGAGTTTAGCACCCCTGCAGAATTGACTGCTTCCAAAGTCATGGACAAGATTCAACACGTGCAACAATCTAATGATCAGTTTGACATCACCGATGGTAAAGCCACACTGGACATGACCCACGTCTCTCCTCCTCAAGGGACTGGACGCAAAAAGATGTTATTGGTGGACGACCTTCGCAACACCAAAAAGAGTCTCGTCCGAATTAACAACCCTCATGACCAGATGTGTTTAGCCCGTGCCATCGTGGTGGGACGAACCTATGCCAACAAGAACGACACGGTAGAATGGAAAAGAACCTGGGACACTATTCAACGTTCCGACCGAGCCAAACAACGAAACGAAGCAGAACTCCTGTTACAACAAGCCGCACTGCCCAAAGACACACCCTGTGGCATTCCTGAGATGCAAAAATTGCAAGATGCCCTAGCTCCACGCTACACCTTGAAAGTGCACCCTCAAGAAGTGCGCGGACCTCTTTTGTTTCGAGGCCAAGATTTTAAGGACCGAAAATACATTCACCTTTATCATCACGATGACCATTTCGATACCATTACCAGTATCACTGGATTCCTGAGATATGTTTATTATTGTGAGAAATGTGACTATGGTTATAATAATCGAGAGCAACACAAACATTGTGGATGGAAATGCTCAGGATGTTTGGCCTCTCCACCCTGTCTGAGCGAAGAACCAGTGCCTTGTTCCACTTGTTTGCGCACGTTTGTCAGCCCTACCTGTTACCAACAACATTTGAAGACGCAAGGTTCACAGAAGAAATGCGCTTGTCAACTGCTGAGATTGTGCCCTACGTGTGGACAAGGCATACGTACCAATAGTGTCAAGGCACACGTATGTTCAGGAAAGAAAAAATGTCACATTTGTCACCACATCGTGGACTTGGAACACCAATGTTACGTGCAAAAATACCAACCCCCACCAGAGAAAGAGGACGGTCACAAGAAGAAAGGCAATTTCATCTTTTTCGATTTCGAATGTATGCAAGAGACCGGCATTCACATTCCTAATTTCTGCGTGGCTCATCGAGCGTGCGAGAAGTGCATTCAAGAACCTATCTTCAGTCATTGCCCTCACTGCAGCAAGATTCCCGGAGGACGTGAAAAAATCTTTCGGGGACCAAACACGTTAGCCGATTTTGCCCAATGGGTCTTAGACCCCGTCGACAAGACGTGGAGCCAAGAGGACATCGAACGTTACGGAGATTGTCATCGCCATGCCACGGTGATGGCTCACAATTTCTCCGGATACGATGGACAGTTTCTTCTCAGATACTATACGGAACAAGGCACCGAGCGTCCTAAAGTGACTTTGAACGGAGCCAAAATCATTTTCATGCAAGTGGGACAAGTGCAGTTTAAAGATTCGATGAGTTACTTGGCCATGCCTTTGAGTCGAATGCCTAAAACGTTTGGAATGACAGAAATGGCTAAAGGGTACTTTCCACACTTTTTCAATACGGAAGCCAATCAACATGCCGTTCTACCCCATTTGCCTGAGGCTCACTATTATGACCCCGACAACATGCGTACCGAACAACGAGAAGCTTTCTACGCTTGGTACCAGGCTCACGAATCGGACCCCTTCGACTTTCAGGAAGAAATGCTAAAGTATTGTCGTTCCGACGTGGACATTTTACGGCGTTGCTGTGGAAAATTTCGAGAACTGTTCATGGAACACGGAGGGGTCGATCCTTTGAAAGAAGCTTGCACCATTGCCAAAGCGTGTTCCCTAGTGTATCGACAACGATTCATGCCTGAAAACACCGTGGCTGTCATCGGCCCTCAAACGACCCACTTTGTCAAGCGTCAATACTCGGTCAAAGCCCTACGTTGGTTACATTACTTGTGCGACAAGGAAGACAAATGGATTCAGCATGCCCGCAACGGAGGGGGCGAAAAGACCATCGGAACGTATTCGGTCGATGGCTGGGACTTAGAAAACCCCAAGATCGTGTACGAGTTTAACGGTTGCTTATTTCACGGATGTCCCGTCTGTTACCCTGACCGTGGCACTAAAAATCAGTTTTTACAACGAACCATGGAAGACTTGTACCAGGACACTTGTCAGCGACGCCTAAAGTTAGAACAGCAAGGATACCAAGTGGTGGAAATGTGGGAACACGAGTACGATCACCGTATGAAAACCGATCCCGAGTTTAAACGCCTCGTGGAAAGTTATCAGTTCATGGACCCGCTGAACCCGAGGGATAGTTTGTACGGAGGAAGGACCAATGCCACCTGTTTGCTGTACCAAGCCGACGAAGAGAAAGGAGAAGAAATCAAATACTTGGACGTGTGTTCGCTGTATCCCTACGTGTGCAAATATTGTCGCTTTCCCGTAGGGCACCCGCAATTGTTGTCGGAACACATCGACCTGAAAAACATTCGACAATACGAAGGCTTGATCAAGTGTAAAGTTTTGCCTCCCACGAACCTATACCATCCCGTCTTACCTCACCATTGTCAAGGCAAACTGATGTTTCCCTTGTGCCGTACTTGTGCCGAAACGTGCAACCAAGATCAGCCTTGTCAGCACACCCAGGAAGAACGGGCCTTGACGGGAACCTGGGTCAGCGTAGAATTGTTCAAAGCTATGGACATGGGATACCAACTGTTAGAAGTGTACGAAATTTGCCACTTTCCCAAGACACAACAATACCGCAAGGGTGACCCTACTCAGAAAGGCATTTTCGCAGACTACGTGGATGCCTTTTTGAAACTGAAGCAAGAAGCCAGCGGCTATCCTTCCTGGTGTCACACTCCCGAAGACCAAATACAATTCAAAGAGAAATACCGGGAACAAGAAGGCATCACTTTAGACCACATCGAGAAAAACGAAGGCAGGCGATCGTTTGCCAAAGTGATGTTAAATTGCTTGTGGGGTAAAATGGCACAACGACCGTGTTTACCCAAGACGGAATATTTGACAGAACCTTCCCGCTACTTCCAGATGATTCACGACAAAACCAAATGCATGAAACACGTGGACGTCGTTCGAGAGAATTTGATCTTGGTCAATTACGAAGAAGATCTGGACTTTGTACAAGACGACCCTTTTGGAAATGTCATCATTGCGGCTTACGTGACAGCTCATGCTCGCTTAAAATTGTACGAAGCTTTAGAACTGTTAGGGGAACGCGTCCTGTACTTTGACACGGACAGCTGCATTTACATCCATCACCCGATTCAACATCACCCTAACATCGAAGGAGACCGTTTAGGAGCCTGGACAGACGAGCATCCCGACGACAAGATTCTAAGTTTCGTCAGTGGCGGTCCCAAAAATTACGGCTACGAATACCGTGACAAACAAGGAGAAGTGCACACGACGTGCAAAGTGAAAGGACTGACTCTGAATTATCGTACCAGTCGTGTGGTCAACTTTGGGGTATTGAAAGAAGCCTTGCAATCGGGAGAGGATGGAAACTTTAAAGTGACCACCTATCAACCGAACAAGATTGTACGTTTACCCACTCACCACATCGTCAGTCGACCCTTGGAAAAAGTCTATCAAATTGTATACCAGAAGCGAGTTCGACTTCCCAATCATTTCACCTTACCTTACGGTCACGTCGGTATTGGTCTGTATATAAAAAAGGAACCCTAGGCAAGATCGATAGTTCATTGTGACTACCAAGACCGAGCGAACAAGATGAATACTTTGAAAGAGGCATCGTTCCAGTTTGGGGATTGTAAAAAAGTTGTATCTTCCTCTAGTGTGACTAATATTGGATGGATAAGACCCAGGCATTGCGACGGAAAATGTCCGGAAGGAAACTGCGATTGTCCATGTGGTTACCATTGTAATTGCGTCACGGAGTTTGCAGACGAGTGCGATTGTGAGCCTTGCGATGGATACGATGCTGTACCTTGTGACCTGAGCGATGCCGTAAAGCATCATGGGAACTTTAGTGCCCCTACCCCTATCATGGAAAGTGATGCTGTGCGTGTCAAACCTGTGGGATGCGAAAGCGATGCTGCTCGTCCTCTTGGACATTTTACTGGGTTTCGTTTTAAAGGGGAATGTTCACCTTCACGTCTACCCCCCTACGGATGTCATCCAGCCCTGAGCAAACTCCTACCCATGTCACTCAACCCTCATCGAAACGAACCTGTGAAAAACGAATATTCTTTTCCTGTGCGTTTGTCGGAATACTGCGACTTTGAAAATCGTCTTCAATCGTTCAAAGGAAAATGGCCAAAGTATCTGGGAGGACCGACCCCCGAAGAATTAGCCAGAGCCGGATTTTTCTACTTGGGCGAAGGAGATAAAGTCAGGTGCTTCAGTTGCGATGTGACACTTCACCACTGGGAACCGCAAGATTCGGCCTACGTAGAACATGCTCGATGGTCACCGAATTGTCATTACTTACCCTTAGTGGGACCGAGACATTGAAGTAACTTCTTACCATAATAATCTGTTCATGGATACTTTACAAGAGAACATTCGTGCTTTGCCTGTGGAGTTGAGAGAACGCATTTACCGAGAGCTGGTCAAAATACAAGTGAAACGTAAAGAACAATTGCATCCGTCACGTCACCGGTGTTTGAACCACTGGTACCTGAAGGCTATACAAGGATTGATTCAATTGAAAGTGTTCCATCGGACAGACATTGATCAACGATCCTCTAGTTTTAAAAAGGATTGGTTTGGTATGGACGATTCTACCTACATCATTGTAAACGTACTGCATCGAATTCCAGAGGAAGAGTTAACGAATTACCAACATCTTGAACACAATGTCAACTTGGTGAAAGAGGAAACTTCTGAACTAATTGTAATGTGTAGATTAGTGACTCAACGATTTAAATTCGACACTGAAGTGAAACCATGTTTGTGCAAAGAGTACATTTCTTGTGTCAGACCAAAGAGGATTTAGTATGACCTATTCATGGATACTTTGCTAGAGAACATTCGTGCTTTGCCTGTGGAGTTGAGAGAACGCATTTACCGAGAGCTGGTGAAAATACAAGTCAAACGTAAAGAACAATTGCATCCGTTACGTCACCAGATCTTTAACCACTGGTACCTGAATGGTATAAGAGAACTGATTCGTCAGAAATTGTTTCAGTGGTCAGACCTTGTTCAACACTTTGAGTTAGTGAATGATCGAAATGTTCATTATTTTGGTTACTTCGAGATTCACCTACAGCAATACATTGAGGAAGACAAGTTAAAGGATTATCAACATATTTTACGTGGAATCTACTTAGAGGAAGAGGAAACTTCTAAACGAACTCTGAAGTTTCGGTTACAGTATGCAAGATTTAGATTCCCTACTGGAGAACGAAGATCTCTGGCTAGAAAGTACGTGTATTGTTTCCGAAACAAAGAGACTATAAAAACAGGCTGCCATGCCACGACTTATGTCACATGTCATCCAACAGATTCCGTGGAAGGAACTCAATGACCATATTCAAACCGTGGATCATTACCATCGATTATTACAAGAACTGTATCCATTCAATTTGGGACGACAAGTGGTGTGTGTCTTAGTGACTTGTTTTCTGGGATTTCGTTTACCAGCCGATTCTTTGTGGACTCTTTACGATCAGTACTTACCACCTCCATGGCCTTAAATGGTCACGAAAAACTCCTTTTGCTCAAAGCCTTGCGGTTTCATCTGGATACTTCTCGACCTCAACAGGAAAAAAAGATTCGTCAACTTTTAGCTACCCAAGACGTGTATGACGATGTGTGTGTAGCTTGTGACTTACACCCTCATTGGACAGATGTTCGTGACTGGAAAAAGGGGGGTTTTGAGGCTTGGACCCAAGAAGTGGCCCAGTATGCACAAGAGTTGTTCAAGGAAAAAAGTTACTTTTCAACCTGTGTTAGTGACGGTGCCAGAAGAACCCGTCACCGAGAACAACCACTCGCTTCAGGACAGGACTGTCATGGACAGGCCTGAAAGGTCATTCCGGGAGGACACTTGTGTGACAATACCTCATGTAGAGACTGTAAGAACATTACACACTGTCCCTAGGACATCTTGGTTAACCAAAACATGTTGTACAGACACTTGTTTATATTCCACTTTGATCGCTTTGCTGTGTTTTATATTCCTGTACATCACTATTTGGGTTGTATGTATTTTTGTCTTTCGTGTTCATATTTGAAACATTCAATAAACGTGTTCTGAAAAAAGTATATAAACTCTTGTCTTGTTTGTTTTTCGTGTCACAAGTGACATTTTTCACACCATGGCTACCTCTGCTGTCTCTGCTCCCTCTTCCTCTACTGTCAAAGTCATCGACGAACACTTAGATCGTGCCAGTTGGGAGGCTTTGTATCTTCGCCATCCCTTTAACATGCTCATTGCTGGACCTAGCGGTTCAGGCAAAACCGAATTCGTCAAACGTTTGATCGAACATAAACATCATTTGATCGATCGGCCCCCTCAACGGATCGTGTGGTGTTACAAAGAGTGGCAATCGGCGTACAGCCTCTTGCGAGAAAGTCAAGGCGATTCCATCGTGTTTGTGGAAGGCATTCCTAAAGAAGACGACGGCATCGTCTCTGACTCCCGTCAAACCCATTTGGTCATTTTCGACGACATGTTAGGAGAAGACGAAGAAGAAATTAAACTGTGGTTCACGCGCAAAGGGCATCACCGTAATGCCAGTGTCATTTACATCACCCAAAATTTGTTTCAACAAAGTAAAGCCCATCGCACCATCAGTCTCAATGCGCATTACGTGGTCTTGTTTAAAAGCCCTCGAGATAAATCGCAAGTGCAAGTCTTAGCCAAACAGTTAGGAACGCCTTGGCTGACTCAGGCGTACGACGATACCACTCAAACGCCACACGCCTATTTACTCGTCGATTTGAAACCTACGACTCCTGAGGATTTGCGATTTCGTACCCACTTGTTTCACCACTGGTGCCAAGACGGAGGGCCTGTCCTGTACACGTCTCCGTCCTCGACTTCATTTCACTCCCCATCAAAAAATCTATAAAAACCTCAGACCCTTTTTCGTCTGTCTCACTCTCAGTGCGAACATGACGTCCCTTCAGTCGCATCTTCCCGTCAAATTGATTCGTGCCTTGTATGGCATCAGTCGAGAAAAAGATCCACAAACACGAGCTCGTGTCTTAGAAGCTAGTCTCAAAGAAGTCTTACGATGGTTCACGGTGACGGCACGTCAATTACTCCAAGGAATCATTCAGATTCCTCATCAAACCCAACGCTTTTTCGATCGAAACAAAGTCGCTTTGGTCCAACTGGCCGATCCCCGCATCGACACTCAAACCAAAAAACAAATCATTTTGAAACCTGGAGGGAGCGGTACTCTAGGAGGGGTCATCATTCGCTCACTCTTAAGATGGGATCCTAATGCCCCCAAAGTTATCCCCAAGACAAAAGTCCAACGAAGCCCCAAGAAGAAAAAGAAAAAGACCAGGTCCCCAAGAAGAATAACTTCTCCAGTGGCAGGACCCTCCTCTTACCAGACACCACCACCCCGGAAAAAGAAAAGAAGCCCCCAGAAAAAGAAACAGAGAAAAAGTCACCAGAAAAAGAAAAGTCCACAGAAGAAAACTAGTCGCAAGAGAGGCACTTCGGCCAGGACGCAACCTTACACTCGCAAACCACGACCTGCCACGGCAGTGACTGCGTCTCCGGCATCCTCACGTTCATCCACTTCTCCGTTGATGACACCCAGAACTGAAGAGTACTTGGAGACGTTGATCACACCAAGAACATCTCCGTTGATGACCCCCAAAAGAACTTCCCCAGTGGCAGGACCCTCCAATTTAGTGGCAGTGGCTGCTGCTCACAAAGTACCTTCTCCCAAAATCAAAGTCCAAGAAAGATCGGGCATGTTACAAAGTTTACTGGATTTGTCCAAGCAAGAACTGGCTCGATTTAGTCCGTTGCGTACCCCTGCACGACGTGTCATGCCTGTCCTCAAACTGATAAAACGTAAAGACAATCAGTGGCGACGCGTTCCAGTATAAAAAGAGCCTGTGACCAAGTCGGGGTATCAGTGAACTTGTAAAAAAGATGTCACCTCCAAGAAGCCACAAAAGAAAGAGACAAAGGCAGACGCGTCATCCGACAAAGCGCTTAGCCAAGCATCGACATTACCCTAAGAAAAGACACAGTCGTTCCAAGAAAAAGAGGCGTCAACAAAGGGGAGGATTCCTTGGCGATTTTGGGAAAAACATTGTCACCTTTATGACAAAGCGATAGTCCCAAAAAAAAGATAAAAGGGTGTGCGTTAAGTCATCGACGTTAGTGTCTGTTCGGTGAATGTCCCGGAACCCACAAGCAAAAATGTCACCCTCCAGAAAACCCCAAGGAAAGAAAAGGAAAGGACTGCCACCACGTTTAGCTAAACATGGGGACATGTTATCTGTCCTGTCCAAAGCTTCTTCGCCCCTACGAAAAAAACTCATTCAAACGGCCTCCAAAGAGGTCATCGATACCGTCTGCGAATGTTGTTTGAACGTTTTGAAAGGCACGATCCCTTTGTCCAAACACCAGAAACAATGCTTAGGCAAACATCGTCACGTTCTTCGCCAAATGGTTCAAAAGAAAATTCCCATTCGTCAAAAAAAGAAGATGTTGGTTCAACGTGGAGGCATTTTGCCTCTCTTGTTAGGCCCCATACTGAAAGGAGTCTTGGGAACCATGTTGGGAGGACTGATGGGAGCAAGATAAAAAGGCCTTCGAAAGTCCCAAGATCTCAGAATCGACCCCTGACAACCCCATGGAAGGACGAAAACTAGCTTTAGTGCCTTACAAACGATGGATGGAATACCATCGGTGGCAAGAACAACGCACCCCGCATTTACCTCCCAATCCCAATTTGAGCGAGATGTCCCAGTTACAACACGAATTGCAATCCTTGATGGATCGCCAAGATTTGTCCGAAACAGAAAAATCGCAAAAGTACGGTCAACTCTTGCAACGACTGCAACTCTTTCACCAGAAAGCTTTAGACGAAACAGCTTTACCCACTCTGAAAGATTTTAAGACCTTGATGAAAAGTCCAGCACCATCACCAGTACCAGTACCAGTACCGGTACCAGTGGTCAAGACAGAAAAAGGAAAAGAAGAAGAAGAAGAAGGGTTTCAAACTCCACCAGAAAAAGTACGCAAGTTAACAACACCACCTACCTCCAGAATTGGATGGATTAAAAAGATGATGGCCACCCCTTCTTCCTCACAAGAGAAAAAGAAAGTGAAGACAGAAGTGAAACAAGAACCGATATCCCCTGCTCAGACATCCTCCTCTTCGACACCTATTGCCGGTCGCACACGCAAAGCCTTGCAATCCAAGAAAATACCCCAAGAGAAAAAGAGTAGCCTCTTCCAAGAGTGGGTGCCTTATTAAGACACCAATCAACACAAAAAAAATGGAAAAAGTCTTAGCTAGCATTTACTACGATCCCTCGCATCCTGCAGGTTACGCAGGAGTTCAAAAATTGTATCGTGCTGCCAAAACGCGAATGAAAAGTCTCCGTTTACCTCAAGTGCAACGATGGTTACAAGAACAAGCTACCTACACTTTGCACAAACCCATTCGACGCAAGTTTGCCAGAAGTCGCACCCGAGTGGAAGGCATCGATCATCAATGGCAAGCCGATTTAGCCGATGTCTCTCATTTGGCCAGCTACAATCGTGGCTACAAATATCTGTTTTGTGTCATCGACGTCTTTTCCAAATTTGCCTGGGTCGTGCCCTTGACTTCCAAATCCAGCAGCGAGTTAGTGCGAGCCCTGCAACGAGTGTTGAAACAAAGCGGCCGTCACCCTCTTCGATGGCAAACGGACAAAGGCACCGAATTTCTGAACCAAGCTTTCCAAAAAGAATTAAAGAAACGTGACATTCATTTTTTTACCACCGAGAATCCCGAAACCAAAGCCAGCATCGTGGAGCGTTTTCAACGCACTTTGAAAGAACGCATGTGGAAATATTTTACGCATCACCACACTCTGAAGTACATCGACATCTTACCGCATCTGGTGCAAGCGTACAACCAATCTTACCATCGAAGCATCGGACGTGCCCCGCAAGACGTGACTCCCGACAACGAAGTGCTGGTGTTCGAGCGCCTGTTCGGTACGTCCCCGACGAGGGCTGTCCCCAAGAAAAGTGGAGAGTTGGCCGTAGGAGATTGGGTGCGCATTGGCAAAACCAAACGCACTTTCGACAAAGGTTACTTACCTAACTGGACGACCGAACTGTTTCGCGTTACTGGACGAGTGCATGGCCGTCATCCTGCCGTCTATAAATTGGAAGACATGAACGGAGAAGTACTCAAAGGAACGTTTTATTTGCCCGAGTTACAACGTGTCACCAAAAAAGAAGACGACGTGTACGACATCGAAAGCATTCTCGAACGCAGAACCCGTAAAGTGGGCAAACGACGTGTCAAAGAAGTCAAAGTACGTTGGAAAGGATATCCACCCAGTTTCGATTCTTGGATCGACGCTTCGCAAGTCATCGACTATAAAAAGAAGAAGTGACCATCATGCCCTTTCACTCAGCAGACGCAGCTACGTCGACCACTCCTTCTTCCCCTAGTTCTTCTGTGCAAGATTTACAAAAACAACCCTTGTGGGTGTGGTGTGGAGAACGTGTGCCTAAAACGCAAATCGTCTTTTTCTGCCAAATTTTCGTGGTGTATTGTGTCATCGGGGCAGCCATCGCCAATTTGAGTTTGCAACAAGGATACAAACAATTTTGGACCATTTTATTGAGCAGTTGCATCGGTTACCTGCTTCCCAATCCCTCCCTGAAATTCTCCTCGAACGGGAACGTTGTGTCCAGTGCCAGTGCCAGTCACCACTCCAACAACAACCACAACCAGAACCCCATTTTGGGCGGAGACACACCTCTGACATCCACTAATATTCCCTCGGACAGCCACAGAACTCTGGAATTATGAGTCACCAAAACCAATTTTACTTAACCTTACCCAGTGACAGTTCCATGGAGGTGTTTCCCAACAACACGTTGTGCTGTTACACGGCCAAATTACCTCAAGCCATCCCCTTAGATCACGAAGCCCATTGGGAAGTGGCTTTAGTAGAAATGATTCACCCGACCCAAGTCCTCAATGTCATTCCCAATCAAAATACTTTTACGGTGGAAGTTCATGACGAGCAATTGCAACAGGAGTTGGATAAGAGAACCATATCTGACATTAAAACCTATGATGAGAAAACTAAAACGTGGACCTACCACTTGTCCATTCTCCCAGGCTATTATTTCAGTGGTCATCATTTGGTCAGCGCCATAGCCTCCAGGTTTAATGGCGTGTTTGGGAAAGCTTTTGACATTGTCAAGAAGAAAAGTGTCACCATGGAGTACCACAAAGTAGCTCGTCGCTTCTTGATGAAATTTGAGCGAAGTAAAATCGTCTCCATTATATTTTGTCCTGAATTGTTTGACATGTTGGGCGGGGACATGGAACTGAGGAAGAAATTAGAACAAAAAACACCACCCGAATTACCAGTCATTTACGACAACGTGACTTTTGGCCAGTATTTTCGTACCCCGGTAGAACTGAACCAAGGACTGAATTTGATGTTTGTGTACTCCGATGTGGTGGAATACAACGTGGTGGGACACACCTCCGTACCGTTACTGCGTGTCATTCCTTTCAAAGTGGATTCTGCCACGAACGCTGACGAGGAAGGTGGAAACACTTACCACGTCCACCGCGAATTTGTCCATCCTCACTATTTGCCGGTCAGCAAGTCGTATTTGGACACGGTCAACATTACTATAAAAGGAGATTTGGGACAAAATATTCCATTCACCAAAGGAAAAGTCACGGTGAAACTCCATTTTCGAAAACGGTTCTCTCACGATTCGTAAGTCATGTATCCAGTGTACCGAGGGGTGGCTCGACAGCGAGGACACGGTTTAGGAGACATGTTAAAATCGGCCTTTCGTTCGGTGGCCCCGGTGTTGAAACCGATGGTGACACGCGGATTGCACGCCTTGAAAGATGCGGCACTGACGCAAGGCAAAGAATTTCTCCAAAATGTCATCATCGACAAACAAAACCCTAAAGAAGCCTTCATGAGGGCAGGTAAAAATGTCTTGCTGCAAACGGGCAAAGACATTTTGGGCCGACGAGAGACACCTATAAATGCCCTGCACGCTACCGAGTCAAGCATTCAGCAAGGACAAGGCAGAAAGAGACGACGAAGAAGAAAACACCCTTTCACCAGACTTCAAGCGAGAAAGGCCAAGAAAAGAAGAACCGTTCGAGACTTAGACGTTTTCGATTATTGAAACACAGCAACAACAAAAATGATGCACCGAGAGTCTTGCGCCTGTTCCAAGACGGAACTGGATCTGTTTGCCATGCCCCCCACCATGATGACCATGCAAGAATCCCAATGGGTGGAATTTAATCCCATCTCCACACTGACCGATTCCGCTCCCATCGAGTTTGAAATCAAGGGGCAGCCCGAAGATTACATCGATCTGAATAGCAGTTACTTGTACTTGAAAGTCCAAGTTCTAGAAAAAGATGATAGTGGAGTAGATGACGCTGACGAAATAGCTCCCGTCAACAATTTCATGCATTCCTTGTTCAGCTCAGTGGATTTGTACTTGAATAACAAACTAGTCAGCAGCAGCATGGATACTTACCCTTACCGTGCCTACTTGGAAAATCTCTTGACGTACGGAATAGATGCCAAGGATAGTCATCTCAATGCCTGCGTGCTGTGGGTAGCTGACGAAGCGAAGAAGTTCGAAAAAACAGATGGAAGCAATCCCGGCTTTGAGGCAAGAGAAGAGAAAATCTTAAACAAGAGGAGTTTAGAACTGATGGATCGTTTGCATTTGGACATGTGGTTGCAAGAGAAATATTTGCTGAACGGGGTGAATGTCCGCTTGAGACTGAATCGCAGCAGTGCCGCTTTCCATTTGATGGCTGCTGATTCTGCTAAGGCTCCTAAAACCATAATCCAAGAAGCCAAACTCTACGTACGACGCGTAGAAGTGTTACCTAAAGTGGCAAACGACATCAGTCAGACGTTGAGCAGAACGACCGCCAAGTATCCCATCCGACGTGTGGAAGTGAAAACGTTCACCATTCCCGCTAACCTTCAATCCATAACCGAAGATCATCTGTTTCAAGGACAGTTACCCAAGCGTTTAATCCTTGGTATGGTCTGGAATTCAGCCTTCAACGGAGCCTTCGATCAAAATCCTTTCAACTTTCAACACTTCGGTGTGAAGAAAATCGAAGTCAGTCGTGATGGCAAGACCTTGTGTACCCGACCTTTCGAACCTGACTTTGAGAAGAAGAATTACTTGAGATCGTACTTGTCCCTGTACGAAGCCACGGGTCAGTTAGGAACCAACACCAGTCACGGCATTGAGTATGACGATTATGCAGAAGGCTATGCTTTGTGGGCTTTCGATTTCACTCCAGACCAAGGCAGCGACGAGGGACATTTCCACCCTATAAAATCAGGCCAGATTCGTGTGGAACTTCAGTTTGCAAAGCCACTGGACAAGACAGTGAACGTCATCCTGTATGCAGAATTAGATAATACCATAGAAATCAACAGTTTGAGAGAAGTCATTCTAGATTATTAGAAAGCCATGGAAGACTGTTATCCCTCTTTACCTAGTGGAGAAACTTTGGAGATGGAATGTAAGGAGACCGTGGAAGGAGAAGAATCTCAAGACAAAGACGAAGAAGATATCATGATGAAGTCGAGATGGCCAGAACAAGAAGCCCATTTAGTCTCCTGTTTTGCCAAACACTTGGTCGACAAAATAACGGAATTGATCAAGAAAAATTGCTATGGATGTCAAAACGATCATCCCAGTCAAATTCAACACGATAAATGCCTGATGTTAAGTCAAGAAGAAAAATTGGACGAGTATCTGGACGAAGCTTGGAGTCTCATCTCGAACAAAGACGTGTTGCACCAGTGGTATAAAGACTTGCGTGAACATTCTTGTCCAGCATTAACCACTCAAGAGATCCATCGTATCGAAGCTCTCCTGAATCAGAGTGAGGAAACAGAACGAATAACCGTTTATTCGTCAGACATTTTCAAGCAAAAAGTCAGGATCGAATTGACGACGTATTATTACCTGTGAAGAAGAAAACAAACACAAAACAATGGATACCTGCGAACTTTATTACCTTTTGAACCACAGTTCGTATACGTCTTCTTGGAATCCTGTCGTCTGTGCTAAAGATGAACTCCCTCATCGCAAACCTAAAGACCATCAAGCTTACGTGATCAACACGGACGACAGTCATCTCCCAGGAACCCACTGGGTAGCCGTCTACTTTCCTCAAGAAGGATGTGTGGAATATTTCGATTCGTACGGATTGCCCCCTTTGGAAGACGATATCATCGACTTTATGAGAAGAAATGCTCAAACCACCCGATTCAATAACGTGAAATTACAAGGCACAGATTCCTTGGTGTGTGGACAGTACTGTGTGTATTTTCTGCATCATCGCAGCCTGGGCTATTCCTTAGAACATTTAGTGACTCATTTCGATCCTCGTTCTTCTGCTAGAAACGATGTGAAAGTAGATCGATGGTTCTGTGACCATTATGCTTATCTTTTGTCTCAAGCTAGGAAACGTAGTGTCCATCAATGGCCTAATGATTTCCAACAGTGGAAATCACAATTTCATTCACAACGTTGTCAGCCTTGTTTAAAGTAGATTGTTAATTGAGAAAAAATGTTAGTGATTTGAAAAAAATTGTTTGATGTTATAGTGTTGGATTATTGTTAAAAAATGTTAGAGTTGTTGTTGTTTAGTGTTAAGTGATTTTTGAATAAAAAATGTTGTGTTTTGAAAAAAATGCCTTTGTGGTTTGTTTAGCTATAAGAATGTTGAATTAATGCTCTTTCATTTCTTACTATCCCTCTCATGACACTCACTGAAACGTTGAGACTAGAAAACCGTGTGGGGGATGTTTTCCTTCACGTCCGCGCTTTGACTTTAAGAACCGGGTTGTTCCCAGTCTAACCATCCATTGTCGACTCATCCTCCTACGAAGATGTGCTCCAAACTAGCTAAACTCAACGAAGCCTACGTGAATTTGCATAGGGTCAGACACAGTCTGATACCGAAGCCAGAAGAAATAGAGAATGTGAGAATGTTAAAAATCACTGAAGACCTGATAGAAGAGCTCTTCAGAGAAGAAATGAACAGGGAAAAAGAAGAATGGACAGAGAAGTACAGACTTCAGAGACAGCAGCAACAGCAGCAGCAGCAACAGCAACAGCAGCAACAACCTGAAGCTGACAGAGGCTTTGTCGATTGCCGTATCGACACGAAAGAGTTCTTCTTCTCTTTTCGAAGAAGCAGACCTATCGCCAGAAAGTCTATCCTCAGAGGACATCGCATTCTTAGAAACTAAAAAAGAATGCCATAGCAAAACAAAAAAACAGCCCTTTTCAGGGCTACCCAATACTCTAGAAAAGAAATAACGATTAATTTGCCAATGTGTGTAGGTAGAGTAGTGTGAAAATAAACACTAACTCTTGCTTTTAAAAATGTGAGGGTATGTGTTGGTGTGTTTGTGTTTGTAAGAGCTCAAGTAAGTTGGTGTGGATAGTAGATTAAAATGATGTTTTTTGGTGTTTGAGGTGTATATTTGGAGTTAGATTGAATTGCTTTGAGTATGTGGATAGTCTATTGAAGTGATTTATAAAAATTTTAGAATAGTGATGGGTAGCATAAAAAGTGAGTGAGTGTTTCTTTTAGGTCCGCGCGTTGTTGTTTTTTTTGGTCATGATCTAGGTAAGATGAATTTTATGTTATTAGGGGGATGTTTTCCATCACGTCCGCGCTTTCAGTATAAATTGAAACTCGTTCGGCAGTCCAGCTACCCTTGTTGATTGATCAACACAGCCAGAAGAATGACTAGCAGAATAGTGAAACTGTTAGAACTCCAGATGCACCTGGAATATGCCAGGCGCATAGTAAACGAACTATCAGCGGAGGCTATAGTAGAAGAAGCAAGAGTAAAGAAGGAAGAGGAGGAGAGAAGAGAGAGGGAAGAAGAGGAAAAGAAAAGAGAAGAGAGGATGTCGTTCAATATTCCCGAGACAGAGGATTGGGGTGTTGAAGCGAATCATCCTCCCTCTGCGCTCCCCAGAAGAAAGGTGAAAGAAGACTGGGGAAGAAGATGCGTGTGTGGCGCAAGGCCAGGACGGTGCAACCATTAGATAGGTGCATCAGGAGTTCAAAAAACAGCCCTTTTCAGGGCTACCCAATACTCTAGAAAAGAAATAACGATCAATTTGCCAATGTGTGTAGGTAGAGTAGTGTGTATATAAACACTAACTCTTTTTAAGAAATGTGAGGGTATGAGTTTGTGTGTTTGTGTTTGTAAGAGCTAAGGTATGTTTGTGTGAATAGTAGATTATGGGTTTCTTAGCGTGTCTGAAGAGTATAGTTAGGGTTATATTATATGAAATGAAAAAGTAGGGGGGGATGTTTTCCTTCACGTACGCGCGTTGATGGGTCATGATCTAGGTAAGATGAATTTTATGTTTTAGAGGGATGTTTTCCATCACGTCCGCGCTTTCACTATAATAACCCACAGTATTCGTCGTTCAAACCATTCTGCAAAGAATAAAAAGAAGATGGCGTCAAACCAAATGGACAAAATACAAACCTTGCAAGACGTTTTAGACAACTTAGGAATAATGGAACAGATGCTATTAAGACTGGTTGAAGACCATTATTCCTATAGTCCCCATCGTGTGAAGATGGAAATTAATAATTTAAGGAAAGCAAAGGACAAGATTAGTGGTGTAATGAAAGAGATCAAGGAGGAGAAGGAGGATGAAGAGGAAAGAATAAGAATACGCAATTGGAACGAAAAAATTGAAAAAGAAGAAGAAAATGAAAAGAGGAAGAAAGAAGAGGAGGAAGAGAAGAAGAAAGAAGAGGAGGAGGAGAAGAAAAAAAAGAAAGAGAAGAAGAGTGTAGGAGATAAAATAAGAACTTGGTGGAGGAAAAGAAGAAATTAGAAGAAGAAAACCCAAAGGCCCTTTTCAGGGCCAGCCATATTTCTCGAAAAGAGATAGTCTTTGAATTGCCTACCCCTTTTTTTAAAATTTTTTAAAAATTTTTTTAAAAAAAAAAACACAAAAAATCCCATGTTAAATTCCCCTTGTCCCTAAACAAGCCCAAACTCTATTCCCCATGTTAAATTCCCCTTGTCCGTAAAGTGACCCACGATTTTTTGCCATGTTAAATTCCCCTTGTCCGTAAAGTGACCCACGATTTTTCGCCATGTTAAATTTCCATTGTCCGTAAAGTGACCCAGGGGTCCCTGTAATGCTAATTCCCATTGTCCGTAAAGTGACCCCATTCACTACTTGGGAGTTACATAAAAATAATAATATTGATCAAGCCGACAACTTGATAGTTGTCATTAACAACAGAAGAGTATTTAAACACGAATGTGGCCTTAATTAACATTTTCAGCAACGTACTTGTGTTTGCGTTCTATTTACATTTTTTAACCGAGATAAATCGGTCAATGTAGTCTAATTGCACTAAAATACTTGATTTATATAACGTCGGTGATTACAAGACAGTTACGGCGAAATCGAATATGAGAGAGAGAGTGCATAGCTAGTAATTTAATGTTTTATACATTTTCGTTCTGTGTCAGGTTATCTATTTATTTATGAACCTTTTATAGTAATAACAAGCTACCGAACACGCAACAATACATCAAGCAAGATCTTTTAATGAATCTCTAAGGACGAAATGGTCACGCACGCACGCACGCACGCGCGCGCACTCACGCACGCACACACACACACACAGCTATATATATATATATATATATATATATATATATATATATATATATATATATATATATATATATATATATATATATATATATATATATATATATATATATATATATATATGTTAATGGTTACATTAAGATTTCAATTAACTGTACAACGATTAAAGCTACCACTGGGTAAATGAACTGATGAACTTCTACCTGATTGTTCAATAATTGATAGTTAATTAATTGTTTTAAAAGCGCATCGGCGTTTTATGCGTCTGTAATAATATATAAAATAAAACGTTCAGACGAAATCAACCCTTCAAGTTTCAAGAGGCACACCAAAAAACCATACAAATGTTAATGGATTGTTTACATTTGTGAATCGTTTGTCATTCGTATGTTGGCTTAATCCTCATCCCTTCATTTCAAAATCAGGCAAAGAACGAACAAAAACTCAGAGAGCCTGTCTGCACACTAATTATTTTCCCTTATGAACATTGATTCGGATTATTAACTGAATTTTTTTGTGGTATCAATATTAACTTTGACATAAGACGAATCTGTTGTTCTGTTCTCAGATTTAAAGGCCGAGCTTGTACACAGGCCGGTTGGGTCAGAAAGAGAAAGTTGATTATCTTATACACGATTCATGATTGTTCAATACATGAAGATAAGTTGTCTGCCATAACAAACATTGTGTTGAAAGCCTAATAATTTTGGATATTGGCCTAGCGCATTGCATTCTAGGTAAATTAGGTTCCATCTAATGAGAGTGACTTTGATAAGTTATCAGTCATAGTTCAGTCTTCCTCTGCCAATCACCGCGTCACTATGCATGTTGAATTTATTTTATTTGATTGACCTTTGTCCGTGATGGAGGTAGAGTTCTGGCCTATCTGAAATGTGTTATTCTTTGGAAGATGTTTACTTCAATTTGAGCTAAAGGTTTAACCTTATTTACAAACTTGGAATGTTTTGAAAGCGAACTTGTTTACAATTTGATCTAATTTTCCAATTAAAATTACCCACAGCCTAGGAATTGTATTTTGTCTTAGGATAAGTGACGTTAGTATATATAAGCTCAGGTAAAAATTATTCATTCCTGTTTTAAGTTCAGTCTTGGAATCATTTACTGTTGTGTTAAGATATAATTTTAGATGATCGTTTATTTAAATTATTCGTTGAAATTACAAAGTCCTCATTGATATTTTTGACTAAAACACTACTTTGTAATTATTGTGAATTCATTCAAAGAAACAATTTTTTTTCTTGTAAAGTATGGTTTTCTAATTGGACTTACCCAATCACAATACCTTATGAAAACTACTACTACCACGCAAAGCCAGCCCTTACACATTAAAATTGTTTACCTCAAAAGCTAAAAGTTATGAAACCCACCTTGGTGACAGGTAGAGTGATCTCCCCTTCATACTGGGACTGGCGCAACATTTCATGAAATCGTCAGTTGATATTGGAGTAGAAGGCATGCTTTCTATAATGATGCAACTGAGGGGAGACTGGGAGGGTATATGTGTATTATGATTGGGTAAGTATTACGGAAGAAACATTTTACTAATGAGAATATGATTCCTTTCTAATACATTAACCAACGCATGATGCCTTAGAAGAATAGATAAGAGGTGGATAGATATGTATCCTTTACCTAAGAGAGTCATATAAGGTATGTGACACAGATTCTAGATAACCAGACTGGAAAATAGACTACATATAGAACTCTGAAATTAAACATTGAACTTTGTCTTTTCTTAAAAATCAATTTTTCAAATTTTGCAATTTATATTTTTTATAAGTTGCAAATATCTTCACATTTATAGTTTTTTTGATGCTGACACTTATTATTAACATCGTGTTACATCGTACATAATATACTTATTATTAACATCGTGTTACATCATACATAAGACACGTATTATTAACATCGTGTTACACCATACATAATACATTTATTATTAAGATCGTGTTACACCGTACATAAGACACGTATTATTAACATCGTGTTACACCATACATAAGACACGTATTATTAACATCGTGTTACACCATACATAAGACATTTATTATTAAGATCGTGTTACACCATACATAAGACACGTATTATTAACATCGTATTACACCATACATAAGACACTTATTATTAACTTCGGTTACACCATACATAATATACTTATTATTAGCATCGTGTTACACCATACATAAGATACTTATTATTAACATCGTGTTACATCGTACATAATATACTTATTATTAACATCGTGTTACATCATACATAAGACCAGTATTATTAACATCGTGTTACACCATACATAAGACATTTATTATTAAGATCGTGTTACACCATACATAAGACACTTATTATTAACATCGTGTTACATCATACATAAGACACGTATTATTAACATCGTATTACACCATACATAAGACACTTATTATTAACTTCGGTTACACCATACATAATATACTTATTATTAGCATCGTGTTACACCATACATAAGATACTTATTATTAACATCGTGTTACACCATACATAAGACACGTATTATTAACATCGTGTTACACCATACATAAAACACTTATTATTAGCATCGTGTTACACCATACATAAGATACTTATTATTAACATCGTGTTACACCATACATAAGACACTTATTATTAAGATCGTGTTACACCATACATAAAACACTCATTATTAACATCGTGTTACACCATACATAAGACAAGTATTATTAACATCGTGTTACACCATACATAAGACACTTATTATTAACTTCGGTTACACCATACATAAGATACTTATTATTAACATCGTGTTACACCATACATAAGATACTTATTATTAACATCGTGTTACACCATACATAAGACACTTATTATTAACATCGTGTTACACCATACATTACACCATACATAAGACACGTATTATTAACATCGTGTTACACCATGCATAAGACACTTATTATTAGCATCGTGTTACACCATACATAAGACACTTATTATTAACATCGTGTTACACCATTCATAAGATACTTATTATTAACATCGTGTTACACCATACATAAGATACTTATTATTAACATCGTGTTACATCATACATAAGACACTTATTATTAACATCGTGTTACACCATACATAAGACACTTATTATTAACATCGTGTTACACCATACATAAGATACTTATTATTAACATCGTGTTACACCATACATACGATCAGATGTCATATAACGAAATCCTGTCATACAAATATTTTTCAAAGTCAGAAAGAGGCCTTTATATCTTTCTAGTTGTTAGTGTACCTTTCGGTCATTTATACTGTTTATTATAGGTCCAAGCAGTTAATTTATATGTTTATACTGGAGTAATTATACGAGTAACATTGATGGCTTTCAGCAATTGTTTACAAACATGGTTATAGGGTACTTTATGAGAGGATTGAGATGAAAACTCTGTAGCTTAGCCTACTCAAGTATACAACTAACCCATGCTTAACTGTCCGAGAGTGCAACATATCAAAAGAAATATAGTGCAAAGGTATATTTTCCCCAGGACTGTTTACCTTGGATAGAGGAAACAACAGAATGATGTTAAGTCTATCACAAAATGCATCACTTTTTATCGTCAGTTTTGGTTTGATATACATAAAAATCTTGACATAAGCTGACATTCCATTCTATAGATTTAAGCATTATTAATTAAAAATAAAATTTGCTAATAGACACTACAAATGTTTGTTAATTGACATTAAAAATATGTATTAATTGACACTAAAAATATTTGGTAATTCACACTGAAATATTTGTTAACTGACACTAACAATTAAATCATAAATGTTCAAACAGATCATTTGAATTAACTTTCTACAGATTAATTTGATATGATTGGAGAGATGGAGCAAAAATGTCAATACTTTTGTTTAGAACGTTTGGGATCAGAATGTCCCATTCAGGACATAATATAGAACTAAAGTGTACCTATAGTTAATCTGTTAGGCCCATATTTGACTGTACCTATAGTTGATCTGTTAGGCCCATATTTGACTGTACAGTTGATCTGTTTGGCCCATATTTGACTGTACCTATAGTTGATCTGTTAGGCCCATATTTCACTGTACCTATAGTTGGTCTGTTAGGTCCATATTTGACTGTATAGTTGATCTGTTAGGCCCATATTTGACTGTACAGTTGATCTGTTAGGCCCATATTTGACTGTACCTATAGTTGATCTGTTAGGCCCATATTTGACTGTACCTATAGTTGATCTGTTAGGCCCATATTTAACTGTATAGTTGATCTGTTAGGCCCATATTTGACTGTACCTATAGTTGATCTGTTAGGCCCATATGTGACTGTATGCACTTTAAATAGTCCAAAATGTTATTCCCATCATGAATGTGCTTGTGCACGGTAATATATTTCATTATATTTATTTCAGAGCGGCATTGTATGATGAGCTGATGATACATTCTAACAAACCATTCAACTTAAACATTGTTAACCGTCATTCATAAAAATATACTTGAAATGTTCAAAAAGACCTTTTACATTAACTTGTCACTATTTACCTTAATACATATGTACATGATACATGTCCCACATATTCCAAATGTCCACGTGATACATGTCCCACATGTTGCAAATGTTTACGTGATACATGTCCCACATATTGCAAATGTCCATCCTTGTCTCGAGCATCAGACTTGCAAATTTAGATTATGATGTAAGATCTGATGGTACATATGGTTGATACAAGATATGTTGGTACATATGGTTGATATAAGCTATGTTGGTACATAGGGTTGATATAAGATATGTTGGTACATGTGATTGATATAAGATATGTTGGTACATATGGTTGATATAAGATATGTTGGTACATATGGTTGATATAAGATCTGTTGGTACATATGGTTGATATAAGATATGTTGGTACGTATGGTTGATATAAGCTATGTTGGTACCTAAGGTTCATATAACATTTATTGGTGCCTAGGGTTCCTATAAGATCTATTGGTACCTAGGTTTGATTCAAAATCAGTTGGTACTTAGGGTTGTTATAAGATCTGTTGGTACCTATGGTTGTTATAAGATCTTTTGGTACCTAGGGTCTTTATAAGATCTATTGGTACGTAGGATCGTTATAAGATCTATTGGTACCTAGGGTCGTTATAAGATCTATTGGTACGTCATCATCATCAGTCTCATGACCTAGTGTGGTCGTCGAGGCACTGTACTGCTGAACATCTAACCAGTTCCCTCCACTTATCTCGATCATGTGCCAATGCCTGCGTCTCCGCAAAACTTTTCCTGATCCATTCTGTGATGTTGTCAGTCCACTTTTTTCTCTGTCTACCTTTCCTTCTGCCACCCTGGACGCTGCCCTGCAGGACTGTTGTGGATAGACTGTTGGCTCTAGTGACATGGCCATACCATTTTAGCTTTCTCCTTTTGACGGTGGTGAGGAGGTCCTCATATTGGCCTACTTCGCGCCTGATGGTGTTACGCACTTCTTCATTTGTGATATGGTCCATGTATAAAATATATTGGTACCAAGGGTTGTTATAAGATATATTGGTACCTAGGGTTGTTATAAGATCTATTGGTACGTAGGGTCGTTATAATATCTATTGGTACGTAGGGTCGTTATAAGATCTATTGGTACCTAGGGTTGTTATAAGATCTATTAGTTTCTAGGGTCGTTATAAGATCTGTTGGAACCTATTTGCAGATATGGTCATATTTTGTCTATTGACATTGCTTTTTAAATACGTAATGTGCAATATTAGCAGTACTTTATATATATATATATATATATATATATATATATATATATATATATATATATATATATATATATATATATATATATATATATACGTAATGAGCAATATTAACCTTGCTTATAGATACGTAATGTGCATTATTATATGCTCATTTTATTTCGCCGTTAACTTTTCACTGTCAGAATCGTTCAATATTTTACGATACTGAACTCACGCGCAACACATATTCCACTCATAGAGGAATTACTTTCTATTGTAAACAAACAATGGATGCAGATGCTAACACTTTGTCTTTTGATTTGTAAACTAATTATGTACACTCGCGTAGTAGGCGCTTTACGCATTGGTTGATTAAATTTGTTTCTGAAAGAAGTAAAGCAGATGTTTCGTGGACTGTCACATACCAGCTGCTTTGGCAGCTGCTTTGGCACATCCCGCGTTAACTTTTTAGACACAATGTTTCGGATTTAGGCTAGCTATACAGTAGACGCCAGAAAGGGTCCTTACAAATAATATGCAGGTGACAAGGCATAAACTGTCTTCTTTAGCCGGTAATAAGAATTGAAGAAATACCTGTTTCTTGAGAAGTACAGTCTGTTATTTTATCGTCAGCAATGGCACGTACAAAGCAAACCGCAAGGAAATCTACCAGAGCAAGCCATTGATGACAATAACAAGGATGACAATAAAAAGAACGAGCTGACAGAATCGTAAAGAAGAAATACAAAATTATATTTACTGAAATAGAGGAACTACAAGGAATGGGTACGACACGCACTTCGTTAGTAACACGGGACCCACGAGAAAAAATGGCGACCATCAGAGCGAATAAGCCAGTCAGAGAACTTGAAAAATATTTTCAGACAAGACGGGTAGAAATAAATGAAAAATCCTTTCTGGAATGTACATATAGAAAAGACACACATGCAATAGATATGACCGGAATACACCGAGAAAGAATAACAG
This sequence comes from Sinohyriopsis cumingii, assembly GCA_028554795.2. Classification (NCBI taxonomy): domain Eukaryota; kingdom Metazoa; phylum Mollusca; class Bivalvia; order Unionida; family Unionidae; genus Sinohyriopsis; species Sinohyriopsis cumingii. The sequence continues at coordinate 61,445,036 of CM068833.1, read as the reverse complement.
GGACTATGGCAGTAATGGTTGCAATAACATTTCAAAACCCGGAATGTTTGCAACGAATATACTCAATCAACCGTAAAAGGTACGAAAGTGTACGCCCAAGAGGAACCCAGCCTATATTACCTTTTGGAGAATTTAATATTGCAGGAGAAACAATTACTATCAAAGAGCCTATACCCATCTTGCGCAAAATCAAAAACAAAAAAAAAAACACCCCAAACAAATGGAGAACTACACATTCAGACAAACCACTAGAGATACCCATGAAAGCGACAGTTGAGAAGTTCGAGACAAAACTGAAAATCAAAGTGATATCTTCAAGACTAGCAACCATTCCAATGACATCAATCTACAATGGAACGAGAATCTTAGAAATAGAAAGGAGTAAACTACCAGAGGTGAAACGAGCGTTTTTTTTTCTACACGGCTTCTTGGCCAAAAGTTGGTATAAGGGATGTATTTACCATCGAAAATGCAACACATGCGAACAGACAGGACACACACACACACATAAATATCCGAATAACCAGGAGAACAACACAGCAAGCAACATAAAAAGCAGAAATAATAGAGAAGACAGAGAATACCGAGGACAAATCAACAACAACAACAGAAGGAGAAAGACCAAGGAGAAACACAAACATCAAATTAATTACACCAACAACAACCTGGGAAACAACAACCAGAACAAGAAATACTAACCACAACGCAGCTGCGGAGAGAACAAACGCATCATCCACAACAACAACCACAACCACAAAGAAAACAAAAGCAACAACAACATACAATATAGCAAACACTTACAAGTAGGGCAGGAGGGCCTCCCTAACTGGCCTGAGAAGATCAAGCAAGTGAGAGCACCCTCCACAAAACAAAAACTCAAAACATAAAATGGCAAAACATGTTTTACATCCTGCATTTCCTTAAAATGTACTTTCTTAGTTCTGCAAATCTGAATTACATGAGCCACGTCATAGGTTCTCAGTCTTGATTACACATTTCGAAATTGTACTGTAACTTCAAATATAAGCGCAATTACATCCTCCTTACTGAACTCAAAATGAAATAAACATTAAATTCCATAGCGTCTTTTTGATAATTGCAATTAAAAGACTTCATAGTTTCCCCACATTATGATTTCAAACATTCATTGACAGAAACAGAAACACATTTGCAGATGTAAGCATACTTCTCCCTCGCTTCTTCAATCCGATGTATTTCATGTGGAATTGTCACATATAAATCCAGTCCGTAATCACAAAATTTCGTAGAATCGAAAAAAAATCTACTCATTCCAGATTAAATGGAAGAGTTGTTGCAATGCGCATTCATGAACAATATGACTCCAAATTTCAATTTATAACTAGACAAGCCATTTTCTTTCGAAAGTTATGTCTAGCGCGCGACTAAGTTCAAACTTATCTGGGCGGAGTTATGTGCGCAGTAATAATCTTGTTGGTGTGTACTGATGAATCTGCGCTTGTGAATTTAGTTTGGAATACGGCATACATTCAGTTACTTTGTTTCTTTTAGTGTATTTTGTTAATATAATTAAGCATTAGGTAGAATAAGAAAATGAGCATATAATAAAAAGGTTACTGCATTTGTATGAGAAAATATGATCTCGTTTTGTCGGATGGATATACTGGACTCCCAAGGTTGCGCAGTATTCCATTTGAAAAACCCGATCTTATTTTCCCATACAAATGCAGTAACCTCTAAATATTAACAGTACCTTATAGATACGTACTGTGCCAAATTATCAGTACTTTATAGATATGTTGTTATGTGTGTAGGCTCGAATAAACAGTATCACAAGTGAGAGTGAAAACAAGCTTTGAAAAATTTAACAAATTGTTTATTGCTCTGGAGCAATACTGTAAAGGTTAAAAAATAAGAACTTACGGCTTTAATAATCAAATCCAAAAATCATCCAAGAATAATTCACGAATACAATTTTATATGTCCTAATATTGAAAAGTTCGAATAAATTCAAGTTTGAGTCCCGAAGAAGAATCCAAGATGGAAGGCGATGACGTATGCTGTATCCTGTATAGTAAGTTGTCTACAGTTCCTTGTAGAAACACAAAAAATATCACTCCAGTTTTAGAAATCCGAATAAAATTTGTAAGAAATCTCTTTGTTCAAGAATTCTGTATGAGCGCTCAAAATATTTCCAGAGAAACGAATTGATCCTATTGAATCCAAATAACTTGAATAAACATTAAAATGTAATTCCCAAAATGACACAATAAAAGAAACCTGTCAGTGTTTAGAAGCCCGACTGAGATTATTTCTCTAAAACGATGGTTTAAAACTTGAATTTTACGCAAAACAGATGCCCGGATAAGGGTCACGTGATTATTTTTACATATAAAAATATTACGTAGCCCCTGTATGTCTTTGATGAGAACAAAAGTAGTGAAGGGGGCCACCCTACGTACAATGGGAATTAGCATTACAGGGACCCCTGGGCCACTCTACGTACAATGGAAATTTAACATGGCGAAAAATCGTGGGCCACTCTACGTACAAGGGGAATTTAACATGGGGAATAGAGTTTGGGGTTGTTTAGGGACAAAGGGAATTGAACATGGGATTTTTTTTTTTTTTTTTTAAATTTTTTAAAGAAGGGGTAGGCAATGGAAAGGCTATCTCTTTTCGAGAAATATGGCTGGCCCTGAAAAGGGCCTTTGGGTTTTTTCTTCTTCTTCTTTTAACTTCTTAACTTCTTCCACCATCCTCTTATTTTGTCCATCATTCCTTTCTTCTTTTTCTTTTCTGTTTCCGGCAACCAGTCCGTGTGGCCCATGGCCCGGAACTTCTCTTGAATTTTCATCCAGTTTGTGTTCAGTTTTTCGAATTCATCCCTTTTTTTTCTATTTTCTTCTTCTTTTCTTTCCTTTGACCACTTTTCTTTGATCTTCTTGACCTCTTCGGTCAGCACATTCCTCATTAGTTCTTCAGCTTTCTTAAGTTTTTCTAACCCCCACTTCGCGAAACACCAATCTGTCCATTCTACAATGTCTTCTAGAAAGCACCTTGCACTCGTCACATGATCTATCGCTTCTATTAACTTACCCACTTTGACATACGGTGGGTTAATTAAACCTCTGATTCTCTTCTCCTCATCCTCTATCATTTCTTTTACAATATTTACGGATAAGTGGAGGCTGGTTACTTGTCTTGAGACGAAGTCTTTTGTCACTGCATACCTCCATTCCTGTTCAACCCTTTCTACTACACTCAATCCATCCACCATCCAATACCAACTTCCCATAAGATCGTTGTATAAAGCTGAAGCTGCTGGCATCTTCTTGTTTGCTTATTCCGTAGAATGGGTTCCAATGGCCAACACTGTTAGTTTTATACTGAAAGCGCGTACGTGAAGGAAAACATCCCCTAAAAACATAAAATTGATCTTACCTAGATCATGACCGAACAACGCGCGGACGTGAAGGAAAACATCCCCCTACTTTTTCATTTCATATAATATAACCCCAACTATACTCTCCACATACGCTAAGAAACAATTAATAAACCCATAATCTACTATTCACACAAACATACCTTAGCTCTTATAAACACTAACACACCAACACATACCCTCACACATTAAAAAAGAGTTAGTGTTTATATTCACACTACTCTACCTACACACATTGGCAAATCGATCGTTATTTCTTTTCTAGAGTATTGGGTAGCCCTGAAAAGGGCTGTTTTGTTTGGAACTTCATGGACACCTGGTTAATGGTGGCACCTTCCAGGCCTGGCGCCACATACACACCTTATCCCCCAGTTACTTTTTACCTTTTGGGGGGAGAGAGCAGAGGCAGGATATGTCGCTTCAGAATCCCAATTTTCGCTCTCTGGGATTCTGAAATTTTTTCTTCTCTCCTTTTCCTCCTCCTCTTCTTTGTATCTTCTCTCCTCCTCTTTGTATCTTCTTTCCTCTTCTTCTTCTTTATATCTTCTCTTCTCCTCTTCTTTGTTTCTTCTTTCCTCCTCTCTTATCCTTCCCTCCTCGACAATGGCTTCCGCGGCCAGTTCATTTAATATGCGCCTGGCATATTCCAGATGCACATGAAGTTCCAACAGTTTCTCCAGTCTCGTGTTCATTTTTGGTGTTGATCAATCAACAAGGGTAGCTGGACTGCCGAACGAGTTTCAATTTATACTGAAAGCGCGGACGTGAAGGAAAACATCCCCTAAAACATAAAATTCATCTTACCTAGATCATGACCAAAAAACAACAACGCGCGGACCTAAAAGAAACACTCACTCACTTTTTTTTGCTACCCATCACTATTGTAAAATTTTTTATAAATCACTTCAATAGACTATCCACATACGCAAAGCAATCCAATCTAACCCCAAATATACACCTCAAACACCAAAAAGACATAAGTTTAATCTACTATCCACACCAACCTACTTTATCACTTACAAACACACAAACACACAAACACATACCCTCACATTTTTTTAAGGAAGAGTTAGTGTTTATTTTCACACTACTCTACCTACACACATTGGCAAATCGATGGTTATTTCTTTTCTAGAGTATTGGGTAGCCCTGAAAAGGGCTGTTTTTTTTGTGTTTTGCTATGGCATTCTTTTTCAGTTTCTAAGAATGCGATGTCCTCTGAGGATAGACTTTCTGGCGATAGGTCTGCTTCTTCGGAAAGAGAAGAAGAACTCTTTAGTGTCGATACGACAATCGACAAAGCCTCTGTCAGGTTCAGGTTGCTGCTGCTGCTGTTGCTGTTGTTGCTGCTGTTGCTGCTGTCTCTGAAGTCTGTACTTCTCTGTCCATTCTTCTTTTTCCCTGTTCATTTCTTCTCTGAAGAGCTCTTCTATCAGGTCTTCAGTGATTTTTAACATTCTCACATTCTCTATTTCTTCTGGCTTCGGTATCAGACTGTGTCTGACCCTATGCAGATTCACGTAGGCTTCGTTGAGCTTAGCTAGTTTGGAGCACATCTTCGTAGGAGGATGAGTCGACAATGGATGGTTAGACTGGAAACAACCCCGGTTCTTAAAGTCAAAGCGCGGACGTGAAGGAAAACATCCCCCACACGGTTTTCGAGCCGCAACGTTTAGTGAGTGTCATGAGAGGGATAGTAAGAAATCAAAGAGCATCAATCCAACATTCTTCTAGCTAAACAAAAGACAAAGACATTTTTTCAAAACACAACATTTTTTATTCAAAAATCACTTAACACTAAACAACAACTCTAACATTTTTTTAACAATATTCCAACACTACAACATCAAACAATTTTTTTCTAATCACCAACATTTTTTTCTCCATTGACAATCTACTTTAAACAGGGCTGACAACGTTGTGAATGAAATTGTAATTTCCACTGTTGGAAATCATTAGGCCATTGATGGACACTACGTTTCCTAGCTTGAGACAAAAGATAAGCATAATGGTCACAAAACCATCGATCTACTTTCACATCATTTCTAGCAGAAGAACGAGGATCGAAATGAGTCACTAAATGTTCTAAGGAATAGCCCAGGCTGCGATGATGCAGAAAATACACACAATATTGTCCACACACCAAGGAATCTGTGCCTTGTAATTTCACATTATTGAATCGGGTGGTTTGAGCATTTCTTCTCATAAAGTCGATGATATCGTCTTCCAAAGGGGGCAATCCGTACGAATCGAAATATTCCACACATCCTTCTTGAGGAAAGTAGACGGCTACCCAGTGGGTTCCTGGGAGATGACTGTCGTCCGTGTTGATCACGTAAGCTTGATGGTCTTTAGGTTTGCGATGAGGGAGTTCATCTTTAGCACAGACGACAGGATTCCAAGAAGCCGTATACGAACTGTGGTTCAAAAGGTAATAAAGTTCCCAGGTTTCCATTGATTTGTTTTCTTCTTCACAGGTAATAATAAGTCGTCAATTCGATCCTGACTTTTTGCTTGAAAATGTCTGACGAATAAACGGTTATTCGTTCTGTTTCCTCACTCTGATTCAGGAGAGCTTCGATACGATGGATCTCTTGAGTGGTTAATGGTGGACAAGAATGTTCACGCAAGTCTTTATACCACTGGTGCAACACGTCTTTGTTTGAGATGAGACTCCAAGCTTCGTCCAGATACTCGTCCAATTTCTCTTCTTGGCTCAACATCAGGCATTTATCGTGTTGAATTTGACTGGGATGATCGTTTTGACATCCATAGCAATTTTTCTTGATCAATTCCGTCATTTTGTCAACCAAGTGTTTGGCAAAACAGGAGACTAAATGGGCTTCTTGTTCTGGCCATCTCGATTTCATCATGATCACTTCTTCTTTTTCCACAGTCTCCTCACATTCCATCTCCAAAGTTTCTCCACTAGGTAAAGAGGGAGAACAGTCTTCCATGGCTTTCTAATAATCTAGAATGACTTCTCTCAAACTGTTGATTTCTATGGTATTATCGAATTCTGCATACAGGATGACGTTCACTGTCTTGTCCAGTTTATCTGCAAACTGAAGTTCCACACGAATCTGGCCAGATTTTATAGGGTGGAAATGTCCCTCGTCGCTGCCTTGGTCTGGAGTGAAATCGAAAGCCCACAAAGCGTAGCCTCCTGCATAATCGTCGTACGTAATGCCGTGACTGGTATTGGTTCCTAACTGTCCGGTGGCTTCGTACAGGGACAAGTACGATCTCAAGTAATTCTTCTTGGTAAAGTCAGGTTCGAAAGGTCGGGTACACAAGGTCTTGCCATCGCGACTGACTTCGATTTTCTTCACCTTGAAGTGTTGAAAGTTGAAAGGATTTTGAGCGATAGCTCCGTTGAAGGCTTCATTCGAGACCATACCAAGGATTAAACGCTTGGGTAGCTGTCCTTGGAACAGATGATCTTCGATCATGGAATGATGTCCAACGGGAATGGTGAACGTTTTCACTTCCACACGTCGTATGGGATACTTGGCGGTCGTTCTGCTCAACGTTTGACTGACGTCGTTTCCCACTTTAGGTAACACTTCCACACGGCGTACGTAGAGTTTGGCTTCTTGGATTTTGGTTTTGTAATCGTCATCATTAGCCAATAAATGGAAAGCGGTACTGCTCCGATTCAGTCTCAGGCGAACATTCACTCCGTTCAGCAAATATTTCTCTTGCAACCACATGTCCAAATGCAAACGATCCATTAGTTCTAAACTTTGTCCGTTTTTGATTTTGTCTCTTCGTTCTACAAATCCGTCATTGTTTGGTGTTTTGGTTGCATCAGTTTGGAATTCTTCAAACTGGCCTGCTTCGTCAGCTTCCCATACCACACAGGCATTGAGATGAGTGTTCTTGGCGTCTATTCCGTACGTCAAGAGATTTTCCAGGTAGGCACGGTAAGGGTAAGTATCCATGCTGCTGCTGACCAGTTTGTAATTCAAGTACAAGTCCACTCCACTGAACAAGGAATGCATGAAATTGTTGACGGGAGCTACCGCTTCAGTGTCTATATCACCTCCTGTCTTATCTACAACTTTGACTTTCAGGTACAAGTAACTGCTATTCAGATCGATGTAATCTTCGGGCTGTCCTTTGATTTCAAACTCGATGGGAGCGGAATCGGTCAGTGAGGAGACGGGATGAAATTCCACCCATTGGGATTCTTTCATCGTCATCATCGTGGGGGGCATGGCAAACAGATCCAGTTCCGTCTTGGAACAAGCGCAAGACTCTCGGTGCATCAATTTTTTTGTTACTGTGTCTCAATAATCGAAAACGTCTAAGTCTCGAACGGTTCTTCTTTTCTTGGCCTTTCTAGCTTGAAGTCTGGTGAAAGGGTGTTTTCTTCGTCGTCTCTTTCTGCCTTGTCCTTGCTGAATGCCTGATTCGGTAGCGTGCAGGGCATTTATAGGTGTGTCTCGGCGACCCAAAATGTCTTTGCCCGTTTGCAGCAAGACATTTTTGCCAGCCCTCATGAAGGCTTCTTTAGGGTTTTGTTTGTCGATGATGACATTTTGGAGAAATTCTTTGCCTTGCGTCAGTGCCGCATCTTTCAAGGCGTGCAATCCGCGTGTCACCATCGGTTTCAACACCGGGGCCACCGAACGAAAGGCCGATTTTAACATGTCTCCTAAACCGTGTCCTCGCTGTCGTGCAACCCCTCGGTACACTGGATACATGACTTACTTACGAATCGTGAGAGAACCGTTTTCGAAAATGGAGTTTCACCGTGACTTTTCCTTTGGTGAATGGAATATTTTGTCCCAAATCTCCTTTTATAGTAATGTTGACCGTGTCCAAATACGACTTGCTGACCGGCAAATAGTGAGGATGGACAAATTCGCGGTGGACGTGGTAAGTGTTTCCACCTTCCTCGTCAGCGTTTGCGGCAGAATCCACTTTAAAAGGAATGACACGCAGTAACGGCACGGAGGTGTGTCCCACCACGTTGTATTCCACCACATCGGAATACACAAACATCAAATTCAGTCCTTGGTTCAGTTCTACCGGGGTACGAAAATACTGGCCAAAAGATTCGTTGTTGTAAATGACGGTTTTTTGGGGTGGTGTTTGTTGTTCTACTTTCTTCCTCATCTTTATGTCACCACCCAACATGTCAAACAATTCATCATAAAAATAGAAACCCATGATTTTATCCCCCTCAGGAAATTTCATCAGGAAGCGACGAGCTGTTTTGTGGTATTCCAGGGTGACAGTTTTGCTCTTGACATTCTTAAAAGCTTCCCCAAACACGCCATTAAACTTGGTGGCTATGGTGTTGACCAAATGTTGACCACTAAAATAATAGCCTGGGGGAATGGACAACTGATAGGTGGTCCAGTTTGGATTTTCTTTGTTAGGGTTTTTATGGGGATATTTGCTATGGGTATCCATCCACTGTTGTATTTGTTCGTCATAAACTTCCACATCAAATTTATTTTGATTGGGAAGGACATTGAGGACTTGGGTCGGGTGAATCATTTCTACTAAAGCCACTTCCCAATGGGCTTCGTGATCTAAGGGGATGGCTTGAGGTAATTTGGCCGTGTAACAGCACAACGTGTTATTGGGAAACACCTCCATGGAACTGTCACTGGGTAAGGTTAAGTAAAATTGGTTTTGGTGACTCATAATTCCAGAGTTCTGTGGCTGTCCGAGGGGTTAGTGGATGTCAGAGGCGTGTCTCCGCCCAAAATGGGGTTCTGGTTGTGGTTGTTGTTGGAGTGGTGACTGGCACTGGCACTGGACACAACGTTCCCGTTCGAGGAGAATTTCAGGGAGGGATTGGGAAGCAGGTAACCGATGCAACTGCTCAACAAAATGGTCCACAATTGTTTGTCTCCTTGTTGTAAACTCAAATTGGCAATGGCTGCCCCGATGACACAATACACCACGAAGATTTGGCAGAAAAAGACGATTTGCGTTTTAGGCACACGTTCTCCACACCACACCCACAAGGGTTGTTTTTGTAAATCTTGCACAGAAGAACTAGGGGAAGAAGGACTGGTCGACGTAGCTGCGTCTGCTGTGTGAAAGGGCATGATGGTCACTTCTTCTTTTTATAGTCGATGACTTGCGAAGCGTCGATCCAAGAATCGAAACTGGGTGGATATCCTTTCCAACGTACTTTGACTTCTTTGACACGTCGTTTGCCCACTTTACGGGTTCTGCGTTCGAGAATGCTTTCGATGTCGTACACGTCGTCTTCTTTTTTGGTGACACGTTGTAACTCGGGCAAATAAAACGTTCCTTTGAGCACTTCTCCGTTCATGTCTTCCAATTTATAGACGGTAGGATGACGCCCATGCACTCGTCCAGTGACGCGAAACAATTCGGTCGTCCAGTTAGGTAAGTAACCTTTGTCGAAAGTGCGTTTGGTTTTGCCAATGCGCACCCAATCTCCTACGGTCAACTCTCCACTTTTCTTGGGGACAGCCCTCGTCGGGGACGTACCGAACAGGCGCTCAAACACCAGCACTTCGTTGTCGGGAGTCACGTCTTGCGGGGCACGTCCGATGCTTCGATGGTAAGATTGGTTGTACGCTTGTACCAGGTGCGGTAAGATGTCGATGTACTTCAGAGTGTGGTGATGCGTAAAATATTTCCACATGCGTTCTTTCAAAGTGCGTTGAAAACGTTCCACGATGCTGGCTTTGGTTTCGGGATTCTCGGTGGTAAAAAAATGAATGTCACGTTTCTTTAATTCTTTTTGGAAAGCTTGGTTCAGAAATTCGGTGCCTTTGTCCGTTTGCCATCGAAGAGGGTGACGACTGCTTTGTTTCAGCACTCGTTGCAGGGCTCGCACTAACTCGCTGCTCGATTTGGAAGTCAAGGGTACGACCCAGGCAAATTTGGAAAAGACGTCGATGACACAAAACAAATATTTGTAGCCACGATTGTAGCTGGCCAAATGAGAGACATCGGCTAAATCGGCTTGCCATTGATGATCGATGCCTTCCACTCGGGTGCGACTTCTGGCAAACTTGCGTCGAATGGGTTTGTATAAAGTGTAGGTAGCTTGTTCTTGTAACCATCGTTCCACTTGAGGTAAACGGAGACTTTTCAGTCGCGTTTTGGCAGCACGATACAATTTTTGAACTCCTGCGTAACCTGCAGGACGGGAGGGATCGTAGTAAATGCTGGCTAAGACTTTTTCCATTTTTTTTTTGTGTTGATTGGTGTGTTAATAAGGCACCCACTCTTTGAAGAGGCTACTCTTTTTCTCTTGGGGTATTTTCTTGGATTGCAAGGCTTTGCGTGTGCGACCGGCAATAGGTGTCGAAGAGGAGGAGGAGGATGTCTGAGCGGGGGATATCGGTTCTTGTTTCACTTCTGTCTTCACTTCTGTCTTCACTTTCTTTTTCTCTTGTGAGGAAGAAGGGGTGGCCATCATCTTTTTAATCCATCCAATTCTGGAGGTAGGTGGTGTTGTTAACTTGCGTACTTTTTCTGGTGGAGTTTGAAACCCTTCCTCTTCTTCTCCTTTTTCTGTCTTGGTCACGGGTACTGGTGGTACTGGTACTGGTACTGGTACTGGTGATGGTGCTGGACTTTTCATCAAGGTCTTAAAATCTTTCAAAGTGGGTAAAGCTGTTTCGTCTAAAGCTTTCTGGTGAAAGAGTTGCAGTCGTTGCAAGAGTTGACCGTACTTTTGCGATTTTTCTGTTTCGGACAAATCTTGGCGATCCATCAAGGACTGCAATTCGTGTTGTAACTGGGACATCTCGCTCAAATTGGGATTGGGAGGTAAATGCGGGGTGCGTTGTTCTTGCCACCGATGGTATTCCATCCATCGTTTGTAAGGCACTAAAGCTAGTTTTCGTCCTTCCATGGGGTTGTCAGGGGTCGATTCTGAGATCTTGGGACTTCCGAGGGCCTTTTTATCTTGCTCCCACCAGTCCTCCCAACATGGTTCCCAAGACTCCTTTCAGTATGGGGCCTAGCAAGAGAGGCAAAATGCCTCCACGTTGGACCAACATCTTCTTTTTTTGACGAATGGGAATTTTTTTTCGAACCATTTGGCGAAGAACGTGACGATGCTTGCTTAAGCATTGTTTCTGGTGTTTGGACAAAGGGATCGTGCCTTTCAAGACGTTCAAACAACATTCGCACACGGTATCGATGATCTCTTTGGAAGCCGTTTGAATGAGTTTTTTTCGTAGGGGTGGAGAAGCTTTGGACAGGACAGATAACAGGTCCCCATGTTTGGCTAAACGTGGTGGCAGTCCTTTCCTTTTCTTTCCTTGGGGTTTTCTGGAGGGTGACATCTTTGAGTCTTTAGGAGCACCAAAAAAACACTGATACCCTACTTGGTCACAGGCCTTTTTTATACTGGAACGCGTCGCCATTGATTGTCTTTACGTCGTATCAGTTTGAGGACAGGCATGACACGTCGTGCAGGGGTACGTAACGGACTAAATCGAGCCAGTTCTTGCTTGGACAAATCCAGTAAACTTTGTAACATGCCCGATCTTTCATGGACTTTGATTTTGGGAGAAGGTACTTTGTGAGCAGCAGCCACTGCCGCTAAATTGGAAGGTCCTGCCACTAGGGAAGTTCTTTTGGGGGTCATCAACGGAGAAGTTCTTGGTGTGATCAACGTCTCCAAGTACTCTTCAGTTCCTGGTGACATCAACGGAGAAGTGGATAAACGTGAGACTGCCGGAGACGCAGTCACCGCTGTGGCAGGTCGTGGTTTGCGAGTGTAAGGTTGCGTCCTGGCCGAAGTGCCTCTCTTGCGACTAGTTTTCTTCTGTGGACTTTTCTTTTTCTGGGGGCTTCTTTTCTTTTTCCGGGGTGGTGTCTGGTAAGAGGAGGGTCCCGCCACTGGAGAAGTTCTTCTCTTTGGGGACCTGGTCTTTTTCTTTTTCTTCTTGGGGCTTCGTTGAACTTTTGTCTTGGGGACAACTTTGGGGGCATTAGGATCCCATCTTAAGAGTGAGCGAATGATGACCCCTCCTAGAGTACCGCTCCCTCCAGGTTTCAAAATGATTTGTTTTTTGGTTTGAGTGTCGATGCGGGGATCGGCCAGTTGGACCAAAGCGACTTTGTTTCGATCGAAAAAGCGTTGGGTTTGATGAGGAATGTGAATGATTCCTTGGAGTATTTGACGTGCAGTCACCGTGAACCATCGTACGACTTCTTTGAGACTAGCTTCTAAGACACGAGCTCGTGTTTGTGGATCTTTTTCTCGACTGATGCCATACAAGGCACGAATCAATTTGACGGGAAGATGCGACTGAAGGGACGTCATGTTCACACTGTGTGAGACAGACGAAAAAGGGTCTGAGGTTTTTATAGATTTTTTTTCATGGGGAGTGAAATGAAGTCGAGGACGGAGACGTGTACAGGACAGGCCCTCCGTCTTGGCACCAGTGGTGAAACAAGTGGGTACGAAATCGCAAATCTTCGGGGGTCGTAGGTTTCAAATCGATGAGTAAATAGGCGTGTGGCGTTTGAGTGGCATCGTCGTACGCCTGAGTCAGTCAAGGCGTTCCTAACTGTTTGGCTAAGACTTGCACTTGCGATTTATCTCGAGGGCTTTTAAACAAGACCACGTAATGCTCATTGAGACTGATGGTGCGATGGGCTTTACTTTGTTGAAACAAATTTTGGGTGATGTAAACGACACTGGCATTACGGTGATGCCCTTTGCGCGCGAACCACAGTTTAATTTCTTCTTCGTCTTCTCCTAACATGTCGTCGAAAATGACCAAATGGGTTAGACGGGAGTCAGAGACGATGCCATCGTCTTCTTTAGGAATGCCTTCCACAAACACAATGGAATCGCCTTGACTTTCTCGCAAGAGGCTGTACGCCGATTGCCACTCTTTGTAACACCACACGATTCGTTGAGGGGGCCGATCGATCAAATGATGTTTATGTTCGATCAAACGTTTGACGAATTCGGTTTTGCCTGAACCGCTAGGTCCAGCAATGAGCATGTTAAAGGGATGGCGAAGATACAAAGCCTCCCAACTGGCACGATCTAAGTGTTCGTCGATGACTTTGACAGTAGATGAAGAGGGAGCAGAGACAGCAGAGGTAGCCATGGTGTGAGAAATGTCACTTGTGACACGAAAACAAACAAGACAAGAGTTTATATACTTTTTCAGAACACGTTTATTGAATGTTTTTTTTATCAAACATGAATACGAAAGACAAAAATACATAAAAGCCAAAGGCTTAAGTACAATGATAAAAGGCACATGATAACGATGAACGTGGAATGAAAACAAGTGTCTGTACAACATGTTTTGGGTAATGTTCTAACCAGTTCTATAGTAGGGGGTAAGGTCACACAAGTGTCCTCCCGAAAGGGTCTTTCAGGCCTGTCCACGACAGTCCTGTCCTGGGTGACGGGTTCTTCTGGCACCGTCACTAACACGGGTTGAAAAGTAACTTTTTTCCTTGAACAATTATCGTGCATACTGGGCCACTTCTTGGGTCCAAGCTTCAAAACCCCATTCTTTCCAGGCACGGACATCTGTCCAATGGGGATGTAAGTCACAAGCTACACACACATCGTCATACACGTCTTGGGTAGCTAAAAGTTGACGAATCTTTTTTTCCTGTTGAGGTCGAGAAGTATCCAGATGAAAACGCAAGGCTTTGAGCAAAAGGAGTTTTTCGTGACCATTTAAGGCCATGGGGGTATGGTAAGTACTGATCGTAAAGAGTCCACAAAGAATCGGCTGGTAAACGAAATCCCAGAAAACAAGTCACTAAGACACACACCACTTGTCGTCCCAAATTGAATAGATAAAATTCTTGTAATAATTGATGGTAATGATCCACGGTTTGAATATGGTCATTGAGTTCCTTCCACGGAATCTGTTGGATGACATGTGACATAAACCGTGGCATGGCAGCCTGTTTTTATATTCTCTTTTTTTTGATGCAATACACGTACTTTCTAGCCAGAGATCTTCGTTCTCCAGCAGGGAATCTAAATCTTGCATACTGTAACCGAAACGTCAGAGTTCGTTTAGAAGTTTCCTCTTCCGCTAAGTAGATTCCACGTAACAAATGTTGGTAATCCTTTAACTTGTCTTCCTCAATGTATTGCTGTAGGTGAATCTCGAAGTAACCATAATTATGAACATGTCGATCATTAGCGACCTCAAAGTGTTGAACAATGTCTGACCATTGAAAGAATTTCTGACAAATCAGTTCTCTTATACCATTCAGGTACCAGTGGTTAAAGATCTGGTGACGTAACGGATGCAATTGTTCTTTACGTTTCACTTGTATTTTGACCAGCTCTCGGTAAATCCTTTCTCTCAACTCCACAGGCAAAGCACGAATGTTCTCTAGCAAAGTATCCATGAATAGGTCATACTAAATCCTCTTTGGTCTGACACAAGAAATGTACTGTTTGCACAAACATGGTTTTAATTCATTGTCGAATCTAAATCGTTTCACCACTAATCTACACATTACAATTCGTTCAGAAGTTTCCTCTTTCACCAAGTTGACATTGCGTGAAAGATGTTGGTAATTCGTTAACTCTTCCTCTGGAATTCGATGCAGTACGTTTACAATGTAGTAGATAGAATCGTCAATACCAAACCATTCCTTTTTATAACCAGGAGGTCGTTGATCAATGTCTGTCCAATGGAACACTTTCAACTCAATCAGTCCTTGTATAGCCTGAAGGTACCAGTGGTTCAAACACCGGTGACGTAACGGATGCAATTGTTCTTTACGTTTCACTTGTATTTTGACCAGCTCTCGGTAAATGCATTCTCTCAATTCCACAGGCAAGGCACGAATGTTCTCTAGCAAAGTATCCATGAACAGATTATTATGGTAAGAAGTTACTTCAATGTCTCGGTCCCACTAAGGGTAAGTAATGACAATTCGGTGACCATCGAGCATGTTCTACGTAGGCCGAATCTTGCGGTTCCCAGTGGTGAAGTGACACACCGCAACTGAAGCACTTGACTTTATCTCCTTCGCCCAAGTAGAAAAATCCGGCTCTGGCTAATTCTTCGGGGGTCGGGCCTCCCAGATACTTAGGCCATTTTCCTTTGAACGATTGAAGACGATTTTCAAAGTCGCAGTATTCCGACAAACGCACAGGGAACGAATATTCGTCTTTCACAGGTTCGTTTCGATGAGGGTTGAGTGACATGGGTAGGAGTTTGCTCAGGGCTGGATGACATCCGTAAGGGGATAGACGTGAAGGTGAACATTCCCCTTTAAAACGAAACCCAGTATAATGTCCAAGAGGACGAGCGGCATCACTTTCGCATCCCTCAGGTTTGACACGCACAGCATCACTTTCCATGATAGGGGTAGGGACACTAAAGTTCCCATGATGCTTTACGGCATCGCTCAGGTCACAACGTACAGCATCGTACCCATCGCAAGGCTCACAATCGCATTCCACTTCCGAAGCCTCACAGTTGAATTGTGCCCTTGTAAACAACTTGTTCTGTGTTTCTCTGAAAGTATTCATCTTGTTCGCTCGGTCTTGGTAGTCACAATGAACTATCGATCTTGCCTAGGGTTCCTTTTTTATATACAGACCAATACCGACGTGACCGTACGGTAAGGTGAAATGATTGGGAAGTCGCACTCGCTTCTGGTATACAATTTGATAGACTTTTTCCAAGGGTCGACTGACGATGTGGTGAGTGGGTAAACGTACAATTTTGTTCGGTTGGTGAGTGGTCACTTTAAAGTTTCCATCCTCTCCCGATTGCAAGGCTTCTTTCAATACCCCAAAGTTGACCACACGACTGGTACGATAATTCAGAGTCAGTCCTTTCACTTTGCACGTCGTGTGCACTTCTCCTTGTTTGTCACGGTATTCGTAGCCGTAATTTTTGGGACCACCACTGACGAAACTTAGAATCTTGTCGTCGGGATGTTCGTCTGTCCAGGCTCCTAAACGGTCTCCTTCGATGTCAGGGTGATGTTGAATCGGGTGATGGATGTAAATGCAACTGTCCGTGTCAAAGTACAGGACGCGTTCTTCTAACAGTTCTAAAGCTTCGTACAATTTTAAGCGAGCATGGGCTGTCACGTAAGCTGCAATGATGACATTTCCAAAAGGGTCGTCTTGTACAAAGTCCAGATCTTCTTCGTAATTGACCAAGATCAAATCCTCTCGAACGACATCCACGTGTTTCATGTATTTGGTTTTGTCGTGAATCATCTGGAAGTAGCGAGAAGGTTCTGTCAAATATTCCGTCTTGGGTAAACACGGTCGTTGTGCCATTTTACCCCACAAGCAATTTAACATCACTTTGGCAAACGATCGCCTGCCTTCGTTTTTCTCGATGTGGTCTAAAGTGATGCCTTCTTGTTCGTAGTATTTCTCTTTGAATTGTATTTGGTCTTCGGGAGTGTGACACCAGGAAGGATAGCCGCTGGCTTCTTGCTTCAGTTTCAAAAAGGCATCCACGTAGTCTGCGAAAATGCCTTTCTGACTGGGATCACCCTTGTGGTATTGTTGTGTCTTGGGAAAGTGGCAAATTTCGTACACTTCTAACAGTTGGTATCCCATGTCCAAAGCTTTGAACAATTCCACGCTGACCCAGGTTCCCGTCAAGGCCCGTTCTTCCTGGCTGTGCTGACAAGGTTGGTCTTGGTTGCACGTTTCGGCACAAGTACGACACAAGGGAAACATCAGTTTGCCTTGACAATGGTGAGGTAAGACGGGATGGTACAGGTTCGTGGGAGGCAAAACTTTGCACTTGATCAAGCCTTCGTATTGTCGAATGTTGACCAGGTCGATGTGTTCCGTCAGCAATTGCGGGTGCCCTACAGGAAAGCGACAATATTTGCACACGTAGGGATACAGCGAACACACGTCCAAGTATTTGATTTCTTCTCCTTTCTCTTCGTCGGCTTGGTACAGCAAACAGGTGGCATTGGTCCTTCCTCCGTACAAACTATCCCTCGGGTTCAGCGGGTCCATGAACTGGTAACTTTCCACGAGGCGTTTAAACTCGGGATCGGTTTTCATACGGTGATCGTACTCGTGTTCCCACATTTCCACCACTTGGTATCCTTGCTGTTCTAACTTTAGGCGTCGCTGACAAGTGTCCTGGTACAAGTCTTCCATGGTTCGTTGCAAAAACTGATTTTTAGTGCCACGGTCAGGGTAACAGACGGGACATCCGTGAAATAAGCAACCGTTAAACTCGTACACGATCTTGGGGTTTTCTAAGTCCCAGCCATCGACCGAATACGTTCCGATGGTCTTTTCGCCCCCTCCGTTGCGGGCATGCTGAATCCACTTGTCTTCCTTGTCGCACAAGTAATGTAACCAGCGTAGGGCTTTGACCGAGTATTGACGTTTGACAAAGTGGGTCGTTTGAGGGCTGATGACAGCCACGGTGTTTTCAGGCATGAATCGTTGTCGATACACTAAGGAACACGCTTTGGCAATGGTGCAAGCTTCTTTCAAAGGATCGACCCCTCCGTGTTCCATGAACAGTTCTCGAAATTTTCCACAGCAACGTCGTAAAATGTCCACGTCGGAACGACAATACTTTAACATTTCTTCCTGAAAGTCGAAAGGGTCCGAGGCGTGAGCCTGGTACCAAACGTAGAAAGCTTCTCGTTGTTCGGTACGCATGTTGTCGGGGTCGTAATAGTGAGCCTCAGGTAAATGGGGTAGAACGGCGTGTTGATTGGCTTCCGTATTGAAAAAGTGTGGAAAGTACCCTTTAGCCATTTCTGTCATTCCAAACGTTTTAGGCATTCGACTCAAAGGCATGGCCAAATAGCTCATCGAATCTTTAAACTGCACTTGTCCCACTTGCATGAAAATGATTTTGGGTCCGTTCAAAGTCACTTTAGGACGTTCGGTGCCTTGTTCCGTATAGTATCTGAGAAGAAACTGTCCATCGTATCCGGAGAAATTGTGAGCCATCACCGTGGCATGACGATGACAATCTCCGTAACGTTCGATGTCCTCTTGGCTCCACGTCTTGTCGATGGGGTCTAAGACCCATTGGGCAAAATCGGCTAACGTGTTCGGTCCCCGAAAGATTTTTTCACGCCCTCCAGGAATCTTGCTGCAGTGAGGGCAATGACTGAAGATAGGTTCTTGAATGCACTTCTCGCACGCTCGATGAGCCACGCAAAAATTAGGAATGTGAATGCCGGTCTCTTGCATGCATTCGAAATCGAAAAAGATGAAATTGCCTTTCTTCTTGTGACCGTCCTCTTTCTCTAGTGGGGGCTGGTATTTTTGCACGTAGCATTGGTGTTCCAAGTCCACGATGTGGTGACAAATGTGACATTTTTTCTTTCCTCGACATACGTGTGCCTTGGCCTTACTGGTACGTATGACTTGTTCACACGTAGGGCACAATCTCAGCAGTTGACAAGCACATTTCTGCTGTGAACCTTGTGTTTTCAGATGTTGTTGGTAACAGGTAGGACTGACAAACGTGCGCTGACAAGTTGAACAAGGCACTGGTTTTTCGCTCAGACAGGGTGGAGAGGCCAAACATCCTGGGCATTTCCATCCACAATGCTTGTGTTGCTCTCGATTGTTATAACCATAATCACATTTCTCACAGTAATATCTGTATCCCAGGAATCCAGTGATACTGGTAATGGTATCGAAATGGTCATCGTGATAATAGACATGAATGTATTTTCCGTCCTTAAAGTCTTGGCCTCGAAACAACAGAGGCCCGCGCATTTCTTGAGGGTGCACTTTCAAGGTGTATCGTGGAGCTAGGACATCTTGCAATTTTTGCATCTCAGGAATGCCACAGGGTGTGTCTTTGGACAGTCCGGCTTGTTGGAACAGGAGTTCTGCTTCGTTTCGTTGTTTGGCTCGATTGGAACGTTGAATAGTGTTCCAGGTTCTTTTCCATTCTACCGTGTCGTTCTTGTTGGCATAGGTTCGTCCCACCACGATGGCTCGGGCTAAACACATCTGGTCTTGAGGGTTGTTAATTCGGACGAGACTTGTTTTGGTGTTGCGAAGGTCGTCCACCAATAACATCTTTTTGCGTCCTGTCCCTTGAGGAAGAGAGACGTGAGCCATTTTCAGTGTGGCTTTACCATCGGTGATGTCAAACTGGTCATTAGATTGTTGTACGTGTTGAATCTTGTCCATGATTTTGGAAGGAGTTAGTTCTGCGGGTCTGCTAAACTCGATCCAAACAGGGGATTTCAAACCGTCGTGATCTATGGATAGTGTCAAGCGATCGTCTTCTTTGGATTGACATTGTCGCTTGAGTGCGGTGAGCAAAGAATCCCACATCTCGGTGATGAACCCTTCTGCTTTCTCCAAGGGTACGTCGGCCTTGAAATCTTTAAACTTCACCGTGTAGGTGTAAGCCGTGGTTCTAAATTTTCTAGAGGAGCGCTTTTCCGTCTCTCGAATGGAATAGTATTTTTCAGGGTTGACTAAGGGTGGTGAACTTGGTTTAGAGGTTTCAAATTCTGATTCACTCATGTCCTCTTCAAAATCACTGGCATGAATTTGTGCCAAGATTTCAGCTTTGGTACGAGGCGATAGATCACGTTTCTGCCTCTTACTTTCTTCTTCTTTCTTCTCGAATGAATGGGATCGTTTCATCTTGAGTGCAAAACGTCAAATGACTCAAGTGTAAACACCATAGACTAATTTATAGTCATGGCTAACCAGCGTATATAAAAGGGTGTGTGTCTTGTTCTTTCACTATTCATTTCACTCTCAAGCCGAGCACAACGATGGAAGAGACTACCCAGATGGAACGTTTCGTCAGAGCTTTGCGAGGGGTCATTAGAAAATTCTCTTCAGACCAGCCGACGGACTACTCTCCGTCCTTTCGAGATAAAAGTCAGGATACTTGCTATATCTGTCAGAAGAAAGGGCATTGGTCTTCAGAGTGTCCAGACCGTCAAAAAAGAAAAGAAACAGGGGCTAAAAAAGACAAAAGTCAAGATACCTGTTATTATTGTAAAGAAAAAGGACATTGGTCTCCAGATTGCCCAAAAAAGAAACAAGAGGAGTCAGAAGAAAAGAAGGATTCTTCAGAAGAAGAGAGGGATTCTTCGGAAGAAGAGAGGGATTCTTCAGAGGAAGAAAGCAGACAAGTGAAGAAAAAGAAACAGGAGAAGAAAAGAAGAAGGGAAGAAAATGAGGAAAAGACGGTGAAGAAATTCAAAAAACAGAGAGACTAAACAAGGAGAAAGAAGAAGTCAATGAACTTTTTGTTAAAGTGTTGTGTTGTGAATTGTGAATTGGATTGTAAAAAATGGAGAAAAGAATAAATGAATGATATAAGGTAAGTGTCTTTGAGTTTTGATTTTAAAATAAGAAGCTACACTCACGCACTCATACACAGACACGTACTATAAGGGTAAAATGGGTGGGGTTTCTTTTTTTTTTTTTTGAGTTATTGGCAAATTGAAAGGCTATCTCTTTTCGAGAAATGTGGGTGGCCCTGAAAAGGGCCTTTTTTCTTTATGGTGTAGGGGTGAGTTTAAGCAATCAACTTTAACTGCCTTAAGCCTTTGCCACGGCCAAGGCCTACTTCTGGACTGCGTAATGTTGATGATGATGATGATGATGATAATGATTGGGTTGAAATCACTAAGGGTGGTACGGTAGGCTTAGTCACAGGGTTGACGTGTTTAGCTCGGGAAGGTCGTATTCTCTTCGGTCGTGATAAAGAAGTCTGATACATTTGTTTCAGACTTCTTAACTCCGCTAAAATGTCCAACAGTACCGTAGCCGTTTGATTTTCACCCTCTTGTTTCTTTGCTGCTACTTCTTCTTGCTGTTGTTGCAGTTGTTTTTTTCTTACCTCTTCTTCTTGCTGCTGTTGCTGTAGGAGAAAAGCCTGTTCCGCTTCCTTTTGTCGTTGTATAAATTTCTCCAATTCTTCTTTCTGTCTCTGTCTAAAATTCTCCACTTGCGGTAATGAAGAAGGTAACGCAGGTTCCGGAACAAATTCTTGCGAGGAGAGAAAATCCACAAAATCCCAATTCACCTCTTCTGAAAGTAAGTCCGGGTTCCCTTGGGCAGTCTCCCCTGCTGGTGCACCCCAATGGATCGTTTTCTGAGTTTCCGTCATGTTGAATCACTGTCGCATAGATTGACTGCACACAAGCGCTAGCGAATCTATATAGACTACATGACGTCACAGACTGCTCTCTTCGGATTGGATGCGGGCTGACTGAATTTTGTAACGCGTGTTCGGATTGGTGAATGAACTTAATCCGTTTCAATCCTTCCTGTACCTATAAATAAGCGCAGTTCACTGCATTGATTCACCTGTTCTCGGCGCCTCAACATGTGGACCGATGTACACTCTTCAACGCTTGTGTCAACGATGATGTTCAGGACGGACATGCTCATGTATGTCCGATCGAAGTGAACTGTTGTTGATAGGACAGATGCTAGTCTATGGATGAGGAGAGTTTATATAGAAAGACAAGGATGTCTCAAGAGGGTACTTGTGTATGGACCGGCAGTTAGAAGGAGTTTAAGAAGAAGAAGATGTAACAGATGCCATCTATGTTAATGAATACATTAACATAAACCCAAAGGCCCTTTTCAGGGCCAGCCATATTTCTCGAAAAGAGATAGCCTTTCCATTGCCTACCCCTTTTTTAAAAATTTTAAAAAAAAAAAAAAAAAAAAAATCCCATGTTCAATTCCCTTTGTCCCTAAACAACCCCAAACTCTATTCCCCATGTTAAATTCCCCTTGTACGTAGAGTGGCCCACGATTTTTCGCCATGTTAAATTCCCCTTGTACGTAGAGTGGCCCACGATTTTTCGCCATGTTAAATTTCCATTGTACGTAGAGTGGCCCAGGGGTCCCTGTAATGCTAATTCCCATTGTACGTAGGGTGGCCCCCTTCACTACTAACAAATCATTTTACTCCAAGAATGAAATTTGTTTACTTCACTAAAAACTATTTACAAGTCGGGATTCACGTATTCAATACAGTCTCGATCTCACTGTTATTGTTCCCACAATAAAAATAAATTAAAAAAATAACTTGTTCACGTGGCTGTTACTAATTCTGAATTAAGGTCAGGAAATAGGTCAGCTTTATGTGTTTACAACTGAATCAGTCAAGGTAAAACTAATTTCTGAATTTTTTTCCAAATCACGTAAACAAGATTATATTATAATAGCATGTACAGTAAAATAAATGTTAAATCTGACAAACAAACAATAAAATTAAAGAAATATGAATTAAATCAGATTTAACAACGTAATGTGCAATATTAATTTTGCTTATAGATACGTACTGTGTAATATTAACAGTGCTTTATAGATACGTAACGTGTAATATTAACAGTACTTTACAGATACGTACTGTGCAATATTAACCTTGCTTATAGATACGTAATGTGCAATATAAACCTTGCTCATAGATACGTAATGGACAATATTAGATGTACTTTATAAATACAATACTAACGTTTCTCTTAGAAAACTAGATGAATGGTCACTGTGTGCACCAATCTGCAGTAATTATTTGTGGATATGGACTTATTTCCAGATAGTTATTATTTCTAGATATGGATTTATTTCCAGATAGTTATTATTTATATATATGGACCATTTTCAGATAGCTATTTGTAGATATGGACTATTTTAAGATAGTTATTATTTGTAGATATGGACTTATTTTAAGATAGTTATTATTTGTAGATATGGACTTATTTTAAGATAGTTATTATTTGTAGATATGGACTTATTTTAAGATAGTTATTATTTGTAGATATGGACTTATTTTCAGATAGTTGTTATTTGTAGATATGGACTTATTTTTTAAGATAGTTATTATTTCTAGATATGGACTATTTTTAGACAGTTATTATTTGTAGGAATGGACTAAGTTTCATAAAGTTATTATTTGTAGATATGGACTCATTTTCAGACAGTTATTATTTGTAAATATGGACTTATTTTCACATAGTTATTATTAACAGCGGCGACAGCGAAAATCAATTTAAGGAAGAAATATCGTTAAGCAGTTAAATGTCACAATGTCTGTGCCTGATTGCATTTGTCCTCCCCGGTAGTCTATTTCGGGACACAGTACGCCTGATTGGTGCTATATCCGTTACTTTCTGCGACTTTTGTCCGTTCATTTCCTACAAACTGTCAACACCGGAAAAGTAATAGAGATTCACTGGCAATAACATAACCCAAGTTTCCATTGCAGTGATTTAGCGTGGTTAGACACAATATAATGCACATCTTTATTCGACGCCAGCATAACATAATATCAACAGCTCTGCAAGAGCATTTTCATTAACATAACATAAAGCAGTGTAACAAAACTGAAACAAACCAACATCGAGGATATCATCATACATAAAAAATACGGACAAATAATGGCGTATCAGACACAAGCCAAATTATAGTATATACCTGACATTCAAGTCAGAAGTGTCGTAACAAAATACAACAAGTACAAGTAGGATGAACAAAATACCCGAATTTTAAAACAGCAAATGACAAATATTGGACGATGCGATTCGCAAAGCAGTTGGCTTTGCAGAGGTTAACTTTAACGCTTTGATGCCAAGAGATAATTTATTCAGATGTTGTTTTGGTTCAACTGGGATCAAGACTCCTAACACAGATTTGTGTCTTGAATGATACATGCTTAAGTTTCCATAGTTCCCTCAAATCGTCCATTCCATTGCAAAGCATGTAAAAGCTACAAACTAATCAACCAAACTTGCGAACATGCTTGTAGATTAATATAAGGGTCAATCCGCAAGCATTATCTAAGTGAACTAGTGTGTGTGTGTGTGTGTGTGTGTGTGTGTGTGTGATTTGGATTGTTAACGTAGCTTTAACAATTTTTCAGTCATATTGCTAAGATATCTGAAGTGTGACGGTTTTTAGTGATGTCTAGCACTGGGGCATCATGCCGCAGACATGTAGCATGATGTTCCGCCCAGTCACATTATCCTGACACCAGGCCGACCAGTCCTAACACTAACCTCTTAATGCTGAGCGCCAAGCGAGGCAGCTGTTAGTACCGTTTTTGTAAGTCTTTGGTATGACTCGACCGGGGATCGAACCCACGACCTCCAGCATCCGAGACGGACGCTCTAACCACTAGGCCACTGGAGCCGTCAGACGAGTGGGTATGGTCCACATATTTGGTTAAACTGGATAATGAGTGTGCATGTTCTCTCTGTATTACAGTTAGTGACCATGTCCGAGGACCATTCACTCCTTTTTCATGTCCATCAATGGAACCATGCGACCCACTATATTGAGCTTGTGACCTTTTGAACGCGAAATATGGGCTGCATCTGTTTCTTTCTCACACCATCATTAGCCCATTTCCCGTGATGACGTATTTCTGGTACGTATTTTAGTATGTATCATCAAATGTCGAAGACTGACTTATTTCAACAAACAATTCGTTACTAAAGCAAGGAACTGCGAAGCCAAACAACGTTGTCGTAGAAAAAAAAGGTGGAGGGAGCGACAGAAAGACGGAAGAAATGCACTCAGATAAAATGAAAGGGTTCAA
Organism: Sinohyriopsis cumingii; assembly: GCA_028554795.2. Taxonomy (NCBI): domain Eukaryota; kingdom Metazoa; phylum Mollusca; class Bivalvia; order Unionida; family Unionidae; genus Sinohyriopsis; species Sinohyriopsis cumingii. Next base: position 61,420,097 of record CM068833.1, on the reverse strand, counting down.
AGATGGAACACAAAATTATATTTAAAAACGCAAAGAACGACGAAACATACATGCATACTCGCTGTACGAGAATGACGGAACACTGAGGCATTGGCTGTTCATACATTTTCGCATTCTCTCTCTCTCTCTCTCTCTCTCTCTCTCTCTCTCACACACACACACACACACACACACACAATATTCTATTTAAGCAATTAACACAAGGGTGATGCTAAGATTATGGTTATTTTTTTTTTCATTATTTAAATGATTTTATGAACATACATGTTCAGGATGAATTAGTGTTTAAGAATTTCATCCGACTCTTTCATAACGCTTGTCTGTATTTAGCGTAGCTCACCATGCCAAAGTGAAAGCACACTTTGATTGCTGTACTTGAACATTGCAGTGAAAGTACGGTTTTTTAGGCAATACCTACTAAGTTATACTGAATTATGCATTTTAAACAGGTCTCATAATCAAAGTAAATTTCAGCAGCCCGGTCTCCGTATCTCACAAACTGAAGGCAATACACGAGCCGTGGGATTTCTAATACAGAAGGCGAGACCGTACACACCTATTTGAACGGAATTTCAAAGAATGTCGTATGTTTACCTTGCAAATTTTACAGCAAATTCGTCGTTAATATCATTATGCATTATGGACCTTTCATTAAAAAATATATATTTTGTGAAAAATTTAATTTCATGTCCTGAGAGGAGTCTTAAGTTACGACTTTTGTTGACTAATTTCTCCCCCGAATCATTGATGATCATGGAAAAGATTTTGATCATAAACTAAGTGCACCATTACTTCTGCGTGAGTGGCCGAGTTACGGATTATTGCCATCTCACCGCTCTCTGCGTGGGTTCGAGTCTCAGGTTCGGCCAATGTGGGTATGTACGAAAGCTTGCCAGTAGCTTCTCGTGGGTCAGTGGTTCTTTCCGGGTTCTTCCTCCAACATTTATACTGGCCGCCATGTACAACCTATCTTGTGCTGAAAATGGCGTTAAACCCTACAACAACAACTTCTGTGTGCAAAATTTCGGCCACAGGCACATTTTGGAAGACTCGGCCCTTTTCGTAACCATCCGTATCCTTGTTTTTGATAACAAATGAAACCTCGACGGAAAATTTGGTGTAGTTGCCTCTTGTTTTTATAACTAAATAATGGCGCATACTGCCTCGAATGAAATCCTAGAAATCATGGACATATGTAACTTGTAAGAATTATTTCATAACGTGCTACATAGTGGTAAAATTACCGCGTCCACTGAGAACATCAGTTGTAAAGTCAATTATTTTCGTGTAATTGATACTCTACGCGATAAAGCAAAACAAAACAAAAAAGACAAAAATGAGCAAATACACTTTTTTTTAAAAATATTTTTGAACACGGAAATTAAAATAGACTTCAAAAGGTCATAATAATTAGCGAACCGAATTCGCTGAACACATGCACTTATCGCATCCACTGAAGCGTTCTGCGTATAAACGGGCTTGACAGCACATATTTACGCCACTAGAACACTGCAGTAGTTATCTTTAGCGGTAACCTGGAGTATCTATTAAAATGAAACTAAACATTGATATTCTATCATCTAGAGCACACCAGTATTCAGTGTAACTACCGTATGTACTCGTTTATAAGTCGAGACCAACAGTAAACTGCACAGACCCAGATATGTCATCACATAATGCACTGGCAGATCCGGGTCTGCACAGTTTGTTAGGAGTATCATTTAGACAAGCAAGATAAACCCTGATATGCAGGCTCATTATTATACGGCTTGTTGCTTGCAGTTTTGACTCCACTAATAAGCGGGTATAAATGGAACATTTAACGAACAGCTTTTTCCGTCTCCGGGGCCCCCGAGTGGCCGAGTGGTCTAAAGCGCTCACGAATCACTGCCATCTTACCTCTGTCTGCGTGGGTTAGAGTCTCGGGCTCGGCCAATGTGAATATGTGAGAAAGCTTTCCGGTAGCTTTTCGTGTGTCGGTGGTTCTTTCCGGGGTTTTCCCGGGTTCTTCCTCCACCATTATTACTGGCAGCCATGAATAGCCTATCTTGCGCTGACAATCGGCGTTAAACCCTATAACAACTATAACAACAGAATATGCAAGTTGCATGGCAGACCTCCAAGTAGTTGAGGAGTAGTGACAACACACTTCTGCTAATGGACTGATGGACTATGGATAAATGTCCATCACAATGGATGGATGGACTGTGGATAAAAGTCCATCACAATGGACGGATGGACTCTGGATAAAAATCCATCACAATGGATGGATTGACTATGGATAAAAAGCCATTGCAAATTTGTTTCTGGTCTATTGGGAGTAGAGCTCATGAAAATTGAACATTAAACATTTATAATTGTAAATGCTTATATCAAATTAAATCCTGATATAAATTTATTTAAATCTAGTGTTGTTCGTCCAAGTGCACACTAACAAAGTGACGTCAAGTCAACGAGCATTCTATTTATGCACGAACAAATAATATTTGAAACTTGAATTTTACTGGTAAATACCTTTTTTGATTTTATAACTGTTGATAAATCAAACACAACTGGAATTTGAGTCTGCACTACATCCAGAGTCGCATTCTTTGAACTAGGATTGCCCACATCGGAGAAAATAAAGAGACCTCTTGGAGTATGGGTCAAAGTTTAAGCAGGCCTTCTTATTCTCATGAAGGTTTACAGACTACAAAGAGTACAATGAATTATCGAGTATTTATCAAGACATTTGCCAATGCTAACCCATAATAATACTTCAATTAAAATGACTGAAAACAGTCATTAACAATGTCAATGTGTACATGGATGAAAAATGAATTGCCATATACTAACAGCAAAAACCAGATTTACAAGTAAGCACGTCAATCAGCAGGTCGAGATCTTTATATGGAAAAACATTAGTCAACACATGAACACACCAGCAGATCAGGGTCTACATAAAGGGATGAGATCTACACATACTTAACACAGGTGCAAATAATGGTCTGCATATATAAACACGCCAGCCAATCATGATCTACACATACGAACACACCAGCAGATCATGGTTTATTCATACGAACGAACTGGCAAATTATGGTTCACACCTATGATCCCACGTGCAGATCATGGTCTACACATGGAAACACCATCAGATCAAAAACTACACATATGATCACATCAGCAGATGAGTTTACACAGGGAAAAAACAGCAGATCAAGGAAGACACATATGATCTCACGAGCAGAACATGGTCTACACATGGAACACGATCAGATCAAGGACTACACATATGTACACATCAGCAGATCAGAGTTTACACAGTGAAAACCCAGCAGATCAAGGACTACACATGAACACACCAGCAGATCAGAGTTTACACATGGAAACACCAGCAGATCAAGGACTACACATATGAACACACCAGCAGATCAGAGTTTACACAGGGAAAAACCAGCAGATCAAGGACTACACACGATCCTACAAACATATCATGGTCTTTACATGGAAACACCAGAATATCAAGGACTACACATATGAATACACCAGAAGATCAGAGTTTACACAGGAAAAACCCAGCAGATGAAGGACTACACATATGAACACACCAGCGTATTGGGGTCTACACATATGATCACACATCCAAGCAGGATCTACACACATGAACAAATCAGTCTACACAATGGTCTACACAAACAAATGCAACGGCTGATCATGGCTCTGCACATAACACAAGCAATTTAGGGTCTACACCTGTGAGCACACCAGAAGGTCAGGATCAATTCAACATTAGACTGCCTGATCTGCATGATGCAAATGCAAATCTTGATCCACACAGCTTGCAGTTGCTTGTGATTTTGCCACAGGTAAATACACACATTTGTCAATTTCAGAGGGGTAGGGGTGGGGGTTGGGAGTAAATCATTTCTTAAGTGGGGCAATGAAAAAGAAACAAAAGCATGTAAGATTTAAATCTCTTTTACTAGTAACACTGCTCACACTCTCTGAGGAAATGGTTTCTCCTCTATGCTCATCAAGAATACTCTAGCTATGCTACATATTTTCTGCATTTGATGTGACTATTGAAAACATAACCGGAAATGTCAAAAGTTGATTATATCATATCAGATATTCATGCACATCAATTAGTGATGACTGAAAGATGATATGGTCTTTCCTTATATGATATCTCTGTATAACAGTCCCTGTTATAACACAGGTATGGTTATATAGTTTATATTTGAAAATGATCGTAAAGTGATCCCACTCAGTATAAACCGACATAAAATATTGAGAGCTTAATTTAGGTTTTGTAAAAAAAAAATTTTATTAACTACACTTGATTTGTAGTGCATACCACTTGCTTTGTTAGGTAAAACACTTGCTTTGTAATGTGCATCACTTGCTCTGTAGTGTATAACACTTGCTTTGTAGTGTAAACCACTTGCTTTGAAGTGTATAACATTTACTTTCTAGTGTACACCACTTGCCTTGCTTTATGAAGTAAACCACTTGAATTGTAGTGTATACCACTTGCTTATAATGTGTACCACTTGCTCTGTAGTGTAAACCACTTGCCTGGCTTTATGAAGTAAACCACTTGCTTTGTAGTGTATACCACTTGCTTATAATGTGTACCACTTGCTCTGGTGTGTATACCACTTGCTTTGTAGTGTACACCACTTGCTTATAATGTGTATAACATCTACTTTGTAGTGTACGCCACTTGCTTATAATGTGTATAACATTTACTTTTAAGTGTACACCACTTGCTTATAATGTGTATAACATCTACTTTGTAGTGTACACCACTTGCTTATAATGTGTACCACTTTAAGGCAAAATCAATTACAACACAGAACACTTTATAGCTACTATGCATAGAATTATATCAAAATAATAAGGGACCAATGCACATAGCAATTAATTGATGATTGGCTGCACAACTTAGTTCTGTCATAGTCTGCAGTTTTTGAGTTGCCTACATTTCATCATCAAGCTCCAATGTAGAAACATTTCCTCTAAAATGCCGTACATCACTACAGCAAAAGCACCATTGAACAAAAATGACATGAAAATAAGCGTTTCTTTAACACAAAATTACCTTCTTATACAATATGTTCTGCATGGATAACACAAATTTAAATCATATTCCATCATAAATTGACTAATTCAATACTGAAATACCTGTCCTAACACTATGGTAATACAGCATGTGACAGAATGATACATCAACAAAAATATTTTTTAGCACAAACCAGATTCCGTTGTATGAAAGAATTCTCAGAAAATAATTATATTTTTCCAACATAAAAATAATGTTGCTATACACAAACAATACAGAATTCATACAAATTTCATTTATTTGCTACAAAAACATACAAAGTATAACACATTTAAGCACAACTGTTTTAATATTCATATATCCATTTTTTTGTACAAAAAATATAGTACAATTGTCAGACAATGCTTTAGTAGAACATATATACAGCTTGTGATATCTTTCTTTCAAATACAGAGAAAGAACTTTTGTTATGTTTTACATTTATATTTTTTATGTATCTTTTACAAAATATTAACACCTTTATCTTTTACATTTAATTTTTGTTATACTTCATGTATACATTTATTTGGGGTGGTTTATCCTCCTTGATGTTTTACGTATTTCTTCATTTTTACATATTTATAATTTTAATTTAATTGTCACTGTACATCCATTACTGTACTTAGTTACTGTTAAATGCTAAGATATACATACATATATCATATAAAACCTGATTCTGGCAGCCTAATTAATGATGCTTTAAAACTATAATGAAACAGCTAATGTTACATTTTCTGTGGAAGAATTCTGGTTTTTCAAAATTAAAAATCAATAAAGCATGCATTCAAATAAAAAAAATTAGGGACTTCTTTGCATGCTAATACCAACCATTGTCATACTACGGAAAGGAATTTATCGACAAAGCTATATAATAACTTTACATAAAATGCTTTCATAGAACAGTCTGCATCATTTACAATCCAAAATAAACATTATTGTGTTGATTTAATCACCGACACACTGAAATGCCACTTGTATACAGACATGAATAGATTTAAAACTTTTCACATCCTACCAATCTGAAAACTGCATTTGTGTTCTTCCATACTTAATCCAAACCATCTGACAAGACATAAATATTCAGATTATTTTAGCTGATATTGGAATAACAAGACAGCGTACTCTGAAAATATTAGTTATCAATATCAATACATTTACTACAGTACTAGTTAACCTTTCCTGGCTGATCTCTCATTTCATACAGATGTTCAATCCACAATTCGGAATCACACACCCTGATTTAGGTGTTTTCTCGGATGCCCATGCACTGATATTCTTAGACATACCAACTGAAACATAACTTACAATTCTTCTCGAGTTTCATTCATATTGTACGGCTTAAAAAATTTCAAAAGTGTTAAGTGGGGATTACATGAGAAAAATAAAACATGTTTTGTGTCTAGTCAGTGAAAAGAATTTGCCAAATACAACATATGAAAATGTCACAACCTGGATGTATTCCTATACCAAACTTATTCTTTCTACTGACTCAGCAATAAATACATCTTAATGTTTTGTGCATGTACAGGTAAATCTGTAAATTTTCATTCTCAAGTAATGTCCTTAACTGTTGTACCTTCCAATTTGTCCCATCTCAATGATCATATGAAATCATGCTTTATTTGGTTCTTTTTTTCAGACATCATTTTTAAATCAAAGTATGTATCCCATTTTTGTATCTAGAAATAAGCACAAAAAGAAACTGAAAAATGTAACTACAATTTTATCTATATCAATCACTCCACCAAACATATGAATGCTAGGGCCCATATGTTGAGACCACAATGAAAGCAATGCTGTAGAATGCATGACCTTGACTTGTAAGGTCAAACGAGTAGAGTTAGTATTTCACAGAACATATTATCTTGGCTTCATCTTGATTCATGCATAAACAATCCATCACAGGTTTTAAGAAATATAGGTAAATGAAAAAGCCTGAACCAAAACCTTAACACAAATTTTCTGACTCTGACCTTGACCCCTTGAAGAAGGAGCAAGCAGACACTGAATTATTCATCTTACCATCTTAATTATTCATTCCCAGTATGAAGAAAATTCATTAAAGACTTTAAGAAAAGAAGAATACATTACCCAGGATCTTCATGCAGAATTTATTCTGACTGATGACCTTTTAAATGCCATAAACGAATAAATTCAGTTTTAAGATGGAAATAATGGACAGCACAAAAATCGATAACTAGCAAAAATATGCTAGAGAGTTCTGTATTATGTACATCAAGTTATTGACTTACAACTGTGCAACTTGTATCTATGGTAAATGCATTGCAAAAATTTTGTAACATTATCACTATCTGTAATGCATGGAAGACATGTAAGTGTCAGTCATGGCAGAGGGTTGATACTGCTCTGGCACCCTTAATTCCACTGATTAACAAAGTTAATATTTTCCTTTATAATCCAGCACACCTGGCACATTTGACATACATACAAACTAGTTGAAACGTGCCCCAAAAATGTCAGTTACAGGTATCCCCAATACTTTAAGACTGGCTTTTCTAAATTGTAGAATAAAAAATCTCTATCATAAAACTGTATCATTCAATTAGGAATGTATAGACAAATCAGTTTTAAAACATAAAATTTACAATTTTACCAATTACTGATTATGGATATTAATTTAACGCAGTCAATTATCTGAAACTAACTATAATTTGTCATAAAACAGCCATGTAATTTTTAGTGCTTATGCTAGGCTCTGAACACATGGTTTATAAACCCAACTTAATTCTCACATACGTTTCATTTGAGATTTAGTAAATGTCACTTTACTAATGAACCACAAAGAATTAGTACGATATTTGTGATGAAGTCCCAGCAATGATCCACTTCCTGGAAGAAGAATGCATTCTGTATTGTGACAGATTCGCATTTGGTTTTATCGGAAGGAAATAACTGTTCCCAAAAAAGCAGGAATTATATTAAGCCATTTTCTGGAAACATACAACTGCTTCTTCCCAGAGGCAGATGAATTCACTGATGCCGCCACACAAAACTATGAAGTTAATAGATGTTCTCATAATAAACATTCACTAAATCACGGATATGCATTTATTTCCTAATAAAAGAAAACTCGCTGGAAACAGAACGAAGCATGGAAAATGGCAATGGAAAATTAACAATTTCACTGAAATCAACACTGTTGCTAGGATGCGATACATCTTCCAGATACTGACACATCCTTGTGAAGTCACACTATTTCTGGAAAATGAAACCAGTCTGTGATGTTCACGAAGTCCCTACAAACTGACATTATCTTTTGGAAGTCATAAAATCAATGGTAAAATTTAGAAATGTCTGATGGTGAATGGCTTATTTCTTTTCAATACCATTTTTCAGAGGTTGTTCTTCATTATCGTCATCGTCTTTAGCTAAGAGCACCTGAGTACTATCACTGAAGAATGTTTCATACATCGGATTGGCAAAGTTTGTCGTCTGAAAAGGTTAGAAAAATTATATTACATTACCATATTACAACACTGTATTACTGAAATAAAACTATAGAAAGATACCAATTTTTCCTAGCAAAATATGTTTCTTCAAGAATACTTACCCAATCATAATACCTTAGGACAACTACTACTACCTCACAAATCCAGCCCTCCCAGATAAATAGTATTTTTAGCTAAAGGGGGCAAATAGTTGTCTCCCAACCTATGTGGTGGTCGGGCAGAGTGATCTCCCCTTAGGTATAAGACTTGGTGGCAAACTCTAAGAACCCATCAGTTACTACTGGTGCGGAAGGTATGCTCTCTAAGGATGTAACTGTGGGGCGGCTGAGATGGTATATGTGTATTGTGATTGGGTAAGTATTCTGAAAGAAACATTTCACTAGGAAAATTGCTTTCTTCTCTAAATATATTACCCAATCATAATACATTAGGAGAATAAGGAGTAAGGGAGGTAAATCCCTTTATCCCAGAGGTACCATCTGTGGTCCTCTAAGGACTGGTATGTGAGATAACTTCTAGGTTACCTGATTGGGGCACGGCTTTGAATTGGAAAATAATCCCCCACCCCCCCGCCCCGCAAATCCAGCAAAGTTGTGAAACTGCATCTCAAGTAGCTGTCGATCAGCCAGGAAGGGTGACCTGTTGACCTGTAGATATAGGTCCTACCAGACTGAACTGCCCTCTGGGATAACAGTTCATGGAGATAAAAGGTTGAGACTCAAATCTCCATCCCACAGCCTGAATGGTATCAATTAGCGAACAGTTCTGGACGAATGATAAACTGGTGGCAATTGCTCTAACCGCAAGTTCACTTGAGCTTGGGTTATTTCTCTATATACACATTTCCTACCTGAAATATTCTCAGCATTTTTTTTATTTTTTAATGTTTTTCTAATTTCATGGTGTTTGTTTTTGTAATAATATTATTATGTTTTTTTATCTTATATGTGTGGTCTAATGTTGTAAAGCGCTTAGAGCTTCTAAAGATTAGGCGCTATACAAAGTCCTCATTATTATTATTATTATTACTCTGTGAATAACCTATTTAATCCAGGATGATGGAAACTGCTCTAACCTTGTGAGCTGAAATTGTAACAAATTTGTTTGAGCTGCGGTTATTTCACTATCTGCTGAGCAAATAACAGACTTAATCCAGAATTAGATAGTCTGTTTTGACATATTCTCCAGTCCTTTCTTGAGATGTAGAAAGAGGCATGATCTTCCTCGACATAAAGGCTCTGTTCTATTAAGGTACCACCTGAAAGCCCGAACAAGGTCTTGTAGGTGGTCTTCAGCTAATGTGTCCAGACTAAAAAGAGGTTTCTTGACAAAAGTCTGGTTACCCATGAAAGGAAGCTGGTTCTTGGTGATGAAAGAGAATGCCTTCATGAGTAAGACTGACCTGTCTCGTCGGAACTGAACTGCATGTAATTTGGGTCTGCTGACAGGGCATGTATTTTCATAATTCAGTGAAAGTCACGAATGCCATAAGGAAGCAGGTCTTGTATGAAAGGTGCACCAGAGATCCACTTGAAAGAGGTTCAAATCTGTCTTGTTCAGATAGCTAATACCAGGATAGGTTCCATATTGTGCATAATGAAATGTTTTTGGACATGTATACTCAAAGTTGGACAGTAGGTCAGTAAGTCCTTGTTTTGTCTGATATGCTCTTGTCTATGATGACAAAAGGTGTCAGTGATAACCTTTTATCATACTCAGTGAGAACTTTCTCTCTACGAAGAGTCTGAAGAAGTTTGCTATTTGTAGCAAAGATGCCTGCAGAGGTATGAATGTGTTTGCTTGTGCACCACTTGGTGGGGCCCCAAGTGGCCGAGTGGTCTAAAGCGTTCTCCGTTACGGATCACTGCCATCTCACCTCTGTCTGCATGGGTTTCGAGTCTAGGATTCGGCCAATGTGGGTATGTGAGAAAGCTTGCCAGTAGCTTCACATGGGTCGCTGGTTCTTCCCGGGTTCTTCCTCCACCGTTAATACTGGCCACCATACATAGCCTACAGTGTGCTGAAAAAATGGCATTAAAACCCACAACAACAACAACAAGCACCACTTGGTGAAAATGTGCCATTTGCTTTCATATGCTTTCAGAGTAAAAGGCTTTCTTGCTAGAGCAATTCTCTCCATCACTGGTTGTGAGAAGCATTTATTTCTGAGGACCTGTTTAATACAGGTTCCATAGCTCTGAGTAGGAATGAAACAACTGCTGTTGTGGTTGTTTGAATAGATGAGGGAAAATCTGACTTCTCTGTAAAATAAACACGAAGTACATCAACTATATAATAATATTCCCATACATTCACTTGTCTTTATCTCCAATGGACACAACCTGTTGATTTGTGGCTTTGCCAAAGATTTATTTAGCCTTCCTTTTTGTCACCACTGATGTTTTTGGCTCAATGTGCAATTGTTTCTTTTCCTTCTCAACAAGAGCCTTTTTCCTTTCAAGCTGGTGCTTGTATTGGATACATGCAGTGTGCATATTCTGACAGAGGGCTACATCTGTTCTCTCGTGTAACAAATCTTTCTTCTTACAGTAATTAATTGCACTTTTTCCAGATGCCTTCTGAGCTTCAATTTTTCTGTATGCAGCTTCTTTTGTAGGTGCTGTTCTAAACTCTTCCAACCACGATTACCATATTTCAGATCATTCTTGCATTCAGTTTTCTGATAAACTGACCAACTAAATTTCCGTCATCTTTTGCGCCAGCCCTTCACATTTTCATACATTTTTTAAACCTTTATCTAAACTTCTCCAGCTTGTAATGGTATATTTTTCACATAGATTCTGGCTTTTGTGAGATCTCTTGTGATGAGAGCAAGCTACCTGGCACAAGCAGAAATAGTAACTGTAGACCTTGCCGCCAAACCTTATACCTGAGAGGAAATCACTCTGCCGAACTGCCATATAGGTCAGCAGACAACTTTTAGGTCCCTTTAGCTAAAAATAGCATCTGGGAGGGCTGGATTTACAAGGTGGTATCAGTCATCCCAAGGTATTATGATTGGGTTATGTACTTAAAGAAGAATCAAACAGCATTGGATTCAGGTACAAAAGACATGTTTAACTAATTCTGAACTAGAGCTACTTCATTTCCACCTCTTTTGTTATGTCTCCCCCACTTCCAGACCATGACCAAGGGGTCCCAACCGAAAACCTTGATCCTATACAGATCTCCCTTACATAAAAAATATAGAAAATTAAACAATATAAAACTATTATGGTACTGAATTTTATACTTTGAAATTTTAACCCTTTCAACAATTTTCTGGAGGCAATTAACTGAAAAGCTAGTAAATATTAAACCAAATTAAAAAAATATTGATTTAAATGAAGCTCTGACAAGCTACTCTGCCTAAGTGTACAAAGAGCTTGGGGTGAAAAGGGTCTGAGTGAGAAGAATAAGGGAATGGCAAACATGTATGGAAGTTAGATGTGTGTGACAGATCTGCAGGCAAAATAATGAAATATCACAAAGAAATAAATGAAGCTCACAGTAAGATTTTTTATTTGGTTTTGCAGTTGTCCATATGACTACTGATTGCCATTACCTGCTATGTTCTTAACAAGTGTTCCAACTTTATGAGTACAGTACAGTGCAGCAGGAAGGTGGCCTTATATCGGGAGTGACTTTTGTAGAAGGGGATCATACAGGCATAAGAAATAAGTATAATAGGTATATATAAAAAGGTATAATAGGCATAACTAATATTTACATATTTAATATTTTTATTTACAAAGTATAGGAATGTTATCATGTTATGGACATAATGTGATAAAATATAAATCAATCTTATTTAAAATAATAATAAATAATCATCAGTCGTGGTGAAAAACCACCTTGTGCATAAAATCTGGGCAAATATATGTAACTATAACTATCCCTGTCCACTGATTTCATTTTCCCACTTGCTGCAACTAAATGCATATTGACGATGTTTATTTGAATCTTTCCAACAAAATTTTTTTTCAGTAATGATCAAATAAATCTCATCTTTGGAGTCTAACAGCTTTCATGTTTCATTCTAAAGTGAGAAAATGTCCCCAATGACCTTCAGCAATTTTCACAACAACTTATTCCTTCACTGGCAGTTTGTAGTTATTTTGTGATATAAGTAGTGTTAATAAGGAAAGCAAGCATGTCAGATGATTGATTTTTGTCTGGTAACCTATCAAGAACATCTGAGAGAGAGAAGCCACATCAACATACCATTTTAATGTCTGGCGACCAAATTTTATGCCGTCCTGAGACTGGCTTCTGTCATTGCGATAATAATTGTTAGTAATTGCCAGTAATTTTCAAAGTGACAAAACCTAACTTCTAACAAACAGCACTAAGGATATTCAGATCAGCATGTTGGAACAAATGTCAATGTGTCAAATGTCAATGTGTTAAACAACAAATATTTGCAAGATTTCTCTCTGTAAAACAAACTATTACATGGCTGGTCTCGGGGGCAAATTTTAGTTTTTTTGCATGAAGATGCCAGCTGCTGGCCACATTAGAAGGGTCAGTAAGGGGTACTTTTGAACACAAACTCGTCGAAGCTGTCGGATTCTGGCAAGAGGGCGGGTATGGATCACTCGTGCTGTTTTTGGAGGAGGATCACTGTAAAACTGCACCAATAATGAAACTGAATTCAACAACATATTTTTATTCACAACAAGGATATCAACATTACTAATACTGATGTTTGGGAAAATGACATCCATATCTGGCCATTCTGACAAGATATAAATCTGAATAAATTAGGAGTTTTTCTATTCTTTTATTTTATTCCTCTGTCCAATTATCCGGTTTCTCTGATTTCTGAAACTGTCTTTACATTTTACATGCCCAGCGCATGAAACATGAAATATAGGACACTTAAGATACAATATGTGTGTTTTGATACAGGAACTTGGAAAATGGGGTGCAATATTTTCTGAATAATGTAGCATTCCTGCATTATGTAGGTATAACAGGCATGTGCACTTTAGAAAGGATTCCTCTAAGACTGCATGCATGGCAAATCCATATCCAAGTTTTTAATCTTTTCAATATTTACAAACTGTACATACAAGCATAAGGAAAAAGGTTACGTATGTCAAAGCATAAGTGCAGTCATTTACAGTATATGGGTGTTTCGCATTCAGTGCAGGATTTTCAAAAAGGATAATCAAAAGTAAGAACCAATTTGAACACCTCAAAGACGTGTATTTTCTAACTGTTGTGGAAACAGCCTCTCCTGCAAAGTACATGAGATTCCTAGATTAAACTATTGATAACGTCATATTTCTCCAATGATAAGCATAGAAAGTTTGCTTTATGACATAAAGTATGGTGGACTTGTCAATGGATAAAATTCTGACAAATACAAAATTGTACAACAATAAGGCAGAGAACTAGGAAAAGTAAAAGTGCAAAGAGAAAGAAGAGACAAATTTCACCACAGGTACTGAAAACTATTGTACCAAAGGTACTATGAACCACAGGTGCTCCAAATTATTCAAGTTATTAACTGTTTCATTTAATGCGACACTGAATAAAATAATGATCACAATAAATTAATATCATAATAGCCATTAAACAAAAGATGTCACTCAAAAGTGGTTTCAAAAAGAGGCAAGGTCTCTCTCCCACACTGTGGATGCATGATTTTTCTACTTATCAAAACAAAAAAGGCCTTGCATATAGTGATATTCATAAAAGGATGTTCTATTTTTAGTAATTGCAGCCATATTTGATGGCAGATCTGCAGCATCTCTGAAAAATTTAAAGCCGTCTAAGGCAGGATTCTTTCTGTCAAATTCTGTAAAGCAGTTTTTGCACAGATGTGATTTAAAGGTTTAAGATATATTCTTGATAGCTTTCATGCCATTATGGTCCCTGCCCATTCAGTTTGAAATTGTTCCAGTGGGTTTGTTTAGATGTTAGAAATAGCAAATGCAGACAGATGGCAGATGATGCATATCATATTATGAGCCTTCCCATAAGCCTTTAGGACTGCTCCAATGGCCTAATGGTTAGAGTGTCTGTCTCGGATGCAGGAGGTTGTGGGTTCAAACCCAGACTCAGTCATATCAAAAACTTATAAAAATGGTACTAACAGCTGCCTCGCTATGCGCTCAGTATTAAGAGGTTAGTATTAGGAATGATTGGCCTGGTTTCAGGATAATGTGACTGGGGGGAACATCATGTTACATGTATGTATCATGATTCCCCAGTGCTAAACATCATTATAAACTGCCACACTGCAGATATCATAGCAATACGACTACAAAAACTGTTAAAGCGACTTAAAAAATTCAAATCACACACACACAGATACATAAGCCTTTGGCCAGGTGAGCTAAAATTTTGTGCAAAATCAGATACTGCTAAATGTGGAAAAAGGTTATGCGCTCAGTATTAAGAGGTTAGTATTAGGAATGATTGGCCTGGTGTCAGGATAATGTGACTGGGGGGAACATCATGTTACATGTATGTATCATGATTCCCCAGTGCTAAACATCATTATAAACTGCCACACTGCAGATATCATAGCAATACGACTACAAAAACTGTTAAAGCGACTTAAAAAATTCAAATCACACACACACAGATACATAAGCCTTTGGCCAGGTGAGCTAAAATTTTGTGCAAAATCAGATACTGCTAAATTTGGAAAAAGGTTATGTTTTATCATAATTATTATGTAATTGGTAGAGAGAAAAAATATCATAAAATACTTCTTTTCTGTGTTTTTTTTCTTCTTCAAAATAAGAAAGAGGCCAGAAAAAGAAATCACCTTTTCAGGATCAAAATCATAGGGATGGTCAAAAGGTTGACGAGATTCATCTTCCTCTTCCTCCATCCCCTGGGGTGCATACATTGGATTACTGACCTCCATGTCAGCATTACCCTTCATCAGGTGATGGCGGAACTGGTTATTTCTGCAAATATATAAAGGTATAATAATTTATAATTTATTTGCATCAAAATAATTTCTGCAATATATATATATATATATAATTTATTTGTATCACATAATTTTCAGAACTGTCATGTTTTTAAATATATAAATCAAGTCAAACTACAAACAACAAATATCCTGATCTGCAGTATCATGATGTACCTGCAGATCATGGTCTATGTAGTTGTTCTAATGATTATAGTACAGACCCAGATCTGCTGGTGCATTATGCAATGGCAGATCTGGTTCTGTGCTGTTTGCCTTTGGACTCAACTTATAAGCAAGTATGCATGGTACATACCACGTGGATGAAGTTTTATGGGACTGATAATACAGAAATTCGGAGACCAGAGGAACTGCTTGATGCCACTTGTAGGTCCTGGCAACAGTTTTATGGGACTGATAATACAGAAATTCTGAGACCAGAGGAACTGCTTGATGCCATTTGTAGGTCCTGGCAACAGTTTTATGGGACTGATAATACAGAAATTCTGAGACCAGAGGAACTGCTTGATGCCACCTGTAGCTCCTGGCAACAGTTTTATAGCAGCCCCAGGGATCTACACGCACTTTGGAAGCGTCGGAGTACTAACAATTTTTAATCTGCTTAACTTTGCTAATTTTGACGTTATTCTTTGGTCACTATTTTTTCACACCAGTCACACTTACTTACAATTTATGTTTTAACCCTTGTTCCAAATGTTTTGTGTCAACTCCAACCAATCAAACCAAATGGCTATCAACATGAAGTTGTAGATTGTTTAATGACAATTGATATAACTGAATATTTATGACAAGCACAAAACTGAGTTTTGGTGCAGTGTGCCCAAGTATAAATCATGTCATACAGGGACTTGCACTATTCATTACTATGTCCAATGGCTACTGACAGGAATATAATCTTATCGGCTATGCAGCCAGAATTGAAAACAGCTGGGATATTAGTTAAATAAATGCTCAAATTGTCATCATTTGCATGGAAATTTTGGTAAGATTTTAAAAAAATTTTTTTTTTTTTTTTTAAGACTCTAGATACCTCCTGCTCCAAATTAGATTTACACGAACAGGAAAATTGTCCTGGGTAGCTATTTTAGTACTGACCTCTATCTGTATAAAGACTGATGTCCATCTGTATAAAGACTGACGTCCGTCTGTATAAAGACGGACGTCCATCTCTATAAAGACTGACATCCATCTCTATAAAGAAACGATACCATACTGTAATTGTTGTGGCACACTTGTATTAATTTTTTTCTTCAGGTGTACAAGTATAATAGATTCAAGTATTAACTGAAAACGTTTGGTTCCTAAAATCTGTACACTTTTGATAATTCGCATAACTGTCTGCTCTCCATATTCCATGATTTCTGCATTAATTAAAAGATTTGGTTTCTAAAATCTGTACACTTTTGATAATTAGCTTAACACTGTCTGCTCTACATATTCCATGATTTCTGCAATCATTAAAAAATTTAATTCCGTGACTTGTCCAAAACATTTCCAAGACCTTTATACCAATTTCAAGAGTACCTAATGAATAGAATTATGACTGCTAATACTTACCTAACATGTAAATTTAACACCAAAACATGATATTTTACCATTTTACTTCAACTTTGAGTGCTGCGAGTGAAATGATTTCAAATGGTGGTAAGATACCTGAATGTAATTCAACTGTGAAGTTTAAGGGGTACCTACTCTAACAAATCTTTTATCGAACTTAGGGAGGTCGGCAAAATGTTTGCATCAGCAAACAAAACTGTGACTAAATAACATGAAAAAAAAACAATTTCCATGACTTTTCCAAAACTCTAAAAGACTTATGAAAATTTCAAAACTTTTCAAGGCCATTAAAATGCTTTTATGTAATTTGCCAACTTTTCCATGACCAAGGGAACCCTGATAATCACTGACTTTTAACTTAGCAAGGCATATTAATTATATATAACACCCATTTCTTGTGTTAGTGTGTCCAACTAATTCACCCATTTCAATTGTGGAGGCAGGTGACGATCCAATTCTTTCTTTTACAGAAAAAGCCGATAAAGAAAATTTACAACAATAGTTTACTATGACAAATTTAATTTCATGGATATTTATTACCAAGAGAAAAATGAATACAATTCTCCATGAGTATTTCAGATTTCGCAGCATATCTACTATTTCCAGCAAGCTTAGACTGTATACAGATCAAACATATAGTCAGACTGATTCACTTACCTTCTTCTTCTAAAGATAACAAACCCCACTATGGCTAACAGAACCAATATGGCCACTAAGACAGGAATAACTATTGGAGCCAGTTCTGAAACAGATAAGAAATTGCTTGGTTGGCAAAAGCATGAACCATTACATCTAATTTGAAAATCTTCTGTATATCAGATAGAATTTAAAATTAAAATTAAATTCAGCACTGTACAACTGACCATGTATAGGTAGCTCTGAAAAAGTAACTTATTGAAACCTTACACAAATAAACATTGTGCTGAGAATTCACAAAGGATTAATTATAATAATACAAAATCTCATTTTACTGAGTCTGCCTTTAACACTGAGGTTCATAATGGGTTTAGACAGACGGAGAGACATATGGAAAAGTGACTGTTATGTTGAGCTTGGATAATGGCAGGTTCAACTATAAGTTATTATTTAATTATAGAATAATTATCATATATGAAATATTCATCATTTTCTTAATTTTATTTTGTATCTTTATAATCCATACTTCTAGGGTTAGCTATAAGTACATGGTTAGCCCTATAGGGCCAGTAAAATTGCTTGTGAAATAACTAAGGGTAGGAGGCCAGCTGGCTAAGCATCTAAGCTTCACTGACACTTAAGACATACCCTACAGAAAATGTTTCAACAGACAACTAAGTCATACACTAATGGCAAGTGCTAATCATAAACCCAAGACTTCCCCAACTGGCAAGAGTTATCCAAGCACCCAAGACTTGTGGGAAGGATTATCTGGTTCCTAACCTCTAATCATGACCCAAATCGTGGTCACTGGATGTCCTCATTAGGGTTGCAAATGGTGATCAAAACAATTTCTTTTTCATTAATACTATAAGATGCCCAATGGTCTCAGGTCTTGTTGGTGTCCTATATAGGGTCGCATGAAAGAGAGGTTGGGAACCACTGTTAGACACACACCTATTAATACCCTATGGGATTCTGGCAAGGATTAGATATAAACTAACGACTTACCCTACTGGCATGGGTTAACCATCCACCTAGGCTGCACCCTACTGGCAAGGGTTTGTTATACAGCTAAAACTTACCTACTATAATGGGTTATACACATACCTAAGACATACACCACCAGCATGTTAGGCATATGCCTAAGGCTTATCCTGCAAACATGTGTTAGACATGTGCATAAGACATGCCTTAATAGCAAGGGTTAACCATTCATCTAAGATGTACCATCTAAGAGCAAGAGTTTAACGTAAGATTTGTCCATTTTGCATAAGTTAAATATACACATGTAAGGCATAACCATATTGGGAAGGGTTAGACATATAAAAAATAAACATTTAGCATCTAATATTGATAATTATTCTAGGATTATATCAGGACTTGTTGAATGCATGTGCTAAAAAAGTGTGTGTTGTACATGCTTCAGCAAGTTTTTCTATTTACGTTGGCTTCAGGGACCTGTGGACCACTCAGATGGCCTAGTGGTTAGCATGTCTGTCTCGGATGCTGGAGGTCACAGGTTCCAACCCCAGCCAAGTTGTACCAAAGACTTATAAAAATGGTATTAACGACTGCCTCACCAGGTGCTCGGCATTAAGAGATTAGCATTAGAACTGGTCAGCCTGGTGTCTGAATAATGCGACTGTGTGTAACATCATACTACACATCTGCAGCATGATGACCCAGTGCTAGATATCATTATAAATTACCACACTGCAGACATTGTAGCAATATGACTGAAACATTGTTAAAGCTATGTTAAAAATCCAAATCACACAAACACAGGGACCTGTAGTTTCGCAGTTCAAAATGGCTACCATTGAAATCCAAGATCTTGACTGTGCCAAGGATGTCTTGATTGAGATCAGGTCATGGAGTCTGGACATTTCTTTGGATGCTTCGTCTAAGGTCAGGCCATGTAGTCTGGCAATATTTTTAGACCTTCTGACGTAGATCACAACATGTAGTCTGGATATTTCTGAGGATGTTTAGATTGAGATGAGGCCATATGGTCTGAATATTTCTGAGGATGTTTAGACTGAGATGAAGCCATATAGTCTGGATATTTCTGAGGATGTTTTGACTGAGATGAGGCCATATGGTCTGGAGACTGAGAGGAGGCCATAGTCTGGATATTTCTGAGGATGTTTTGACTGAGATCAGGCCATATGGTCTGAATATTTCTGAGGATGTTTAGATTGAGATCAGGCCATATAGTCTGAATATTTCTGAGGATGTTTCAATTGAGATCAGGCCATATGGTCTGGAGACTGAGATGAGGCCATAATCTGGATATTTCTGAGGATGTTTTGACTGAGATCAGGCCATATGGTCTGAATATTTCTGAGGATGTTTAGACTGAGATGAGGCCATATAGTCTGAATATTTCTGAGGATGTTTCGATTGAGATCAGGCCATATGGTCTGGAGACTGAGATGAGGCCATAGTCTGGATATTTCTGAGGATGTTTTGACTGAGATCAGGACATGCAGTCCAGAAATTTCTGAGATGTTTTGATAGAATTCAGGCTGTGTAGTCTTAAACTATTTGAGGGGTATTTTTACTGAGATTGGGACATGTAGTCTGCAAATGTCTTAGAAGGTTTAAACTGAGATGAGAACATGTAGTCTGAATATTTCTGGTTATTTAAGCTGAGATTTGGATACGTAATCTGGATATTTCTGCAGTTGTTTAAACTGAGAATAGGATACATAATCTATTGTCTAAACTGAGATTTGGATACATAATCTGTTGTTTAAACTGAGAATAGGATACATAATCTGTTGTCTAAACTGAGAATAGGATATATAATCTGTTTAAACTGAGAATAGGATACATAATCTGTTGTCTAAACTGAGAATAGGATACATAATCTACTGTTTAAACTGAGATTAGGACACTAAATCTGGATATTTCTGAGGATGTTTAAATTGAGATTTGGATATATAATCTGGTTATTTCTGAGACTATTTAAGCAGATATTAGGAATCATAATCTGGATATTTCTGAGGTCATTTAAACAGAGATCAGGACACATAATCTGGATATATCTCAGGATATTCAAACTAAGCTTAGTTCAGTTAGTCAGGAAACTTTCAACCCCAAAAATTGAACAAGCACTCATATGTAAAAGCTTTTGATCTTCTGTACCTTAACATTAAGTAAAATTAAACTCACAATGATTTGAGCATTATTTCATTTCTAAAATCTCTATGTATGCACAAAATTTCAGTGATTTAAATATGCTCCAAGATATTTTATTATAGGGTTTGACCTTTCTGTACTTGAATAGTTTCATGTCCATGGGACTGGATCTATGTAGTTTAATACTGGGTATGCACTACACACTAGCAGAAATAACTGTTTAAGGTATACAATGTAAGACATAAAATAAGAGAAATTTGATGAATTAAAGAGCTCACCACCGCCTGCTTGCTGGATTTCAATCAATTGCGGAAGAATTGTGGTACATCTAGATCCATGTGTGCCTTGTTTACATCTATTAAAAAAATTAAGTGCAAACTGATTAATGTAAATATGCACTAGACTATAATGGATCCCCACTCCTGAATTGTGTTATGCACAGCTGTATTAGCATTTAATGACGCTCGACACACCAATGGCCATAGTGTGCCAATTAAAAAATAAAGTTCTAAAAATGTACAAAAAAGGAAGAGTTGCACAAAAAGATGTCGAAAGATAAAACCTTCAAGATAAATATAAAAAGTTTTGTACTACAATGCAAAATATAACGGCAAAGATGTTAAAATTCTGCAAAATGTCATAAAGTACAATAAAAAAAATTTAAAAAAGAATTATTATAATAAATGGTTAAAATAAGTTTGTAAAAACTGTATTTCTTCAAAAAGACCAAGATTTTCTTCCATGGCACATCATCATAATTGAATTCACAGAAACAAGCTTCTGTCTTACAGGCTGGAAGTTGATACACTCGATAAGAATGACAGTGGATATGGGTAGTATGTGTATGCTGGTGACGGTCTGCTCTTCAGGAGGTATGCACAAAACAGGTATGTGTGTGAAATGTATTGGAAGACACTTCACAAGACATTCAAAGAAAAATACTGGTGGATAATGAAGCACATTGACTCAGCAGAATGCTGTGTATTGTCTGCAACCCAAACTTAATGTATAGTATATCAAATTTGCACAAAACTGGGTGTCTCACTTGTTAAATGTTAGAGAATTAAATTTTATAAAGATGTATTTATACATAGGTATGGGGTCTCTTAGTCCAAAAATCAATAACAACATACAGATGGGTGTGCTACTCAGAAAGTTCACTCACTGTCCATAAAATCAAATATTTAAATATTCATCTAACCTTTACATGTTAGAGATCATGGACACCTCTTATCAATGCACACAGATGCTGATACCTTGGATAGCGAATAATTTTCAGCACAACACAATTATTTTTTCACCAATTTTCTCTAACATAAAACTCAAGGTCATAAATCACATGAGATGCTTTTCAGTGACTTATTTTCTTTCACAAGAGTATTACTGCAATTAACAAAACTGAATAAAAGAATTTCTTTAATGCTATCTGAGAGACTGAAGTCACAACCACATCACTGTATGAAAAGTCTCTTACCGAGTTCACAGTGCTTCCATACATCTTGATGAAAAGTTACGTCCGTCATACTGATGATGTCATAATGAAGATGCAAAGTAAGAAATGATTTTGAAAACAAGTGGATGTTGCTGCCACCAAAGCAAAAATATAGTTTACACCTATCCCACATGACTGCATCCACCGACACCAAACCCACATGACTGCCTCCACAGACACTATAAATGACATCATTACCCTTATGATGTCATGAATATCTGCAATGTTGCTTTCTGTTTAAGTTTTAAAAAAAATTGCCTGTCATTAATAAATCTTGTTTAAAACAGTGATTATCTACTGTAAATTAAATTTTGTATCTTGTTTCTAAGGATTTAACAACTTTTGGAAAATCCATTGTATTTCTAAAGCTATACTGATACTGCTGATATTCCATGATGATATTCCATGATTTATTTGTACACACTGTCACTCTTGAGGAATAAAGAATAAAAAAATACCTATTAGTGATGTGTGCACTGCAGATGGTCACACTATGATTAAAATGAACTTGTGTAGGAAACCAAAGTTAGAAGATGGGTATTCTGTGGCCATGACTTCTCTTATGATAATAGGAAATGCTTGAAATCTAGCCCCATTAACGATGACAAGCAACACTCCATTTAAAGCTGAAAAGCTGATCGGCATGTTTTCAAAAAATGATGTGGACAAAATAAAATCCACTGAGGGCAAATCCAGGTCTATTACACAATGCTCGCATCAAATTCCATCAGAATATGTTGTATAATTTCCAAGCTATGAAGCATCAAAAGTAAAGACATGAAGCTGATTGTCATAGGTCATAACTCTCTACAAAATCATGCAGACAAGACAAAATCTAAAAAAGGTGCATCCAAGTCTATGAGACAATATTCTATCAAAATCATCAGAATATGTGTAACATTCTTGAGTTATATTAATTGCAAGTATGTGAAGACAAGAACTTGTTTGACAAGAGGTATTAACTAATTGGCAATATAAAAATGACAGAAGGCACATCTAGGCATATGACACAATGTCCATATTGACTGCATCAGAATAGGTTGAATGATTCTTTGGCTTTGCTGGTTACATGCAACATGCATGTGAAAATATGAAGTTTACTGTCAAGGGCCATAACTCTATCCACCATATATATGGCATGACAAAACCCATCAAAGGCAAATCTAGTTCTTGGAGACATTGTTAATACCAAATTGCATTAGAAAGTGTTCAACAGTTCCTACGCATTGACCATTAAGACATGCCATGTGAAAATATGAAGCAAATTATCAGGAGCCACAACTCCATCCGAAATTGATTTAGAGCTCTGAGATGATGTAACCATTACATTGCATCAGAATATTTAGATTGGTACCTGGGCTATGCTGGTTTCGAGGATCCGCTGTAGGAGAGAAAATGACATTAGCACTAGACCTGAAACAATTTACCCATTGAAAAGGCATAACAGAATGCAATCATCAAATCATGTACCAAATGGCATCAAATTATTTGCAAGAGCTGCAGACATTTCATGGCTAAAAGTGTAAATGGATGAAGAGATGGGCTGACAGAAAAGGTGATGACTAAAGGACTCACACATAATGTTGGACAGCCTGATAAGTGGTCACAATAGACATCTTGATGAGTGGTCATAATAGACATCCTGATGAGTGGTTATAATAGACATCCTGCTGAGTGGTTATAATAGAAATCCTAATGAGTGGTCATAATAGAAATTCTGATGAGTGGTCACAATAGACATCCTGATGAGTGGTCATAATAGACAGCCTTATGAGTGGTCATAATAGAAATCCTGATGAGTGGTCATAATAGACATCCTGATGAGTGGTCATAATAGAAATCCTGATGAGTGGTCATAACAGACATCCTGATGAGTGGTCATAATAGAAATCCTGATGAGTGGTCATAACAGACATCCTGATGAGTGGTTATAATAGAAATCCTGATGAGTGGTTATAATAGAAAACCTAATGAGTGGTCATAATAGAAATCCTGATGAGTGGTTATAATAGAAATCCTGACGAGTGGTTATAATAGACATCCTGATGAGTGATTATAATAGAAATCCTGATGAGTGGTTATAATAGAAAACCTAATGAGTGGTCATAATAGAAATCCTGATGATTGGTCATAATAGACAGCCTGATGAGTGGTTATAATAGAAAATCCTGATAAGTGGTTATAATAAGACATCCTGATGAGTGGTTATAATAGAAATCCTGATGAGTGGTTATAATAGACATCCTGATGAGTGGTTATAATAGAAATCCTGATGAGTGGTCATAATAGACATCCTGATGAGTGTTTATAATAGAAATCCTGATGATTGGTCATAATAGACATCCTGATAAGTGGTTATAATAAGACATCCTGATGAGTGGTTATAATAGAAATCCTGATGAGTGGTTATAATAGACATCGTGATGAGTGTTTATAATAGAAATCCTGATGATTGGTCATAATAGACATCCTGATGAGTGGTTATCATTGACATCCTGATGAGTGGTTATAATAGATATCCTGATGAGTGGTTATACTAGACATCCTGATGAGTGGTTATAATAGAAATCCTGATGATTGGTCATAATAGACAGCCTGATGAGTGGTTATAATAGACATCCTGATGAGTGGTTATAACAGAAATCCTGATGAGTGGTTATAATAGAAATCCTGATGAGTGGTTTTAATAGACATCCTGAGGTGGGTTCATAACAAATATCCTGATCATGGGTCATAATAGTTCATCATATGCAATGATGTGGAACTGGAAATCCTACCCATGAGATCTGGCGTGTGGATACATAATATCAAACTAGACCTGTCTGCAAAGGCTTAGAAATTATTCCCTACTGACCAATGAAATGATGTTTCTGCCAAACCAACATTTACATTTTACTCTGCCATGACACTGAATACATAATCCTTGTAAAACTAATTTTTTATGAAGGATATAAAGATCAGTAGTGAAAAGTCAATGTTGGTCTACCCAGACTCACTGAGAAACACAATAATAACACAAGTGATCTGTATGGAACAGTGTACATTTTTGGATGGAATTACTATCACACAGATTTCTGCTTACAGCGACTGAGGTGCACGCCCCTCCCGATGTGAAAAAGGAATGTCAGATGCTTCACTTCAAAATAAAAATAATTTATATATCTATCCAACAATTTATTTTAAGCACTAAACCCCAATGTCGAGAAAAGACTGGAAAGACACAATATCTTAATGCCTAGAGTTTCCTATTTGGCATTTCAGTAGCTTGCCATGGTTTCAACCAGGCATGATCCTCATATGCCATTTGTTTCAACATCTTTCTTGAATTTTCTCAGGCGACTCAGGACACTATGCTGATGTGACATCTGATTGGACAATGTTCATTTGCATGTGACATCTGATTGGACAATATTCATTTGCATGTGACATCTGATTGGACAATATTCATCTGCATGTGACATCTGATTAGACAATATTCATTTGCATGTGACATCAGACTGGACAATATTCATTTGCATGTAAAGTTTGACTGGACCATATTCATTTGCATGTGATTTTTGATTAGACCACATTCATTTGCATGTCAAATTTGATTGGACAATATTTATTTGCATATGAAATCTGATCTGAAAATATTTGTTTGCATGTGACATCTGAATGGACAATATTCATTTGAAAGTAAAATAATCCGAGTTCTTTCTCTACCTTCAAGGTTCTGATATTCTCACTATTATCATAAATGTTTTTTTTCCTTCTGTTGCTAAAAATAAACTTACATGCACTCCTGGCATTCTGGTACAAAGGTCTCTTTATTCACTGTACAATTGACACACTCTCCTCCATTAAGGCAGTAAGTACGGCACACAGAGACATTACAGAACTGACTCTCATATAGACGATCACAGCTGAAACAGAAAAATTTACATTTTGGTATCTAGATTTCTTCTTATATCTGACATAACATGGTGCCTGTTCAATTCAAGAATACACTGGCAAAGTCTACCTAAATCCGAGACTGACAGATAATGAATAAAGGATCCGAATAAATATAATTTTTGCAGGATAATAAATTTTATTATATTTAGTAATGAGGGACTCTTTCCTGCCCATGACTTATAAGCCTGAGGGTGAATTTATTATCCAACATCAATGTACATGTATATTGGATTATATGAATTTACATTCCTGGGTGAGTTTTAAACAAAATGACACCCATACTACTTTGCTTTTTCCCATGCCTGGCTTGGCTGTCCATGGCATTGTGATGATTATGATGTGTGATGCAGGCTCACAAAATGCTGATCCTCAGATAGGTTTTGGCGATTTCCCTATTCCACTGCAAGCATGTGATGGATTCTATTAGTCAAACCAGTGAACCATACTATGATGTATCAATGTGGGTTGGTGTGTTTATAAAATTCCAATTGTTCTTAATGGACCAAGTTTTCTCAATCTGATTGGATGTATAGGGTCACATGATACTGATCTGGAATGTTTTACACATATGTAAATTCTGCAGATTACTTTTGGTTCCCTGTTTCTATGTCATTTTACGTTAAGTTTCATCTATACCAATGCCTTATACAATAACAACAAACGAGTTGAATGTTTTATCGATAAAATAAGATGAAATCACAGGCAACACGAAGTCACCTTATCTGTTTTATAAACTGAATTTATGGTACAGGTAAGGTGATTTTGTGTTGTCTGAGATTTCACCATACTTTATCAATAAAATGTCAGACTCATGTGATAATAATAACAATCCCTCCCCCATCCACCCACCACACTGATTTCTGATCAAAATGTACAACCCAGATTAGAACTGTCAATTAGAAGTTACACCAACCCCAACCATAAGCTTTACTAATGAGGGCATTTATTTAACTAATGATAAGTGCATACTGCAACTATATTCCAAATCTGAGAAGAGTTAGATAAAATTGTATTAAAATAAAAATAAATAAATAACTTTAACAAGGTCGCTACATCAAGATTCTGCCAAGGAGGGTTCTACGATGTTATTTACATATACATGGCTACAGCTATTTTCTTACACTTTTTGTTTACTCCAGCTAACTCTCAATCCACATTTTCCTGCTATCACTTGAACCACTAAAAGCCATTCTACTAGTTTTGAAACAACATAATGACACTAAATTCTTATGACTTAACAAAAATGTGAAATAAATTTATACCGTTCTAACAGTGAAAAACGTATTTTGCACTAAATCTGAGCCATTCTGCTAATGAAAATATCTTAAACGTATTTTGTATATTGCAATGCCATCCATCTGTCTTTAACTCTTTTTTGCTCTTTTAATTATCAGTCTGTAGTCCACCACATTTGGTACAATACAAAATTGGCAAAAATCTGCAAGATGGATAAAAAAAATTTTAAGAAAGTGGTCAAGGGTAAATGAAATGGTGACTGCAATTACAGAAGTGTTTTGAGTTTTTTAATGTGGAATTTACATAGTCACAACTGGACAGTGCAGAATATCTGTCACAGATGTCAGGTAATGATTCCTGGGTCACAGTCTAGAAACTAGCGTGGGGCAGGGCGTTAGTGAAAACTGTCGGGACTTGTTACGACAAGCTTTCACAGAGTATTTTTCTTTAAAAATGTAGCAACATACATGCATTTTGTATTCTTCTCTGTGGAACAATTTCCATGGATGCACACACAGGTTTCACATCTGCTCCCATTAAAGTAAGGTGAGCACCTGCATACCAGTTTTTGATTCTCTGTAAACGATAGTGGGAGTTAATTAGTAATTAGAGTTAATTAGTATAGAAAACAGACAAAAAATTACTTACATGGGCTTATGTAACTTGTGCAGCTTAAAAGGAAAATGCTTAAAATAAATTCACGGTAATATTACACTTCCAAAGTTATAAATAGTACTTGCATATTAACACTTACATATCAACATTGAAATGTTCACACTTGAATATTAACACTGGATTAATAACACTTGTACATTGACAGGGGAATATTGGAATGTCAACACTTGTATATCAACACTGAAATGATTACACTTGTTTATTGATGTTGGAATGTTTAAACTTGTATATTAACACTGGAATATCAACACATATATTAACACTGGAATAGCAACACTTGTATATTAACAATGGAATATCAACACTTGTATATTAACACTGGAATATCAACACATGCATATTAACACTGGAATATCAACATTTGTATACAAACACTGTAATGCTTACACCTGTATATCAACACTGGAATGTACATACTTGTATATTAACATTGGAATATCAACACTTGTATGCTAACACTGGAATGTTTACACTTGCATATTAACAGTGGAATATTAACATTTTTATATTAACCTTGGAATGTTAACACTGTATATTCACATTGGAATATCAACAATTTTATATAAATACTGGAAAGTTTACACCTGTATATGAACATTGGAATGTTCACGCTTGTATCCTAACACTGGAATCATGGTTCTCATGCTTTTCTAAAGATAAATTTCCAGGTCATTTCCAGCGGATTTTCAGGATGAAATTAATTTTTTCAAAGTTCACATATGACCATTACTGAATGGAAATAAAGAACATTTTAGATTATAAAACATAATAATTTCTAAATCTAAAGATATTTCTCTTTCAAGACTCACCAAAACATCGAAGTCAGAAAAGATGATCATGTACAAAACCACAAAATGTCTCACACAAAACAAGTTTGATTTTATTCCTATAAATTGGCATGTAAAGTCATTTAAATGTATAGAATAAAAATTTTAACTTTATTCTGCTGACTACATTATGTTGCTAATTAGGAACAACATAATGAACATAAATTAGTTTTGTTTCCTTTCAAACCTATAATTCTAAAGAATTCTAAAGCAATATATAAATGCATCTTATAGAAAGTAAACATTTCCCATTACAAAATATAGATAAAAAAGCCCAATAAACACAAACAATTAGAATCATGTCTTGCAATGAAAAGAGTTTAGCCCTGGATTTATCTGTGCCAATATAATCCCAAAGATTTTTCAAACAACCTAATCTCCTGAAGACAATCTGGTAAAAAAATCCATAATTTAAAAAACATTTTCAAAAGGGTTGATTTAAATTTTGACAAAAGACCTTCAAAATTATATACTGTTGTATAAACAAGGACTGAATTTTCTGTTAAATAAACTTGTCCTCTTGTAATTCATTAAACCGGTCCCCAAACCTGTATTGACACAGAGCCTCATATTGTTTTTAATATATAATACAAGGGACGACAATTTCTCATTTCAGCTCTGAGACTCAACAATTTGGACTACAAATTCGTCTTAAAATGAATAGCTGTCAATTTTCTAATCCAGGTTTTCTTCCAAATATTCCCACCACATTTTTCTTATTTGGACACTGCGTGTGGGGTCACTGCAATTGCATATTGAAAATCTGGAATTTGCTGCCACCGTGCGGTAGCGAGATATGGTAGTCACTTACCAGCAGGCCTAGAAAATTTAAATGCTATATCGACTTATACCTGTATGGAATCGATAGGAAAATTATTTATTTTCTCATAAATGGCAAGTATTATAATCGTTAGGTCTTTAATCCGCTGATGGACTAGAGAAACTAAGGCATAGATGAAACCTGACCCTGTACTTGCCAATTGCATTACTAGTCACATGACTTCACAAATCTCAAACGACGACATGGGAAGTCCTTTTTAATGTTGTTGTACAGAAATTTAGTTATATTAAATGAAAGTCATATACTTTTTGTAAAAACCAGCAATCTGGCCAGTCTAATTTATTAAGCAGAGAGCACATGTCAATGTGGTAGTCACATGATACAACAAAACTCCAGAAGTTGTTCTCAGAATATATAAATATGGACAATTTTGTGCTCTTTCGTTTTTGTACTTTTTTACAACCAGTATACGACTTTCATTTAATATTTTATTTTCTCCACAACATTTGCAAATGTGGGATGTTATATTTGTGTACTCATGCAATTAGCAATGCAAATCGTGAGTACCAGGTCATATATCATCAACGCCGTAGTTTTATATTGTCTATCAGCAAATTAAAAACATAATGATTATAATAGTCAAAATTTCTGAGAAAAAGAGGTAATTTTCATAACGATTTCATGTATGTATCACTCGATCTAACAACATTTAAAGTTTGCTAGGCCACTTGGTAAGCGGCTACATGTTCCACCACCATGTTGACCTCTTGTGATGCTAGACTGGTTTTCATGCCTTCCATGTAAGGAAAGCTATGGATATCGAGCTGACTTTGAAAATAAAAGTCTACTAGATGAATCTAATCCACTGAACGTTTGGATTTATTCAGCATATATGTTTATTGCAAGCACCAAAATGATCCATACTGCAACCCTCTGAATATTCTGGTTAGAACTCGATAAATTTAACTTGCGATCAGTTTAGTTATGACTCAATGACGTGATTGTTTCAGGTGTCAAGTGATGGTGGAAAATTCCTAGGTTTTTTCCTGACTTTGTCAATATTTGTGAAATTCAAAGACTTTTCACGGTCAGGGAAAAAAATTATCATTTCTCCTGACTTTTTCCAGATTTCCCCATAGCGTGGGAACCTTGTGGAATATCATCACTTGTACGCTAACACTGGAATGTTTGCACTTGTTTCTTAACATTGGAATATTAATAGTTGTATATTAACACTGGAATGTTTACTCAAGTACAATCTCTACTCACTTATAAGATGAGGCCAACTGCAAACTGCACAGACCCAGATCTGCCATTGCAAAATGTGCTGGCAGATCTGGTTTTGTGCAGTTTGATAGGATTAATCAGTAGAATAAATTAACACAGACCCTGATCTGCAGGCACAATATGCTATGGTACGAGTTGTTGTTGTTGTTGTTGTAGGGTTTAATGCCATTTTTCAGCACACGATACGCTATACATGGCAGCCAGTATTAATGGTGGAGGAAGAACCCGGGAAAACCCCGGAAACAACCACTGACCCACGAGAAGCTACTGGCAAGCTTTCACAGATACCCACATTGGCTGAATCCGAGACTCGAACCCACGCAGACAGAGGTTATGGTACGAGTACATATGGTATATTAACAATTGTATCAGGGCTTGTGTTTTGTCAATTCAGCACCTTGTAGTGTGGAGGATAGTTATTTACTCTCCTCAAATATTTACATTAACGTGTAAGGCACATCACTGTTTATGGCACATGATGTCATACATTAAAACTGCAGAACCTGTAAATAACTTCAGTATTTGCCAAAGGCAGCTGCTGTGAAATCTGTTAACAAAATATGCTCAGAAAACATCTTGAGATCTTTGTTTTGAACAATAAGATTGGGAAGAGTAATGGATTGCCCTCGTGAAAGAAATTTATGCAACAAGCAATCTAGCTCCTCAAAACACATGCCCAGTTGTATATTACCACTTGAATATTAACATTTTTGTAAATGGATCATTATTTCTAGTAATCTTAAGAAGTCTTTATACTCCTGGGTTTCTTCTAGCTATAAAATCAAAGCACCACTTACTATGACTGATGAACTGAATGACACGTACATTTTATAACTACCATTTTTCTTTATTTGCTAGGCACTTACACTGTGAACTCGATTCATAATAAGTCTCGATGATCTTAGTTTCAAATTTGTAAAGAACTGTTTGCTCTCATTGGGACAATACAAAAATCTGTCAGCATTATATCTGACATGACAACAATAAAAAAAATCTTTCAGCATTATATCTGATACGAATCATGTGACACAGGAAGTAGGAAAATCTGACATAAGGGATCATATGTTTAATCAGTGGTATCAATTGTGCGACTAAGTATTAACATATTCTATTTTATTTGGTATCAATCATGTGACACATTATGACATATTCTATAAATTAGGTATCAATCACATGACAAAGTACTAACATATTCTATCATATCTGTTATCTATGATGTGGCACAGTATGATAGATTCCATCATATTGGCATCAATCATGTGACACAGTATTAACATATCTTATCAGTTTGGAATAGGAAAATCCAAGATAAGGATCATATATTTCATCAGTCACATCAATCATGTGACACAGTATTAACATATTAACAGTGACAGGAACAGGAAAATCCAACACAATGGGTAATAGATGTAATCTAAGGCAATTTACCCATATAAGCCATCTACACTCCCTAAGTTGGATCCAACTGTAGAAACTGCACAGACCCAGGTCTGCTGTCACATATTGTGATGGCAGATTTGGGTCTATACTGTTTGACAAGATTAACAAGCACAACAAATAACACAGACCCTGATCTGCCGATGCATTATGTGATGGCAGATCCGAGTCTATATCTGCAGTTGGACGAAACAAATATGTAGATATATACTGTATTGTCCCCCCCATCTATGATCAGTAGTGCTGAAAAGATCCATTAAAAAATATTTGATCTTTAGATGTGTAAGATTCTTGTGTTTAAAACAGATCAAGTTCTCTGGTTAAAGTGACTGAAAAATTACAGATGATATTAGGTAATGGATATCTTGATATAAAACATGTGCTAATGACTGATGAAAAACCATCTCATAACCTCTTCTGGTTTACCTATTGCTTGTGTTCATCTATTCTTCCAGTACTGTATTTGCCATCCTATAAGTCGATACTTTTTGACTTGAAAGTCAGGTCTTCGTCTATTTCCAAATCAACTTATATATAGATAATGTCATTGAAATTGCATTGACTTATGTATGGATTACGGTACCAGGTTTGCTATTAAAATTGCTCTACAATTGGCATAATCAAAAACAGGTCACATAGACATACCAATTCTCGTTCAATTACTATGTCAAAAAATTGTTAAAACCTATGACTGCTTTTATACAAGTTTTGTTATTATCTAGTTTGCATTCTGCATGTATTTTCTTATTTCTCAAACATGAAATAAAAGAAAACAATTACCAGTAAAAAAAACTCACTGGGCTGCATAGCACACTTATGGTATATATAGCATATTGTACTAATTCAAAGCATATTGTTTGTTCCTAAAAAAAGATTTGAAATAATTTTGTTTTATTCATCCTTTTTAACAATACCTTATTTGTCCTGGTCACATTTTAGCCACTGTCTATTGATATTTGATCTTCCAGTATACTGTTTAACACACGTGAGCAATTACTGGTATAGCTTTTTCATTGATATCATTGAGCCTACAAAGGGATATAATCCATATTAACAATAGTTGTCACATGACAGGCTCTCACAAAATCCACAAAAATCCTTACCTATTGCACATGTTCCTCCATTCTCACAGTAACTGTCACACGATAGGCTCTCACACAGACTCCCCGTAAATCCTTTTGGACATGTACATATTCCTGGTGTTATTGTATTGTGATGATCACATATTCCTGAAATAGTTGAAAAACTGTGAATTAACAAAGTATCATATGCTTAAAGTTGATTCCAGGAGACAAAATACATACATATTTTATTCACATACATGTATGCAAAAAACAAAAAGGTATATGTTACAATGGTGATGAATTTACATAGTAACGCATGCATTACATGTAACACAAAAGGTGTATGTTACAATGGTGATGAATTTACATAGTAACACATGCATTACATGTAACACAAAAGTTATGTTACAATGGTGATGAATTTACATAGTAACACATGCATTACATGTAACACAAAAGTTATATGTTACAATGGTGATGAATTTACATAGTAACACATACATTACATTAACACAAAAGTTTTATGTTATAATTGTGATGAATTTACAAACATGTTACACATGCCTTACACATAATACAAAAGGCATAGGTTACAATGATGATGAATTTTCAAAAATAACAAATGGGCTACACTGACTATGGCATTTCACCTTCATACTGTGCAACGTTGTATCCCACATGGCCACAAACTGTGCATTGTTTGTATCCCACATAACCACCCCCCCCTTTGAAAAAATGTAAAGCAAAGTTTTATCATATAATTTTAACAGACAGTGTGATCACAATATAAGCCTAATATGATTAGTGCTACTAACAGACATTGCAATCAACATACAAGCTAACACAGACATTGCTATCAACACACAATGCTAACACAGACATTGCTATCAACACACACTGCTAGCACAGATAATGCTATCAAAATAGACTGCTAACACAGACATTGCTATCACCATGTGTTAATATTAATACCAACATGTTAACATTGACACTGTTACATGTAGTGAATTGTATTATAGATTACACAGAGTTGATCTCAGATATCAAAATGGTTTCACCAGAGAGAAGACAGATGAAAATATAATTTATGATTGGTATGCCAGACAGAGAGATAGAGGGAGAAATGAAATTTTTGACAGGACAGGATAGGATGGACAGACATTACCCAAACTAAATGCCCTATCCATTGAAGTATAATACTGATCCTGGAACATTGAGATAAAGAGATTGAGAAGGATAAAAGGAGGCAAATAGATTCTTTTACCTCCATTCTGACATAAGTTTCCTGGCTTTGTGCAGTCCTTGTCAGCTTCATCACAACGAGTTCCTTTGAAACCAATTGGACACGCACAAGTCAAATTTTCTGAACCCTTTGAACAAGTACCCCCATTGAGGCAGTAATCATCACAACTGAGACTCTCACAGTAGTCACTGGGACTGTATCCTGGGCGGCATTTACACCTGGGAGTATTTTTGCTATCAAGGGTACATATTCCTCCATTCCGGCATGGATGAATGTTACTCTGGGAACAACCTTCACATTGATGCCCTGTTATACATAAGAGCAGTATCAATAAAAGCAATAATCCAGTTGAACATGAAATCTAAAAATGAAAAGTAATACAAATTTGTATTATATCTGAATACATATGCTTTCTAAAAGAACAAGATTGTGTAACACCTTGTTTGTCCATCTGGTTATTCATCCATATGTTACCACACGTCCTACTAAAGCAATGGGTGAAAATTTCCAAAACTTTGTCATAATGTAGCCTTTTGGTAATCATCTACCAAAAGGATCATCTTGTATTTGAATCCCACCCCTGCGGTCACTAACTGGGGTGAAATGGAAGTCAAAGGTCAAACACAAAAATGTCAATTACATTTTCAAATACTGTGTGACTCCACTATAGCATGATAGTTGGGGTCCATAAAACATGACTGTGTTATGTACCAGACCATGCTATAACCAATCAAGTCTGTGAACTAAAGAAAATGATACATACACCCCAAAAATGGTGGGGTATAATAAAAGCGGGCACAAAAGCATGTGCTTCATTGGCACAATTACCATCTTAAATCACTACATGTTAAATATCAAATTGTCCCACATTAAAGAACTACTTAAAACATTTAATATTTCTGTGTATATGAAATCTGTAACATAAGCATATATAGGTACGTACACGTTCTCATCAGTTGAATCTGTTTTTATCCATAATAGTAATTCCATAAAAAATGTGCATAAAGCTGCATAATTTCCAGAAATATAAAAATTATTAAATTTTTTTTTTTGCAATGTCCATTTGAATCCATTTAACTTCTTTGCTTATGCATTGAACAAATTTATGAAATGGGTGTTTGTTTCCTTATTCTCGCAACATTCATATTTGCAGGACATGTCCAAAGGGTCTGCTTTCTGATTGACAATACAATGCTTACTTCTGATGTGAAGAGTTTCTAAAAGAAACATGTATTTAGGCTTCAATATAGTGCATGTACTTCTACTGAAAACGGTTGAAGGTATTCACCCTGTAATACCCTGGCACCAATAATTCAACAGGTGTGTGTACATGTAAACTGCTTGAACCAAGTTGGGAGTAAACCATTCAACTGTGTGGGTGCAGAGTGAGTTCCTTAAAACAATTGTTGAGTCACTCTCTAAAGGGCAGAGGAAAAAAATATAAACACAGTATTCATTGATAGATTTGTTTTATAACAACGATTTTATCTCACTGCAGAGCAGCAGAGAGTAGAATGTTTTATTTATATTAGCCAATCTCTCCACCCAAATTGCATAAATGGTTTTGTTCCACCCACACACTGGAGGAGTTTCCTGTGTATATGTGAATGATTTGAAGCCAGAAAATAAAAGAGGTTAAGATGATTGGGGAGGGGGTTGTTTACATTTGTGTGTCAATGACCAAAACTGCTGACATTTTGGTCTATAAGATGACTTTAGTGGGTATTTATGACAAATAATTAAACAAGCATCAATAAAAATCGATTGTTTTTCGCAAAAAATATTAGATAAATTAACTGATTTATAAATTCGGTTATGAAGCTTGTTTTAGACCACCATATTATGTGCTGGACTTATGAACACTAAATCTCAAAGCTAATTGCATTTGTTTAACTCTGGAGGCTTCAAGCTTCTTGTTTCAGTATCCCATTATCCATTGTAAATACTCACTAATTAGTGCTGTGGACCCTATTTATTTCAACAACTACTGCAAGAATAATTGTTAAGGAAGAATGGGGTCACTTTTATAGGATGTGCAGAATAGTACACCTCTCCCTCGTTAACTCATGCACAATGGGGTCCAAATGCAGACTGCACTATAAGCGAGGGTGCAAGTTATAGAGGGACCGCCATAGCAAAATGAAATGATACCATCTTCGCTGGACATCGAGAAAACTGTAAAGGGGGGAGCGAACTGGTCGTTTTAAAATTGCATTGGAAATACTTGTCAATATCATGCTTTTTCTAACTTATTCATTTTTATGTAAACATGACCTTTATTTTCAAGATGCCCAACTGCTAAGAGATTGCATATCAACTGGTTTAAACAGCTGTCATGTGTATGTGAAAACACTGTGTATTACATCACTGCTTTATATTGTTCTTGAGTAATCTGGTTCCCTGATCCTTTTGCTCCCTGCTTTGTTCTCTACTATAGTGGAATGCAACACAAAAAGCATACCTATCAGGGAACCAGAATAGTAATTAATTCAAATTCACAATAAAAACAAGATTCCTTTTATTAAAAAAGAAACAGATCATACAGTTTGTAAAACAGCCGTCATTGTCAAAAGTCAATTTTTCTTTTGTTCTATTAGTAAAATATTAATGCCATGATTTCAATGCAAGCAATAGTGGAACTTCTCATCTGTGAGGAAGAGAGCCAATTCGATAATTACAAATTAAACTTAAGCTGTGAAACTAACTTCTCATTGACAAAATGTATCTGTGAAACAAAATTTTATGTTGTCAAGTATTCATTTTGTTTGATTGTCTTGCTATCTTAGAGTATGCTAAATTAAGATAGTTTAATTAGATTACATGCACCAAAATAAAAATTTGTTGTTGTTGATGTTGTTGTTGTTGTGCGGTTTAACACCATTTTTCAGCACACGATAGGCTATAAATGGCGTCCAGTATTAATGGTGGAGGAAGGACCCGGGAAAACCCTGGAAAGAACCACTGACCCACAAGAAGCTACCGGCTAAAAATTTGTAACAGTGTTTGAATGATCACTTGAAATGAGTTGACCTGCCACTCCAGCAGGGCTGCTAGCTCTCAAGGCAGGTTGGATCTGTACGCCTTTTAACTTTTCATTCATTCCACCCCTTTTATTTAATACAAAAGACTAATTAACATGGTAATACAAGGAGATCAGTTTTAAATTCAGTGCAACAATACAACATATACTTATGCAAATCAGGTATCAAAACACTGTCAGCACTTAATTAGCTTCTCACAGAAACGCTCACGGACATAGCTGTTATGGTAATAGACACATTTCATATTTGAATACAACAGGGCAGATTGTATTAATGTTCATTAGACTTAATCCAAACAAAAAGATATAACTAAAACAAGCATTTCGCTTAATAAAAAATTTATTTTGATTTATTTATTACAGTGCTGCCTCAAGTAGGCATTAGTGACATTTTCATGGACCAAAATTTCATTGTGCACTGTTATTTACAGTGCACCAAGAATGCGGTTTGCAAAGAAATTCTAACAAAATAAATGACTACTTATTAAAAGATGATAATTTCATAATGTTGATTCAAATTTCCAGGTCATATCAATCTTTTTTGATGACAGAACGAGTGATATCTCATGGTTTCAGTTCCCAATTTTGATCATAATTTTACTGATGTTCAACAAATATGGGCCAAATGTTTTAGACTTTCTAGTTAAAGTGAGATCCAGGACTGACCCAGCATTATAAGTAGGTTTGCGAGTTATCAGGGTGCGAGTTATCGAGGGAGTAGTGAATTACTGGTCAACTCATTGTATGACTGATAACACCAAAAAGCCATGAATGCAAGTTGGTGGCTTTCTCATTTTTGGGGGGCAGAGGGTATTTTATTTTACATATCACTGCCCCATAATTTTAACAACCTAGTGAGATTAACATTGATCATTAACAATTATTAAAATTAATTTATTTTCAATTCGGATGAGAACCTTTTCTTTCCTTTGAGCAAAACCTGTACACAGAATGTATCAAAGAAAAATGGAAAAGACTTACTGGCTTCTCTTGTTCATAGTTCTGTAATAACAACATCAACACCAATCAGCTTTTTAATGAGCTGACTTCTTTCAAAACTAAGTTGAGATGAAAGAGCAGTGATCAACTATAGACACATTTGAAATGAATATATACTACACACTTTTTCATAGCCAGAAAGATGCAATTATGTGAGAATTTTTGTCAAGAATGCATCATATCTTGCCAAATTATTAAATCACACTCCTGCTTGTTGTAAAGAAACTAGTGAATTTAGTGTTAAATCTTGTGAGCCATGCGACGATCATGTTACATCTAAATTCATATACTATGATCTCTTCCCAAAATGATAGTTAACCTTTTACATTTTAGTTTTCTTACTTTAAAAAAAAATAAAAAATTCACAAATGAACAAATATGCTAAGTTTTGGGAGCCATGAACCAATTGTGTTATATCTGAATTCATGCTACAATGAAACATACCATAGTGGAATTACACTGTTTATTCTTACCCAGCATGCAAGCAGTAAAACATGAATGAGATGTGCAACAGAAAAATATCAGTTTCTCTACCATCTTATTACAACAGACTGAAAAATACTGATATACGAAGACATCTACAAATATTTCATACAGTCTGTTCTTCAAAACCAAAGAACAAGTACAAATAAAATACAATAATAATTGTTTCAACTGGCACTATGTGCTTCTATATAACTGTTTTATACATAGAGGAGCTGGCCCCAAATTGCCTGTGTAATAGAAAATTGAGATGAAGCTCAAAGTCAAACACTGTGACAGATTATATACAACTTGGATTTGTCTTTAAAAAACCACTGAATTTCTACAACTTAATGACAATTACACAAAATTTGTAAGCATTCACACAAATGTTGGCAACTTTTCAAGATCTTTGGAATGTTCAAGGATTACTATTAAATCA
Organism: Sinohyriopsis cumingii; assembly: GCA_028554795.2. Classification (NCBI taxonomy): domain Eukaryota; kingdom Metazoa; phylum Mollusca; class Bivalvia; order Unionida; family Unionidae; genus Sinohyriopsis; species Sinohyriopsis cumingii. The sequence goes on along the minus strand of CM068833.1, from coordinate 61,380,325 downwards.
ATCATTTACTATTAAATCAACACATATCTATTTATTTCTTTTCACATCACTGATGATGTCTTTGATATGGTCAATCCATATTTCTGTACTGCATACCTATGCTGAAATTAACAAGGTATTTTTTAATGAAATCCGCGCATGCATACTTCGACACAGATTAATCAAACTCTGGCAAATTCCAAAGTGCTTTGAATCCCCTGTCAAAAGTTAACACAAGAATTGCTTACAATGGTATATTTCACATGCTACACGAAGACATATTCCAAGCACCCAGCAAAAGGACAGCTAAGCGTTGTTTATGGAGCTATAACTGCATTGTTTTTCCTCCTAGTTTTGCAATGATCTTGATGTCCTAGTCATTAAACATGAGGCTCAGCACTCTTTTGTCAGTGTATATTGAAACATGCTGATATACCGATCTATTTCTCTTTCTTCCAATGCATATCAAATTACAGACATTTTTAACCTTTAAAATATGCGAGTTATGGATGATCAATAAAACTGCCATGGGATTGTTCAAGGTGCAATACTGGTGAATATGAGATTTTCACGTAGGTCTCTAAACAGCAATTTCACTTAGAGAGCTGTCAGCTGGTTAACAGCCCCTACCTAAACACCAGAAATTCAACAAAGGCATACAAGAGCATGAATATAAATATGCACATTACAAATGTGAAGGAAAACTAAACAAAAATCCTTGGGGAAATAAAAAGTATAAATGGCTAAGAAAAGAATGTCATGTTGTATATTCTCTGCATTGATTCAAGTATTCCCTCAAAATAACATTATTCATTTGTTAAGGCTGAGCATGTTGCCTTATAGCGAGACCAGTTCATCATCCATAACATTTTATTACTAGCTAATGAAATGGGCCCCATGACGTTACTCACTTTATAACAGGAACTGAGTTATAACTAAAGACCTTATAACAGAAGCCAGGTTGTAATAAAGGGCATTATAACAGGTCCAGTTATAGTGAATGACCTTATAACAAAAAACTGTGCTATAATTAAGGTCATTATAACAGGACCAGTTATAGTGAATGGCCTTATAACAAAAACTGTGTTATAATTAAGGTCATTATAACAGGACCAGTTATAGTGAATGGCCTTATAACAAAAACTGTGTTATAATTAAGGTCATTATAACAGGTCCAGTTATAGTGAATGGCCTTATAACAAAAACTGTGTTAAAATAAAGGTCATTATAACAGGACCAGTTATAGTGAATGGCCTTGTAACAAAAACTGGGTTATAATAAAGGTCATTATAACAGGACCAGTTATAGTGAATGGCCTTATAACAAAAACTGGGTTATAATAAAGGGCATTATAACAGGTCCAGTTATAGTGAATGGTCTTGTAACAAAAACAGTTATAATAAAGGGCCTTATAACAGGAACCACTTTATAATGAAGAGCCTTATAACAGGAACCATGTTATAATGAAGGGTCTTATAGTGAGGTACTATACAAGAGATATCTGAGTGCACAGATCAAAGAAACTTTGGCAGTATCAGTACAAATTTACTATGGAATACTAGTGGGGGAAAATCCTATAATAGAATTTCATATACTTACCAATATAACCCAATGGACATGTACACTGCCTGGTCATCCCTACAATTGAACAGTTTCCTCCATTGTAACAGTAATTTTGGCAGTACTCTTGATTCACAATTTCACATCTTAATCCTTTGTGTGTTGGTGGGCACCTGACATAAGACAAACCATATTGTATTCCTTTATATAGGTCTTTTGATGTGGCAGTCAAATGAATAGCAGATTCTGGTAAAATTAACTCTAATCCTGTCATTCTCAATGCATACTGTGACAGGGGAAATAACTGTGCTACACATACTTACACAGACCAGACCAGACAAAATCATGCACCTCATTGGCTGCTTAGTGGACTGTTGGCCAAACATTCAGCCTAACATAGTAACTGTTATGTTTTAAAACTTTCTGTACTGCTGACAAACCAATGAGCTTAATACAGGTAATGTTATGTATACAAATCATGAATGGTGTACAGAAATGAACAAACTGCACAAATACTCAAAAATGCTTTCCTTAACATCTAAATCTCTTACAACTAGAATGTTTCAGTTAAATTTCAGTGGTATCTTATCAAGTAAACAATCATTTTTGTTGTCAGTGTCAATCTGAAGTTTCTCCACTATGAGAGCACCTCCATATTAATATACTTGTACTTTTTCACTTCACATGATATTTCAAGTTTTGTTACACATGTCAATGGGGATAAGTGTAGCTGAATTGGAGTAATATATTTTCTAGAAACACTGGCATAGGTTTATTAATTAATAGATTCCCAGCATAATGCAGTTCTTCACTTTTTCTCATTATCTACTTTATTCAGGATCCACTTTTTCCTCAGGATCAATGTTTTCTCACAATCCACTTAGTTAAGTAAAGTTTAAACTGGTTAGTGCATAGGTGTGTGCAGCAAAAAGAAATTTCAAATTTTATTTTAAAAAATTAAGAGAAAAAAATGCACCATGTCAATATTAGACATGTCCTAACACTGATATGTCTGACCTTGTACATAGGACAAGTCACTTTCTAAAATAATCAAGTTTGATCAGGTGGAACCTACATTGTGCCAGAGGCAACACAGATAATGATCTGAAAATTTGAACTTGGAAAAAATATTACAGTCAAACCCACTTATCTCAACCTTGGTTATCTCGAGAACCTATGTCTGTCAAGCATTTGGGTCTAGTCCTGAAAAATCCTTTTTTTTTCACGCTAATTTTTCCCTGCTTATCTCCACCCTTGTTAAGTCAATCGATAACCCCATTATATTGGGCATACGTTTCTGTACATAAGTAACATATGGACCTGCTTAATTCGATGAAATGCAACTTTTACAGTCCACCTCTGAGAAATTTTACAAGAAATTATCTGGTGTTTCTGCTATCACTAGTACCTCATATCTGCAAGGATGGAAAAAGTCTGTACAAGACCATATTTTACCGGTACAAATGCTAATCAACCAATCTCATCAATGCATGGTTTATGACTTGCATAGTGTAGAGAAAATTATCTTGTACATAATAATAATAATAATAAGGAAATTTAATGACTTCGTCTCTGACCTTTACAGAAGCTGTGTTCAAAATGGACATTATCACATGTCAACACCATGACAATATAGTTTGTCCTACACAGCATCGCGAGTTTGATCTTGTCTGCAACTTGGAAAATTATCAGTTAATATCATTAAATTTAGCTAAAAATATCTAATTTGTTTTACACAATTTATTAAAATGAATTTTGTAATAGTTAAAGTGTTTCCATGCTTGGTGCGAGTGTAAGCCTTCAAGTGCAGCATGGCTAAATCATGAGACTCACAATAATCTATAAATGGAAACTCACAAAATTCCAAACCAAACTGGTGTCCCGTCCCCCCATGCCTTAATTCATCCAAACACTTGGTTATTATATTCTTTTGAACAAGATTAAATAAAAGCACCAGTGGTATTTTTTTTTTAAATTACGGTGCCCAGTATTTTATTAAATGACATTGTCAATCGCTGTGCCATGATTACACATTCTTTAACACAAATGGAAAGAAGCAGAAAGTAACTGATAGGATTAAAGTCTATGAAACAGAAAGAGAAGTGCTTTCATTTATATTTTTTTTAGCTTGAATATCAAAGTCTTGCAATTTATCAAAGAGATTAGCCAACTCTCCTTCTGTGTTCTTGCCAACAGTCACTGATCAAAGTCAGGAGGGATATGGGACTACAACTGTATGAATGGAATAAGTTGGCTTCTAACAGAATTTGATGTTGAGACAGTTAAATTTAAAGACTTGAAACACAATTTACAGTTTGTCGGTACAGGAATACCAACATCCTCGTCTTTTCTGGTACAAATTTTATGGGTTACAAACTGGCATACCGGTGTAAAGGAACCTCTGACAACCAACAAAAATGATTGATTTTCATGCACAGTATTGGTCAGTTACATTTTGCTGCTTGTCACAAGTCAACTCTAACAAAACAAAAATACTTTTCAAAAAAAGTTATAGTCCTACATGTACATGAACTTAAATTGGCCAAGATTTTGGACAGCATGAGAAAATCATTGTCTTGCTGAGGCTACCAGAGGGATGAAGCTAATAACAGGGAAATGTTGTTGTTGTTTTTGTTCTAGGGTTTAACGCCATTTTTCAGCACAAGATAGGCTATACTTTTTTTGTTGTTCTAAGGTTTAACGCCATTTTTCAGCACAAGATAGGCTACACATGGCGGCCAGTATAACTGGTGGAGGAAGAACCCTGGAAAACCCAGGGAAGAACCACCGACCCACGAGAAGCTACTGGCAGGCTTTCCCATGTACCCATGCTAGTCGAGCCTTGGACTCGAACCCACGCAGACAGAGGTGAGATGGCAGTAGTCCGGAACGGTGAGCACTTTAGACCACTCGACCACTCGGGGCCCCGATAGGCTATACATGGCGGCCAGTATAACTGGTGAAGGAAGAAACCTGGAAAACCCAGGGAAGAACCACTGACCAACGAGAAGCTACTGACAGGCTTTCCCACGTACCCACACTAGCCGAGCCTTGGACTCGAACCCACGTAGACAGAGGTGAGATGGCAGTGATCCAGAATGGTGAGCGCTTTAGACCACTCAGCCACTCAGGGCCCCCACAGGGAAAGAAATACAACTTTAAACAGGGCCCCGAGTGGCCGAGTGGTCTAAAGCGCTCTCCATTATGGATCACTGCCATCTCACCTCTGTCTGCGTGGGTTTGAGTCTCGGATTCAGCCAATGTGGGTATGTGAGAAAGCTTGCCAGTAGCTTCTTGTGGGTCGGTGATTCTTTCCGGGTTCTTCCTCCACCACTAATACTGGCCGCCATGTATAGCCTATCATGTGCTGGAAAATGGCATCAAACCCCACAACAACAACAACAACTTTAAACCACTGACTTTGTTGCAGTAACTTAAGTGTTGTAAATGTGTGACTTGTTACTTAATCTCATTTAAAAGACCTCCAATTTTTTTTCTGCAACCTGATATGACTGAATTATTTTTATTGTGCATTAGAAACACCATTTGATTTTAGAAACAAAACTCCTTTTTGGTACTTCAGGTGCATAATCACTGTTCTGCAGTAGATTTGTGATATCTTGGGACCCGATTATGTCAAGTTTTTTAAACCCCCGACATAATCGAGATAACCAGGTTTGACTGTATACATTCTCATCATGTTTCTGTACAATATTCATATCACAACACGATAGGTGAATACTACTATATGAAATGACCCCGTGTAGTCCGTTTATTTTTCCCCGACTGGCCATTCAATTGCATTTTAATCAAAATTTTACTTTCCATACGGTTGACAAGTTATCCCTGAAAAAACATTAGAATCATTTTTCACAGCTATTTATGGTATGGTTTACATTTTTTGCCTAATATTGAGATAGTTCAAAATTAATTAAGCATTAATCAGCAGTCTGGCCCTGACTTAGGGTTTACTTGTCATAACATGCATGGGACTATTGTGGTGCCCCTAACCAATGCACCGACTCAAACAATCCTAGCACATGTTTACTATTATTAGACTGGATAGCTATTCTTTTCAGCTGTTTTTTTTTTTTTTTATACAGACAACCATTTGTGACAATTTCTTTTTTATCCCACATGCCACCCATCTACAAAATTTTGTCTAGATCTCTAAATAATAATACTACTTAGTGGAAACCATATTCCCTCTTTCAGTCCAGTGACATTTACCTCAAAATCAATCATGTTATTCCTTACTGCAAATGCATTCAATCCATAAAATTCTGTAACTGTAGGTGATGAGAACTCAAGTTTTGTTGTTGTTGCTGTTGTAGTAGGGTTTAGTGCCATTTTTCAGCACAAGATAGGCTATACGTGGCGGCTAGTATAATTGGTGGCGGAAGAACCCTGGAAAACCCCAGGGAGAGCCACCGACCCATGTGAAACTACTGACAAGCTTTCTCACATACCAACCTTACCCAAACCTGAGACTCTAACCCACACAGACAGCAGTGATATGGCAGTGACCCGGAATGGTGAGTAATTTAGACCACTCGGCCACTCAGCTCAAGTTTTGATGTAGACATTTAATTAACAACAGACAGATGGATGGACAACAAATCTTAACATAATACACTCCACCTCATGGTGGACAAATTAAAAAAAAAACCAGTCCTTGAAGGGACTGATACCCAACTGTTAGACAAGGAAAAAAAATGTCCAGAAATTCAATTTCTTCCTTTAAACTGCTGAGTATTGAAAGAATCTCATATATTCTTCAGTGATAGGAAATTCTAAAATTGGCTGCTGTGGAGGACATACTTGATTTCAGATTGGTACCATTATGACTTACATCAAACTGGACATCATTATAAGTTTTTTTTTGTGTAAAAAAAAACCCATGTCATAATTATCATCCACTCAAGGGTAGACATGAAAAGATTTTAACGACAGCCATCATCACAGCAATATCTGATGTACAACTGGCATTCAGGTTGAACTAGCTATCATAAGAAGTCAAATGGTGAAAACCCGATGTTCATACAGCCATCCATTTGGGAGTAGAGATAACAATATTTCCAAGATAGTCCACATGATAACCATAACAGGGTTAGTTATTTTCATTTAGGACTAAGTAGAAATCTTCTGATGAAAACACTATGCCAAAATGACTTTCCCTATAAGCAGAGTAGCTAAAACAAGATTTTTGACACGGCCATGTATCAAACATCAGATCAGCCTCATGTTAATTTAAGATCAACATTTTACTAAGTCTTCTGGTGAAAACCCCATGATTCATTCATTCATTCAGAAGTAGTGATAATAAAAACTTTCAAGCTAGCCACTGTGGCAGCCATGCATGAGCTTTGAATGGCACCATTTTCATTTGGGACCATTCTGACATCATGGAATGTCTTTTGGTGAAAACCCCATATCAGTAAGACTTTCCATTCAGGATGAGTAGCAATGAAAAGATTTTCTAGATGGCTGCTGTGGCGGCCATACTGGACATGAGACTGACACCATTTTCGTTTTCATTCAGGACCAAGTACATATCATAAGACATCCTTTAGTGAAAACCTCATGTTGATACAAACAAATTCTGGAGGATCAGTAATACCAAGATCTTCATGAAGGCAGCCATACTGGATGTAACATCAGCATGATATAACAAGATCTTCATGAAGGCAGCCACACTGGATGTAACATCAGCATGATATAACAAGATCTTCATGAAGGCAGCCACACTGGATGTAACATCAGCATAATGACACAACAAGATCTTCATGAAGGCAGCCATATTGGATGTAACATCAGCATGATATAACAAGTTATAACAAGATCTTCATTAAGGCAGCCATACTGGATGTAACATCAGCATGATGTAACAAGTTCTTCATGAAGGCAGTCATATTGGATGTAACATCAGCCATGATGGGATTCAGACTGACAACCAGACTGGGATTCAGACTGACAACCAGACTGAGATTCAGACTGACACCATTTTTATTTAGGACCAACTAGACATTATAAGAAGTCTTTTAGTAAAAAATATCTTGAAATGACCGTCCATATAGGAGTAGTGAAAATAATTTTCAAGGTGGCCACTACAGTACCATTTTCTTTTAAAATTTACTAGACGTTGTAAAAAGTGAAAATCCATCTTGATATGAATGAGGAGGAGTAACAAGATTTTCACAATGGCTGCTATGGAGGCCATAATGGATGACAGACAGACAGACACCATTTTCATCGAGGACCAACTAGACCATGTGATGAATGTGCTTGTAAAATTTGAATGCGTGTCTAAATTTTCAAGGAAATTCTTCAAATGGTATAGAAGGAACAGCGACAACAAACTTGTGCCAATGGATGGATGGATGTCAGACAATGGACAACAAACCTCCCTCAAGTTCTTCAGGTCTATGGCAAGGAGAGCTAATAATAAAATAAAACCTAACAAATTTAACACATTACAGGTTGACAGATTCCTAGCCAAAGAAAAAAATATTTCCTGATTTCAAACTTGTAACAAGTATAAACATATGCTTACTTGCACTTGAAATTTTCATTACTAATTGAGCATGTTCCGTTATTGTTGCAGTAGTTCTCAGGACACAATTGGAATTCACATTTGTCCTGTCCAACTAGGGCACCAGTTGGACATATGCATGCAAATGGTGGATTATCAGCTGGCAAGTTGATGCACTGAGATTTGCTGCAGTTACTCTTGGTACAGTGATTTGGAACTGAAATAAATTGTATACAATTTCAGGAAATACCAACTTGCTAGTGAGCTTTTGTATATTAAAAAATACATTATTTTTTGCGGATTTTTAAAAAATTTCACAAAAAATATAAATCCTGAACCAAAATCTGTCAATTAAGTAATGTCTTCAAAGGAAATCAAAAGTGAAACAAAATGTAGAATTGTAGGAAAGGCTGGTTGCCATCGAAATGGCTGTAAAGAGCCTTTCTCAAGGCCACTCTGAAGCTGTAGTAGAAAGGAAAGTAAGTCTTGAATAAATTTGAAAATCCAAAAAGCTGCATTTAATATTAGAGAATGTTCATATTTTCAGACGTTGACCCATGCCCCATGAGCTAAGATGTATTCTTTGGTATTTCATTCAAACCAGTTACACACTTAATTTACATTGCTGTTCTGCACACTGTGAAACTGCAATGTTCATTTGTTTTTTTCCCCAGCTATTTACACCTCACGCCAACTCTGCAATGAAAGGCTGGATCAAAATTATATGGCCAATTTACCCAAGAAAATCATGAATTCAAATCATATGTTTATATTTTCATTGGTGTTGTTGGTCATGTGCAACATTCCAGATGCTCAGATATAATCATTCCAATGCATTCAAAACTAAAACTGCACTTATGGAATATGGATGCCTACCATTGTGCTAAAATGACCTAACAAAAAACTTCACCAATTTGTGACAGAGGAATGGATGAATGAATATATATATATATATATATATATATATATATATATATATATATATATATATATATATATATATAGTGTTCAATGAATATCAGCATGACCAAAAATTATAATTTAACCAGTCTGACTGGAACGTCAATGGTCATGGGGAAAATTTTTACTGGTTAAGGTATATATACATTTTACAAGGTTTTCTCTTTTCTTGGCCATGGAAAGTCAATGGTTAGTGTATCAGACTTGTGATCTGAATCAATTAGATTTAGCTACTACCTAGACATAACTGGGCTGGCTGATGTTATGTTTCTGTAGGTTAAGCACTGCACTTCCACTGCAAAGGCCAGCCAATTAACAAAGTTCTGCTGTGCTTGGTCCATGGAGTCACAATGGTTTAGTTGACAGAGCAATGAATTCACAATCAAGTGTTGCAGGTCTGATATCTGCCCAGCCCAGCCCTGGTGGACTGCCTCAGTCTGCCCTTGGGAAAGGCACTTATTTCCTATTTCCTTGGCATATTTATAGGTTACTGCATTTGTATGGGAAAATATGACTGAATTTTCATATTTTCCCATACAAATGCAGTAACCTTTTTATTATATGCTCATTTTCTTATTCTACCAAAGACATAATTATATAAACAAAAATATACTACAAGAAACAAAGTAACTGAATGTATGCCATATTGCAAACTAAATACACAAGTGTAGATTCATCATTACACAACAACAACATTATTAATGTGCACATAACTCCACCCAGATAAATTTGAACTTAGTCATGGGCTAGAAATAACTTTCGAAAGAAAATGGAATTTTGGTCTAGTTAAAATTGAAATTTGGAGTGATATTGTGAATGAATGCATACTGCAACAACTTTTCCATTTCATCTTGAATAGATTTTGGTATTTTTGTCGATTCTACAAGATTTCTTTATTATGGACTGGATCTATCTGTGCCAATTCTACATGAAGTACACTGGATATCAACAGGATGTTGACATCTGCAAGTGTGCAAGTTTGTTTCTGTTCCGTCATTAAATGTTTGAAATCATAATGTGGGAAAAATATAAAGTCTTTCAATTGCAACTATCAAAAAGACGCTGATGAATATAAGGTTTATTTCATTTTGAGTGCAATAAGGAGGATGTAATTGCACTTGGAATATAGTCAAAATTACAGTACAATTTCGAAATGTGTAAACAAACTTGAGAACCCATGACATGGTTCATATAATTCGGACTTGCAGAGCTAAGAAAGTACATTGGAAAGTCAAGCAGTCTGGTTTATCACACTGCACTTCATGGATCTATGCTAGGACAGAATGCATCTGATTTGCTTTTCTTTAACCTTGCCACCAAACTGGGGTGTAAGTATCTGTATTTATATCAAATAAAAACACTGCATGAATAACGGAGAACATACCATTTTGCTGCTTGTATTTCTGTGCGATGACAATATCTCCAATGGGAAATGAATTAAATAAAATTTTCTTGATGTTACTGGCGTTATAGAACTTGTGCATCTGGAGAAGATGGTGCTTCCTGTAGGTCGTCACATACAGGTAGTCCTCAAAAATATCTAGCATGTAGGGAGGGTCCGAAGCTGAAATAAAGACAAATACGAAGGTCACTCAAAAAAATGCACCCCCGTTAAAACAACCACACTCTTATAATGCAGGTATGGTCATAGATCTTAATACACTACACAAATTTTGTTTTATCTTTCTTAAAGATAAAGAAATAAAAGTCCCTTGTAAGGACTGATACTCTACTTAGTGAAAAGAATTTCCATTTATTCAAGCATGACCATTTTTATTTAGAACAATACAAACATAATAAGAAGACTACTTGTGAAAACCCTAGGTCATAATAGGTCATCCATTCTGGGCAATTAGTGCAAATTAGACTTTTAAGTCAGTCATCCTGTCAGCAATATTAGATATACGACTGGCACCATTTTCATTCTGGACCAACTAGATATCTTAACAAGTATGATGCTAAACAAAAACAATTTGATATATCCATTTGGAAAGCAGCAGAGATAATATTTTTAAGGCATTCAGGAGTAACAAGAACAGGGTGATTGCTGTGCTGCCCTTACTGAACATCATACGGGCATTATTTTCATGTAAGACCGTATGGACATCACAAGAAGTCTTCTGGTTAAAAAAAACCCAATATAATGACTTTCTGTTTCAGTAGAGCTGTGATAATAAAATTCTGAATTGCCTGCCATGGTATTGGATGTCAGATTGGCATCTTGTTTTTTTTAGGTACACACAGACATCATAAGACATTTACTGAAAACACCATGCTGACACAATCATCCATAGTAATAAAAAAAATTTCAAGATGGCCCCTGTGCAGCCCTTTTGGATGTCCAAGCAGCACCTTTTTCATTTAGGACCAGCTAAACCATGGGATGAACATGTGTGTAAAGTTTACAAGCAATTCTACAAGTAGTTTAGGAGGAGAAGCAATTACAAACTTGAACTAGCAGACTGAAGGACAATGGGACAACGTACAACAGGCCATCCCATAAGCTCTTTTGGTTATACAACAGACCATCCCATAAGCTCTTTTGGTCATACAACTAACCATCCCATAAGCTCTTTTGGTCGTACAACAGACCATCCCATAAGCTCTTTTGGTCGTACAACAGACCATCCCATAAGTTCTTTTGGTTGTACAACAGGCCATTCCATAAGCTCTTATAGTCTATGACCAGTAGAGCTAAAAAATGGATTGCAAGAGAGACATTAGCTCATTTGACTTATCATCTGATTTAAATGAAAAGTTCTGAAACCAAATGGAAGAGCTAGAAAGGGTTGGTATCATATGATTAGCTGTGATTAGCTACCCTGGCAGAGCCATATTATCTATTGGTGTCAAACAATCTGTGAGAAACCTAATACCTGACGACTGATCTCACAGTCGAGATAATTGCAGAATTGCAGGCTAATCAACTCCCCACTACATTAAGTTTAATTTGGTAGATAATCAATCAGGTGTCAAATGTTGCATGTCACTCACTGCATCAGGTACCATCCTAGACCACACAGCAATCAGATCCAGGCATCAGGAGAAAAAGAGAGAGAGAGAGAGAGTGAGAAAGAGAGAGAGAGAGGGAGAAGCAAGCACTTGCATGGAAAAGTATGTGAAATTTGTCTGTCATTTCCATCAAGATTTACAGTCTCAATTCGGTTCATCTTCAAGTCTGTCCAATAGAGCCGGCGATTGGGGTAATCAATTGCTAGACTGCTTGGCCACACAAGATTTCGATTCACAAGGACTGTCCGATTTTGCCCAGCGAGATTGGCCATTTCAATCTTAGGCTGAAGTCCTCTATCAGTCCAGTACATTCTCCTGTTCAAAAAATAAAATACAAAATGGCATGAAACTTCACTAAGCTAGGGTGGGACTATAGCTAACTGTTGTGACATCAGAAACTGGAGTTTGCAAAACACTAAAACCTGCATTCCAGCACTTTATCCAAGCCACCTTCAAAACGTGTCCATTGATTTAAGGCCCAGGAAATAAGATTAGACCCTTGGGCCAATTTTGTGACTTATTAAAGATTCTTCCAGTGGCTAGCAGGGCCACCTCACACTGAATTCAACTCAACCTACAGAAAATTAACTGGACCTCGCAATCAAATAACTTTGGAAAATGTTACTGGCCCCATTTGCCTGTTGCTGTCAATATTAAGGAGACTATGCAAAATCTCCCAGACCAAAAGCCATGGGTCAGTAGCTTAACTTACCACTGATAGTTACATGGTATGAATCTCAACAGTTTCAAAGACAGGACCAGGGGCCACAGCTTGATGTTTCCCCACACCTCACCCCCTATCTGATTCAAGATCTCATTAGGCTATTTAAAATTTGCTGACTCCATGTTCAATGGTTTACACTTACAAATTCTCAGACATAATGGTCTTGTAATTATGGAAAACTACACCCACCCCACTAGCCCTGCCACAGAACTATCCTCACATCACTAACGCTTCTAAAGAAACACCCACATCCCACTAGCCCTTCCATAAAACTACCCTCACCCTACTAGTCCTTCCACAAAACTATCCTCACCCCACTAGCCCATCCATAAACTAATCCTGCCCCACTAGCCCTTCTGTAGACTACCCCTCCCCACTAGGCCTTCAAGAGATTACCCTGCCCCACTAGGCCTTACATTGGGGCTGCATCAAAATTCTAGGACCACTGCACACATCCACAGACTACCTCCAATCATGTGCCAATGTTTGTAGTCTCTATCATGCAGGATGACTATTCTGAAAATACAACTTATACAAAACAGTCTTCTTAGTCAGGGTTACCTATATTTTGGTCAACTATATGTGACAAGTATGGACATGTAATGAAGTAGGATCAACGACCCTTGGGTAGCAAGGACAACAATGGGGATAAAAATTATCATTATCTACTAATCAACTATAATTACCCTATTCTTGGATCCACAGCGATGGCAAATGGTTCTGAAAGATCACGACTGATGACTGATATCTTCTTCGAACCATCGTATTGCACCATATAAATTTTCTTCGCTCCTGAGTCGACAAAGTAAAGAAACTTTCCAATCCAGTCTACTGCTATTCCCCTTGGTTCCTGAAGGTCTTCAACCTGGAATGTGTTTTTGGAGAAATTTGTACTCAGCACTTGACTTAACATTTCTCATATTATTATCTCCTGCCATGTTAATCTATGGGTTTAGACCGATCTTACTAACATAATAAAGCATGTATGATAGCTAGAATTTTCAATAAACATATTTAGAACAGGTTTTAACTATTCTATTCTTGAACACAAATTGTTGTTTACCTACTGATGTTTCAAGTTCTGAAATACAGGCAGGTGTATCTTCATCATCAAAAGAGAACTTAGAGAAATTGGAGTGATAACATGATAATTTTCAGGGGAATTGGTTAATGGTCAATAAGCTATTAAAACACATGCCTGTGAATATGCAAAGTTTATTTTGCAATTTATATCAACACCAACTTAGAATACATTTTGCCTGGGGCTTACTGAGGTACTAAGCTTGGCTGACGGAGCATTTCAAAAGCCATAAACCTCCAAGTCATTTTCACGTTCCTAATTGAAGGTGAAGTTTACATTTTTTGGATGACTTTGCCTGGTAGCATGACTCTGTGTATGTGGCAAAAACCAAAATAATGATGCTTAAACAAAGTGTGTGTGTGATTTAGATTTTTAACGTAGCTTTAATAGTTTTTCAGTCTTATCACTATGATGTCTGCAGTGTGACAGTTTATAGTGATGTCCAGCACTGGGGCATCATGCCGCAGACATGTAGCATGATGTCCCACCCAGTCACATTATACTGACATCAGGCTGACCAGTCCTAACACTATCCTCTTAATGCTGATCACCAAGCAAGGCAACTGTTAGTACCATGTTTGTAAGTCTTTGGCATGACTCGGCCAGGGACTGAACCCATGACCTCCAGCATCCAAGGTGGACACTCTAACCACTAGGCCACCAGAGCAGTCTTAAAGTGATTCGAAAGTCAACATCTCCCCTAGGCTGCTTGTTATGCATAATGTTGATGGCTGTTTATATGTAAGCCACTGACAATGTGCAAGACAGCTGTTTATATTTAAGCCAATGACAATGTGCAAGGTGGCTATTTATATGTAAGCCACTGACAATGTGCAAGACAGCTATTTATATGTAAGCCACTGACAATGTGCAAGACAGCTGTTTATATGTAAGCTATTGACAATGTGCAAGACAGCTGTTTATATTTAAGCCAATGACAATGTGCAAGGTGGCTATTTATATGTAAGTCACTGACAATGTGCAAGACAGCTGTTTATATGTAAGCTATTGACAATGTGCAAGACAGCTGTTTATATTTAAGCCAATGACAATGTGCAAGGTGGCTATTTATATGTAAGTCACTGACAATGTGCAAGACAGCTGTTTATATCTAATCCATTGACAATGTTCAAGACAGCTGTTAATATGTAAGCCAATGACAATGTGCAAGGTGGCTATTTATATGTAAGCCAGTGACAATGTGCAAGACAGCTATTTATATGCAAGCAACTGACAATGAGCAAGACAGCTATTTATATGTAAGCCACTGACAATGTGCAAGACAGCTGTTTATATTTAAGCCACTGACAATGTGCAAGGTGGCTATTTATATATAAGCCACTGACAATGTGCAAGACAGCTGTTTATATGTAAGCCAATGACAATGTGCAAGGTGGCTATTTATATGTAAGCCACTGACAATGTGCAAGACAGCTATTTATATGCAAGCAACTGACAATGAGCAAAACAGCTATATATATGTAAGCCACTGACAATGTGCAAGACAGCTGTTTATATTTAAGCCACTGACAACGTGCAAGGTGGCTATTTATATGCAAGCCACTGACAATGTGCAAGACAGCTGTTTATCTTTAAGGAAATGATAATGTGCAAGGTGGCTATTTATATGTAAGCCACTGACAATTTGCAAGACAGCTATTTATCTTTAAGGAAATGATAATGTGCAAGGTGGCTATTTATATGTAAGCCACTGACAATGTGCAAGACAGATATTTATATGTAAGCCACTGACAATGTGCAAGACAGCTGTTTATATTTAAGGAAACGATAATGTGCAAGGTGGCTATTTATATGTAAGCCACTGACAACGTGCAAGATAGCTATTTATGTAAGCCATGGACAAGGAGCAAGACAGCTATTAATATGTAAGGCACTGACAATGTGCAAGACTGTTATTTATACTTAAGCCAATGACAATGTGCAAGAAGGCTATTTATTTGTAAGTCATTGATAATATACAAGATGACTATTTGTAAGAACTGACAATGTGCAATTAGTTCAATCAATTTGCAGACGTTTCATTAAATTTATGTATTTTACCTCCTATAACAAAAAAGCAAATTAATTTGATCAGACATACTGCAGATATGCAAACAGAATGCTTTTTGTACATTCGACAATAACTAAGAAACTTTGCAGAAGCTTACAAACTTGATATGGCATTTTTTTTTTACAATAAAATATTCCTCAACAAAGGTTTTATTAATGTGTTTTTCAAAAATAAAAAAGTTTTAAAAAATTGATTTCAGTATTATCAGCAAATTTAACCTGATATGTAATTTAAGTTCCATCACCTTTCACACATCAATAAGTAAAATAAATACAGGAGAGAGAAGGAATGGAAAACATGTATGCATTGTACAATAAATATAATGCGATAAATAAATAATGCTTCTTCATAATGATGCAACCTTAAATTGAAAACCATCCAAACTTTAAGAAAAGAATCAACAGAAATACCCTCTAAAGTGGAAACCTGTCCTAACAATCACCTGAATTCAGCAGTGACAAAAGCCATTATAATCCTTCACATTTCAAATTTCCTCAGGGTTGAAGGCCATGGGTATCAGTCTCACTTTAGTCAATGCTATTTTGACCCTGAGTAAAATGCTTTTAGTCAACCTGGATGTGTTTGTGCATATCTCAGTATGTACATGTGTTTTACTTGCAAAGGACCAGCACCCCCATCAGTTAGGTGCTTTCAGTTTCTGACAATGTAAACAGTGATAAACTCTTGGTTAATATTCTCAAAATGTTTCTGCACAAAACTCGTGTTCAAGCTCAAAGTCCAAAACCTTTGAGTAAGCTGTAGCAGCCGAGTGGTTAAGGTGGAAAACTCATAACTAGAAGGAGGTGGGCTCGACTGAATGGATCAGCCCAGATTCACTATAGTGGTGTGTTCTTGAGGCTCTTTATTCTTCTTGCCAAGTGTTCCTTTGTTATAAAATACTTTAATATAAAATGTAAATCTGAAACCAACCAAACTAAAACTCTGAAAATTTATAATTAGGTTCTAATCATGGAATATTCAAAATCTGATTAACTTCTGTACCTCTTCTAGACTGCCAAATTTCACTGACCTATGTTTACTCAAAGTGTTTTATCTCATTTTGAGCTTGGTTTAAAGAATACAAGTCCAGGTTTAAGTTGTTGCTTTGGGATTAACACCATTTTTCAGTATATGACAGGCTATACATGGCTGCGAGTATAACTGGTGATGGATGAACTTGGGAACCTGCCAAGAAGAACCACCAACCCACGGAAGCAACTGGCAAGCTTACTCACATACCCACACTGGCCAAGTCCAAGACTTAATCCCACACACAACAGCATAGCAAGATGAAACTGCCATTATGTTATGCCATAAAGCAGACAAATTGTTATTATTTTTTATCATAAGGTCAGGAGTACAAAATAACCAAAACAAGGAAGAAAATACAAGGCAAGGTAAAAGATTAAGTTGTTTACATGTCCAGTAACTTGCCCTGAACAGTGGATACTTAAGACTTTAGTTGTCTAATTTTTATTTCAAAAGTGCTATTAAGACTCACTTCTCAAGTGGATTTTGGGCAACTGTTGTCTACAATTACACACAGCAATGACTCGAGATAAAAATAATGATACTTGGTTTTCTAATTGTGGAACGTTAAACCAAAACTCTCACAGCTTAGATTCTGCCAGGATTTTATCAAAAGGAGAAGCTCCCTCCCCACATCACCAAAATAAGAGTGGGGAGTAGGGGGGAAAAAGAGAAGGAGGAAACTGCCATAGTTAAATATTTACATTGCACTTGCATATCCATCTGCCTACTCCATTCTATTAAAACTCGATTGAAATAAAAATCTTCAAAAGATGTCTTCTCAAGCTGTATAAGCATTATTAACTAAGTAATTTGTGAGGTTAATCTGTTTCTTATCTGTCTATGAATACTGTACTGTACTGAGAGCACCCCCCCCCCCCCGCCCGCTTCACAATCTACAATCTGCTAGCTGTCTTATGAGGTATATGAATTGATAGCTTAGCTACCTAGAACAAGTTAGGAAACTGTTCTTTATGACTGTTATGTACAATTGTCCACAGCTCATATGTATTGTCTCTTGGATATCTCTAATCCAAAATAAGACTTTTTTTGCCAACATGAGCCAGTTTCACTTTCTTAAATTGTGCTCTGATGACTTACTTCCATGCCAGATTTCTTATCTGTATTGAGGTTTCAAGTCCATCACTGTCTGCTTGTTCAGAATGAGATATTTTCGATCAAATGAATATCTTTACTTTTCAATTTCCTTTCCTTATTTATTCAGGTTATGTTAACCCTTAGAATGATAGATACTTTTGTAACACAGGATCCCTCAGTAATGAATTGTCTGAGAAAAGAAATGAAAACTGGTCTCTATTTTTAAATTGCCTGTATTTTAATTAGGCCTGGAATCTTGGGTTAAAAATCATTCACTGGTATCTCCTGTGATACTCTTCAAGCTCCAATAATCTGATATACTTTAAAACATCAAATTTGCTGTCATCACCGCTATCACCAACCAGCATACGCCGCATAAAACTGTCATATGAAGATGAACCATGCTGGGAGTCAGCCAATTCAACTTTTCTTGGTGACCCACATTTTAAACAAGCATTTGTAAAACTTCCTTCATGAATGTGACCTTTAAGGCATGAAATAATGCTTGTTCCATGGCCCAAAGTCTTGATCAAAATTAGTTTACCAACCATACATATCAAGCTAAAGTACCCAGTTGTGTAAACAGTTGCTTATCTGAACAAAGACACGTCACAACAAGCACTATGAGACCTCTACTGGCAATTTGACTTATGTCATTACAAGAACTTTAATTAAATAAAAGTAAAGAACATTCTTATATGCATAACTTTAATTTGTTGAGTTCTTTCGCATCACTGCACTCCAAGTGCATTCATTTGTAAATATTTTGAATGATTCATGTACTTGCAGCATTTCTGTCACAAATGATTAATGATCAAGTAAGAATAACAATCATACAGTTTGCAATATTATACGCCAGTACTCCCACAGTGAATACTACTAGAATTACTGATCATGGAAGAAAATAAGCATCAGAGTATGCAGTAGGGTATGCCAGAACTCGCCCCATTTATACTACTATGATTAATGATCATGAAAGAATAATGATCACACAATTTGCTGCATGCAGTAGGGTATGCCAAAACTCGCCCCATTTATACTACTATGATTAACGATCATGAAAGAATAATTATCATACAATTTGCTGTATGCAGTAGGGTATGCCAGAACTCCAACAGTATATACTACTATGATTAATGATCATGAAAGAATAATGATCACACAATTTGCTGTATGCAGTAGGGTATGCCAGAACTGTGAGTATATACTACTATGATTAATGATCATGAAAGAATAATGATCACACAATTTGCTGTAATGCAGTAGGATTTGCCAGAACTCCAACAGAATATACTACTAGGACTAATGATCATTAAAGAATAATGATTATACAGTTTGCTGTATGCAATAGGATTTGGTCCCTGTGTACATACCACTAGAATTACTGATCATGGAGGAATAACCATTCACAGTTTGCTGTATGCAAATAGGGTATGCCTGAACTTACAAGTTAATACTACAAAGATTAGTGAAAATTTATGAATAACAACCATATATGGTGTGCTGTGATCAAACTCTTCCCATGAGCTTAAAGTCTTCCTTGATGTCTAGCAAAAAAATGTTTGCACATAGTAAATCATGTGTGACCCTTTTAAAAAGACTACTTACTATTAGAGTTGCTGATGGATTACTTCTTTTTCCTCTGTTCATATCAGCAACTAAATCCTCAATGCTGATGGCTTTAATAGATTTGCTTCTTCTACTGGAAATGAATGCTACCCATGTGCTCTTGTCTCCAGAAACATCCACATCTATTCCTTCGATCTTATTTACTTCCTCAGCATCTTCCTGAAAATAGAACAAAAAGCTGACATCAGTGATAAATAACTTTTCACTAAACACATCGTTGCAAGCCAAAGACATTAATTTGCTTTGCACCTTTATAATGTTTGGCAGCTTGTGTGGAGATTTCCTTGTTTCTTGTGAATATGCATAAACCTGCTTAACCAAACACTTCTTGCCATTATAACCCAATATCACCTTTCATTTCTATGTGAATGAACCAATCGAGGTTTCTCTTCCAAACACAGTCACCAATCAATCAATAAAACAGGCACTTTGATTGTGTGGCTGATGATGTATTTTCGGTTATGCACACTCATGACAAATGAAAAAAATCAGTGTTGACTGCCATGGATTATAAAGGAGTGTTGAGGATTATCACCCACTGCCAAAGAGATGTCACTCATATAACATTTCATAAACACATGATTGTCCACTTGTGATTATTTAAACCCATAGTGCCAACTACTACGTACAGGTGAGCATCTGTACATGTCGGTTGCTACATCGTACAATGCACTATGAAAATAAAATTGCTACATAATGTGCTTTGAACAGAACAGCATTGTACAATGTGCTATTAACAGAAAATCACTGCACAATGTGTTATAACAAGAACAGCACCTTAAAATGCAGTATGAACAGAACAGTACTGTACAATGTGCTATGAACTGCTGCTGAAAGATTATTTCTTACTGCACAATGTGCTGTGAACAGAATAGTACTGTACAATGTGCTATGAATAGAACAGTACTGTGCAATGTGCTATGAACAGAAAATCACTGATGCTGATAGATTATTTCTTTTTCCTCTGCGATGCAAAGACCATGGAAGTAGTGCAAAACAGTCATGTAATGATTTATTTTGTAATATTATGGCCATATTACTTGTCATCAATAAAGTAATAATTATCCCACTTTTTTCAGTTTGCACTGCCTATTATATTAATAGACTTGGAAAAATGTTCACTACCTTCTCTAGTGAAATTTTTTGAAAATTGGCAACAAAATATTGAAGTTGCCGATAACTTTTTAAAAGCCAGGACCATCCCTGCAATACCAGCTTACAGTCCATCATTATTTAATCTCTATAAACAGAGCTCAATGACTGTACAATACCAGCTTACAGCCCATCATTATTTAATCTCTATAAACACAGCTCAATGATCATACAATACTAGCTTACAGCCCATCATTATTTAATCTCTATAAACACAGCTCAATGATCATACAATACCAGCTTACAACCCAATCATTATTTAATCTCCATAAACACAGCTCAATGATCATACAATACCAGCTTACAGCCCATAATTATTTAATTTCTATAAACACAGCTCAATGATTATACAATACCAGCTTACAGCCCATAATTATTTAATCTCTATAAACACAGCTCAATGATCATACAATACCAGCTTACAGTCCATCATTATCTGCTGATACCCAGACAGCAAGAGATCAGAAAGGATTAGTGGCAGCATGTCTCCTGCATTTGCTGCCACTTTCTTTAATATGTTGCAGTGCAGCTCATAATGCTGTTGTTGTTGTTGTGGGGTTTAACGCCATTTTTCAGCACAAAATAGGCTATTCATAGTGGCCAGTAATAATGGTGGAGGAAGAACCCAGGAAAACCCCAAGAAGAACCACTGACCCAAGAGAAGCTACTGGAAAGCTTTCTCACATACCCACATTTGCCGAATCCTAGACTCGAACCCTCACAGAAAGAGGTGAGATGGCAGTGATCCGTAACGGAAAGTACATTAGACCACTCGGCCACTCGGAGTCCCCCCAGCTCATAATGCATTATCCAATCATTAGCAAGAAAATGAAAGTCACTGCATTATAATGTCCAGTTAATTAAGTATTACTTTATTGTGAAGTCAGTTAGCTTTAAAAGTGTGTTCAGTATTGTCAGTATTTCTGAGTGAATTAGAACGATGTATATTTATGTGGATAAATAGTGATTTGAGATATTTAATCAACCATGAACACAGCAAATTTGTAAGTATATTATGTTTCTCCAAGAATACTTACCCAATCACATTAACGTTATGAATGTTAGCCTGCTACCCTCATGAATCCAGCCCTAGTAAAAGATAAAAATCATCTTTTCTTGTCTCAGATTGACAAATGGCAATAACTCTTGCTCATTACCTCCCCTCGCCACCACCAAGTGTTGATAGTTTTTAAGCCGAGTGTTATCCTAATGAGGATGCTCACATGGTGGGGTGGTAAGGAGGGTTTTTAAGTAATTTGACTGGGTAACCGCCGTAAGTATTCTCAAAGAAATAATTTATTTACAAGTTTGCTTTCTCCTTCAAATACGGTCACAAACACATTGTTAGGAGAATAGGTATGGGGCAAATAAATGCTGAGCATCCAACCTCTACCTTTGATATCAATCAAGGAAATGATTGCTGGATCCCACATGTGAACAATAACCCGTTCTTCTAATTACATAAGCAACAAAGAATACATCTTTGACCCCTTCATATGGTTACCTACAAAACTTCACTGGCAAATCTAGTGAAGCTGATAGGATGGGTTAAATGGGTCTGGTGGTCATCTGGGCTGCCACCACCAGACCTACCAGATTCTAGGTTTGTGAAGTTAAATCTGAGATAAAATCTCGAGAAGGTTGATTCTGCATGCCAGCCAACAATGTCTACTAAATCTTGGATTGAATCATAACGTTTAAAAATGAGGCTCACAGAGATTGTTCCAATCTCATAAGCAGTAATCTGCATGTGGTGATTCTGACAAGTGTATATTCCATTTCAGCCAATACACAAGGGCTTCAGGGGTGATATCCTGTTTCCCATTTTTCACTGGAAGAAAGAGGTACTTGCCATGACATGTCTCTGCGTGTTTCAAGTAGTGCTTGAATCAGCAAACAGCAAGGTTATGGAATGATGACTCATTAATATATAATTTCAATTTTCTAAAAGCATTTCAAGAATACTCGGTTTTGACATTTGACATAAAGTCCATTAGGCACATGTTTTTTTTAATACACTGAATATTGAATGTCTTTGAAAAATTCTCACTTTCATTCAACATCATCCTCCATCCATCCTTTTCAAGACAAATACAATATTTGACCATACTAATTAAAAAACTCTGATACTGTATGATCAATTGTGGCCCATTGCAATCAGAGTTATACAGCCAAGTCTGGTCTTGAAGAAACATGGCCATCTTGGATGGCATGATGCTGTCCAGTTCTTGAGGCTGGGACTGGGTATGGGATATTGATCCATGTATCCAGTCCATAATTCTGATATGAGAGAAAGTAACTTGTTGCTGCTTTCCCTCTCAATACCCTTATGTGCAATCAGATGTTTTGGTCGCCAAAGTTATGTTGATAACCCAATTATGCAGTTCAAACATGTATTTATGGGGTGACAACCCAAGAAACAACAGTGTGACCCAACTATAACACGGTAGTTAGGAGCCATAAAACCTGACTGCATTATATACCGAACCATGTTATATGAAACCAAGTCAGTTAGCTGATGAAAATGTACCCTCCCTCCCAAACAAAAATTGGGGTGGGTGGGGGTAATAAATGCGGGTGGTAAAATACGTTATTTGTCAGCACATTTACCATCTTGAATTAATTCATATTAAATGAGAAATACACCTGTAGTGAAACAGAGAAGACATAATATAATAGTTTACTTTATTTAGAGAACCATGAATTGGTACATATACGTGAATCCTGTTCATATATATATGTCTAATGTATAGCATGAATAGAGTATCAACACCGTGTACTCACCTGTGAACCTCATCATATACACTGAATCCACAATAATGTTGTTGTTGTTGTTGTTGTTGGGTTTAACGCCATTTTTCAGCACGCGATTGGCTATACATGGCGGCCAGTATTAATGGTGGAGGAAGAACCCGGGAAAACCCGGGAAAGAACCACCGACCCACGAGAAGCTACTGGCAAGCTTTCTCACATACCCACATTAGCCGAATCCGAGACTCGAACCCACGCAGACAGCGGTGAGATGGCAGTGATCCGTAACGAAGAACGCTTTAGACCACTCGGCCACTCGGGGCCCCTAATCCACAATAAAAGTGATTCCACTGAAAATATGCACACACAGCTTTAAAATATTCATTAATTCTGTAACAGGTTATATTGGTCTGAATTCAGTGGAAAAACATGGCATGTAATAAATGACGAAGCACATTTTACTTTAAATTACATTCCAAGTTGGTAAAAGTTAGTTTGTGTTTTAAGCTGCCGTTGGATAAACTTTTTCCCTACAAAAAGGAAACTTTCACAGCACAGTTAACGTGTTCCAGTCACGATGGAAAATGCAAAAATCCATCAGATTCCATCAATTTTATTTAAGTTTAGTACTGACTTCCTTTGAAGAAAAGTTCTTTGCTGTTATTGAAAGATTTAATTCTGAGTGAAACGAAGAGGAATTTACTTACCATCCATATACAAATGTCAGTCTTTGTAAATATATTAATTGCTAACGAGTGGTCAAAAAATCTGATGAAAGATAGATTATGAGACAATGTCCGGTTGATCTCCATTACCAGAAATGTCAACAACCAAAAAGTGGATATTTCACAACATACAGAACTCATGCTAGATGTCAGGATAAGATAACTAATGCTGGTCTTGCTTCCATTTTTGGAGATATATATGTTGTGAAAGTGGAGAAAAATACTAAGACTGTCCTTGAAAAAGTAACTGAATTTAGAGCTACAAGGATCAGGAGTCCATTCTTCTTGCCCAGAACCCATTACAATGGTGGCGAGATCGTCATCATCAGTTTCCCGTGTTATCCAGTTATGCAAGAGAGTTGTTCTGCATACCAGCAACGTCTGTCCCTTCCGATGGAGTCTTACTGTACTGCAGGAGATAGTGTTTCAAGCCAAAGGGCAGCAATCACTGCAGAGAATATTGATATGCTACTATTTCTTAAAAAGAACATGACTGTACCTTAATGTCTCCTTTGTAAACACAATGAACTCTGGACTTTGATGGATTCACGTAAGTGGGCTAGGATACAAACAAGTTTCTCTAGAAAAATGTTAACTTGCTAATCCTTTGTTTCAACACAGCTAAATAAGCTGACATTTAATTTTGTCCAATTGTACAAGACTGTGTCTTATCTAGTCACATTAAATATTTTGTGTTCTTTCTTTTATTGGAGAAATTTTTAGTTTGACAGTGTTGCCAAGTTATAGATGAAGTCAGCTTAATTAGGTTCTTCTGTAATTTTATTTCTGCTGCCTGTTAAGTAATTAGTCTCGCAGGTTCAAACCAAGAAAGGTTTGGGATTACTGATATTATTAACTTACTATATTATTCATTTTTCTAATTAAAGTAGAATATTTATCAATGTGATAATTTGTGAGTATGTGTAGTTTTTCTTGTATTTATCCCTTGTCATGATGGTACAACAAGAAATGAATCTTTAGATCATTTTGATAAGAAGACTTTCTAATCAGGCAAAATTATTCTATAACTCTTTTCCAGTATTTTTGTTTCTTGCTTGTATATATAATTCTTGTTTTCTAAACAAGTGATGTGATTATTACAGTTACCAGGTGTTTTTGTGGAATTAAAAGCAAGATGTTTTCATTTTCTTCTTCATATTTTATTAAATGCAAGGAAATTGCTCATTATTTCAGTACAAAATATGAAAAATCAACATTCAAGTCACAAATGCTGTTATTGACCAATACGTATTTATATGTATTGCAATACTGACATGCAATACATTTTTTCCTGGCAACACTCACCCATGATATGTATGCAGTCAGAATTGACCTATCGCCAGTTGTCAATCATTCTGCTCGATTGACCAAGCAGCGAGTGCTATTATACACACCTCCAGATACTGTTGACGTCTGCCATTTTCCTCCAACAAGCTGCTTCTGTAGATATCGACTCGGCTAAAGTATATATATACAAATTTAGCAACGGTTCGGAGAAGTCACCCCACTTTGTCTGGAGAAGTCGCCCCAAGGATCATATATAGTAATTCTGAGATATAGCCACATGGTTAAGGCTTTATTTATTGTTGTTTTTCTTCAACTTATTAAATTTATAAAATGTGCAATTTTTCAACTTTTCCATTTGATCAACTCCGCTTCTGTACTTAATGAAAAATAAGTATTATCGGTCCCTTTTGCTCTGCTCTTCAAATCATTAGATGCATTTTAATAATATTTGTAGAGATAGTGTTATCAATATTTTTAGTTACATTTACATCTAAAAATGAAACATGCGTACTAGATGCAGTATAAGTAAATTTAATCATCGGGTGAAAATGATTTAGGTGATCAATCATTTTTTTCGGTTCTTCAGTTGAATGCTTCCAGATCATAAAAGTCTGAACCAAAAAGATGGATTAAACTTTTTGCTTTGAATAAAATCCTTTTCTAATTCACCCATGAAAGGGAAGAGTATATAGGAGCCATATTAATACCCATTATCTGTATGTAATGCGTATTATTAAACTGAAAATAATTATTTTCCAAGATAAGTTTTTATTATTTTACAGATATCTTTGCTAGATAGTGTGCTATTATTAGGATTGTTATCAAGAAAATATTTGCACGCTTCAATACCATCTGCATGCAGAATGTTGGTATATAGTGATGTTACATCTAATGATACCAGGATTTAAATTATCAGATAGATGTGGAATATACTCTGACTTTTTAATGAAAGTAGTTGTATATTTAATGTATGAAGGAAGTTATTTCAGTAAAGGTTGTAAAACACTATCAATAAATATGGATATGGATAGGTTTTCAGTATATGAATTACAACCTGATATAATGGGTCGTCCTGGTAAATTTAAAGGTAAATTATGTTCAGGATTTGTATGAGTAATATGTAGAATTGAGGTGTACGTATGTTAAGAGGGAAAGTATCAAATTCCTCACATACAGAATTATTATTTTTAGCGATCTCATTAATGCATGTTGAAATATTTTTTTATTTTCTAACTGATGTTCAACTTTTTTATTATAATCATCTTGATTCACAATAATATTAGTGCTTGACTTATCATCCTTTTTAATCACTATACTGTCGTCATTCATTAGATTATATACAGACTTACATTTGTCCTCAAAAATATTACCTTGATATTGCTTTAATTTAGTTACTACATCTTTTGTGATCGCATATATATATATATATATATATATATATATATATATATAATGAATCACGTAAAAGATGACTTAATTGTGTTATAAAAAGGTTATTTGGGTGACAAGCTTTGGGATGACTTCTCCAACCACTCTGGGGCAACTTCTCCAAATACGTGGAGGCGAGTTCTCCGCATACTGACGTAACTTAGAGAAGTGCAAGCGATGGATAAATGGTCTTGCGTTCTGTCTCTGTCTCAATATTGTTTCATATGGCAAACATTGCTCTCCAATATCGTCTGGTGTATCTTTTAATGTTATCATGCACGCCATTTTCACAGAATGTTTGTTGGAGGTTAAGATGTCAAGTCACCTGTTCGGTAGGCAGAGTGATCTACCCTCTGGCGTAATGGTCAATTATGCATATATAAAGAGTTTTCTTTAAGCACTGAAACTTGCATGCATGTAAAAAATAATTATATCCTGAACTTAAGGTAAGTCACATAGACTATCCATGCAAGTAACTTAAGTGTTATTAAATGTGAGAAGATGACAAAGTGTTAGAAAATTGTAAAGACAGAACTTTGTCAGCATAGGAAGAGAGAAAAGTTAGAAGCATAGATGCAGAAAACTTTCCTTAGAAGTAAGGAGATTCTTCCAACTTGTAATGGCATATCCTCCAAAAGTTAATTCTGGCTTTTGCAATATCTCATGTGGTGAAAGTAAGCTTCTTGGCACGAGTGGAAGTAGAATCTGAGATATTCATGGGATTTGGCACTAATCCCTATACCAATGGGAAATCACTCTTCCGGACTGCCACCTACGTGGGCATATCATTTTTAGCCTCTTTTAGCTAAACGTATTATCTGTGAGGGCTGGATTTGTGAGGCAGTAGTAGTTTGCCTAAGGTATTATGATTGGGAGAGGTATTTAAAGAAATCACACAGTAGCTAGGGCCCACCATGCACATCAGTCTGGTAGAGCATGACATAACATAGTCACACCTAGTCTGATCATAACGGACTCACTCATTCTGGGTAAATAGTTATAAAAAGGTTTTCCACCTGTATTCAAGGAAGGCATACTGGTCCGTAGGAGAGCAACCTCTAATACAATTTTCTTAGAGCATGCCCCCTAAGCTATTTTCCTATCAGTTCAATTCTGCCTGGCTCAGCCATATTTGAAACATGTGAGAAATAACAAATGTACAGATAGAGGGCTGGGAGTTCCAGTACCAAGGTCATTGGTGTGTTCTACGTATTGCATATTTAAAAAAAACTGCATACACCCAGATCTTCCTGTGTATTATGCAAAGGCAGATCTAAATCATTGCAGTTTGCGGTTGGACTAGACTTAGCTTTATTTTTTGCAGACACTGTAAGTTTGGACACCAAATCTTTTTTGCAGGATGAAGATTTGACACCCCATTATTGGGCAGATTCAAGTAATGAACTTGACACAATCGAGGTTTCTCAGTAATGCAACATATATGTAAATTGGGGTTTACTGTACAGTTTGCATGACCTTTGGACAGGTCAGTTACAAATTCTAAAATAAAATCCACTTACAAAGTCTGTTGTCCATCCCCTGATCATGGAGAAATTTGTTCCATTAATCAGTTCTTTTCTCACATCCAAATGCTGAAGGCGATTCTCCTGTGCAATCAACAAGTGTGGTGGGTCATCTGAAACAAGTAAGTCATACAGGAATGAGAAATACAACAGAATGTCTAATATGGAACCAAATAAAAAGTCTGACTTATAATGTGTCCTTAACCATCGACAAGAACTGTATTTTATTTCCTGTACTATCCACATTTTGTAAATGTTCAGAGATTCTGTTACAACTGTATATGCTGGTTTTTACTAGTAAAATCTGTCCCAGTGCTAGAAACAAATTAGTACGTTGTTACTCATGTACCGACAAACTACCCAATATCCTCAAGCCTTGAAAGTTAACTCTCAACATCAAAGACTCTCAGAAGCCAATCTATTCTTTTCATGCAGCAGTAATCCCATTTAAACACTGACAGTGAGCAGTCACTGACAACAACATCACAACACCAGAAGAAATCTCAGCTTTGGATGACTTCAGTTGATGTAAAGGCATTTACATACAGTATAATTCTGCCTCCCTAAAATCTGATAAAATGAGGTTTTATAACCCCCAGTTATCAAATTACTGAATCATGGTATTGGCATGTTGCAGCTTATGACGTGAGGGAGCCTAGAACCAGTGTCATCATGTGTAGTTGGCTGTCAAAACAAAGCCTGAAGCCATCAAGAGATAAATCAACCATCTTGCAGGTGCTATAGTGTGTGACTGACTGCTGGTGCACAAAGGAATAGAAATTAAAGAACCAATATTAACTTCACTTATTTTTTTTCAAAACAAATTAATAACATAATTGCCAAGTGATCTTTTTGGTTTGGATTCTGGAAAACCACAAGTTGTGTGATTTATAAGCCACACTGAAGCTTTTACTCAAACCAAACCACTAAAATTAAACATATAACATGATGCATGTAAAAACCTTAACCTTTATAACTGAATTCTGAACCAAAGTTGCTGTTGTTACTATTGTTGTAGGGGTTAACACCATTTTTCAGCACAAGATCAGATATACATGGCAGCCGGTATAAATGGTGAAGGATGAACCGGGAAAACCCCAGACAGTACCACTGACCCACGAGAAGCTACTAGCAAGCTTTCTCACATATCCACATTGGCTGAATTTGAAACGCGAACCACGAAGATAGAGGTGTGATGGCAGTGATCTGTAACGGTGAGCACTTTAGACCACTTGGCCACTAACGGCCCCGAACCAAAGTTGTTAACTGCATTTAGATTAAGTTGGTGAGTGAAATGAGATGAAGTAGCCCGAGTTTCCTCCGACCCATCACACCCAATTTTAGATATTTTGACATTTATGTTGAGGCGTAGAGTCTGCTCCATTTAGCTATTTAAATGTTGGAATTTGCCACTACCTGGAGAAAGCCAGATTCACGAAGCATAGAGCATGCATCAGCCATGTTTTTGTTGGTATCACATGACTAACGCGTGTTGACATGCATTCTCTACCTGATGATTCTGGTTTTCTCCAAGTTGCAGCAACAGGTTTCTCGTCATTTTTCTCTGAATAAATATGTTGCGAATTAGATACGTTTTAGTTCTTTTTGCAAACAATATGTGCCTTTCATTTAATATTTTTAAATGTTTTTGTATAACAATATTAAAAAGGGGATTTATTGTTGATAACATGTGACTGGTTATGTAGGTTGCGATATTTGTTTAATAATGTGCCTAGCCCTGCAAATGGTGAGTACCAGGTCAAATTTCATCAATGCTGTAGTTTTGTCTTCTTTTTCAGCAGATTAAAGACATAAAGAATGCCATGTCTGCAATCTTTGAGAAAATAAATAATTTTCCAATCAATTTCATGCAGTTGTTGCTCGATATAAGGTGATTTAAATTTGCTAAGCCTGGTAATAAGCAGCTACCCTATGCTGCCACCATGTCGTAGTGACATATTCCAATTTTTTTATAAGAGGAAACTTTGACTAGGGATTCCACAACTGTCCTGATGTTGATTTGTGGCATAGTCTGTTACCAACACAGCTCCTGTAAAGGTAAAAAATGCATTAATTTCATTTTCTTTCAAAAAAATTTCCTGATCTTATGCAAATGATAAACCATGCATTGATGATATTGGCTGACTGGCAATTATACCATTAAAATTTAGCCTTTTACCAACTTTTTCTGTCTTTGCAAGTACAAAGTGTCAGTAGTTGTGATTTCTTGGAAAGGGATACCAAACTAACACTTCTAAATACATGTGTTTTGGTTACTCTTTGACATGAGACACAAACCCATAAATCTTGAAATACAGATCAACTGAAGGAAAAAAATAATCAATTTAGGAATTTGAGGGTTTGGTTTTCTGTTTTACCATTTGTTTCAGCCTTATTAGCAACAGCCTGTTAATATATGAAAACCCACATACCTTTTGCTACGCAGGAATGTATGGTTGTGGAACTTTGTCCAATTTTGATCGGGTACTCTGTGACAATGGGCAAATATCCATTATCACATGTGCATTTGTACCAGTTTTGAGTTCGATTACACCGCTGAGGGCACATTGTCCAATTAGAGCATGGATCAATCTCTGAAAATATAATGATAATACTAATAATAATAGTAATAATAATGATAATAACAATAACAGCAAGAAGATGAGAAGCAACAACAAAATTTTGTCATGAAAATGGCTAATGTCACCTGCCAGTAAAGGCCCATAGTGTGGATTGGATACATTATTTAAATATGACGTCAATGGAATATGTCTTTATTGATATCACACTGGCATATGTCTTTATTGATATCACACTGGAATATGTCTTTATTGATATCACACTAGCATATGTCTTTATTGATATTACACTGGCATATGTCTTTATTGATATCACACTGGAATATGTCTTTATTGATATCACATTGGTATATGTCTTTATTGATATCACACTGGAATATGTATTTATTGATAACACAGTGGCATATGTCTTTCTTGATATCACACTGGCATATGTATTTATTGATATCACAGTGGCATATTTCTGTATTGATATCGCACTGGAATATGTCTTTATTGATATCACACTGGAATATGTCTTTATTGATATCACACTGGAATGTGTCTTTATTGATATCACACTGGCATATGTCTTTATTGATATCACACTGGAATATGTCTTTATTGATATCACACTGGAATATGTATTTATTGATAACACAGTAGCATATGTCTTTATTGATATCACACTGGCATATGTCTTTATTGATATCACAGTGGCATATGTCTGTATTGATATCGCACTGGAATATGTCTTTATTGATATCACACTGGAATACATCTTTATTGATATCACACTGGAATATGTCTTTACTGATATGTTGTTGAACAGGTCTTAGCTCTTGCTGATATAAAGCCTCAAAGCCAATTTGGTTCAAATCTAATAATATATTTGGAATTTATAAGGTCTTCACATGGCTGTAAATCTGCAATGTCTTTGCGAAGTTGTTCAAGTGCCATATCTCTATCAAATAAGAGCAAGATCATCATTAAACTTGTCTCAGTTTCACTGAGGTCAAATGTCACTAAACAAAATTTCTGGTGAAATCTGAAAATAAATGTAAAACCATGAGCGAACACAAAGTTGTACATTAACAGTACATACTGCATGCTACAACAATCAAGGGCCTTAACTCTAAGAACATGTCCATGCTATTACTTACATGAACTCTTGATAGGATGAAGACTTTGAGTGAAATCGAATAAAAAATGTTAAAGTCTGAGTATTCTCATGCCTTTACATTACAATGCCTATGCTGTGAAAACAAATCAAGGGCTGCAATTCTATGAAATATCAAGGGCCATAATTTTAAGAAATGTTTTCAATGTAATAATCTTCAAAACTGTGCAAGCTTGTTGAAATAAGTCACAACTCTAGGAAATATCAAGGGCCATGATTCTAAGAAATGTGCACAATTTGCTAATCATTGAAATTAAGCAAGCATGTTAAGATAGACTCTCACAACAAATCTGGCTGAAATTGAATTATAAATTTGGAAGCTAGAGGTTTCACAAGATTGCACATCAACAGTGACTATGCAACATAATTCTAATATGTGCAACTTGTCTATCGTCAAATATATGTGTAAAGATGACAATGGGTACCTGGGTACTTGCGCATTGATAATAACCCGGGTAATAAAATCAACATCCAGGTACCCGTAATAAAATAAAGTATTCCAAGTTCAGATTGAGACAGAATAACGATTACAGTTCAAGGCTCATGTCATGTGTGCATTTATCCATCATCACAGGAGCTCATATGATTGCTTACAATTTACCTGTCATACATGTACTATATAATAATACAAGGGAGGACACTTTCCTCCCTTCTTACATGACCTATTTAAGAATCAATGATGATATTTAAAGCTAGTCTGCCCTAACTTCGTGTCTGTCCATGGTTCGCGCACCGTTTTTCTCACAACTTAAAACACACTTGTTTTAAGATCCTGATGACATAATCTAGGCAGTAAGATGCACTGCCAGTAAGTACTAATTTAGAAATATTCAATGAAATAAAATTTAAATAGTACTACAATTCAAATAAAAGAAAGCACAATATAAATGTCAGTTTAAATAATGCCATTTTTGCCTCAAGTTTGTGGCCCTGGAGCAATAATTAACCATCTGTCAGGGCCGCTGTTCACATGTTCATT
The DNA here is from genome assembly GCA_028554795.2 of Sinohyriopsis cumingii. NCBI lineage: Eukaryota > Metazoa > Mollusca > Bivalvia > Unionida > Unionidae > Sinohyriopsis > Sinohyriopsis cumingii. The sequence continues at coordinate 61,347,067 of CM068833.1, read as the reverse complement.
TTCTGGGACATTTTTTTTTTAGCAGGAAACCCAAGACAGATATTTTTGTCATGACAAAGGCAATGCAGAAACATTGTTACCATAACATGCACTTCTTATAACATGTAAGGAGAATATGAACAAAATGGACAACTATACAGAATGAAATTTTTCACTGAAATATTTAAATATAATGGAAATCTTTGTTATTTAATAACACTGAAAAAAATATAATAAAAATTGACCTCGCATAAATATGGTAATTTTTGCATCAATCTTACACGAAACAGTTTCAAAAAAATACATGGAATTATTCAATGTGAAACCACTTGTCATAGATTCATTCTATTTTGATACTACATACGTAGATCTGTCTAAATCGAAAATAAATGGTGCCAGATATCATACAAAAATGAGCTGTATCAATGTGATTATTGGACGTTATTTGACTGAAAAATGTTTAAGAAGAGGGATTTTATTACACTTAAAAAAACATGTTGCACTAAACCGTCTTTAGGGGATGAACCATGGCAGATCTAAGATACTACAACAGTCATTATTTGTGGACTTTACAACTATTTGCAAAAGTTATTGTAGACATGTAGACTAGTTGAAGTGACATGTATCAATAATTTATCAAATTATTTTGCTTCTATACTCTTGTACTGACTACTAATCCACATGGATTTAACCGATTTGTGAAGAAATAAAAATTAAGTTCAGATTCAGGTAAGCAGCAAAAATAAATGTACATTAAAAAAAATATATGTTTTTCTTAGTTTTCAGCAATTATGGCATGTAATATATAGATCACTCTTTATATGCTCAGATTACGGTGTTTTTGCCATTAATACTAGTAATAAATTACGCTTATACTGCTCTTGGGGGTTGGCACGTGTGAACTTTCAATAAAGCAGTTCAGGTTTATATTTAATAGGATTTCCCTTTGTTCGGGTATCAGGGTAACCAATCGTTAAGATCGATGGGTACCCAACAGAAATTCCCCACAATTTTGACATCTCTATTTATGTGAGCTTTTGTTGACATTAATCTTGACTAGTTCAATTTCCTAACAAATGTAGAGGAGCCCTGTGTGGAAGAGTGGTCCAAAGCACTTTTTTACCAATCACTGCCATCTAATCTCTGTCTGTCTGCATGGATTTCATGTCAAGCTCAGCTTATGTGGGTATGTGAGCAAGCTTGCCAGTTGCTTTCCATGGGATGATGGCTTTTCCTGCTGGTTTTTGTATGTGCAACAGGTGAAAAATGTGATCTCTAGCTACCTATGGTATTACTAACGCATGTGAAAAACTTGAACTCTAGTTGTTTACGGTGTTGCAATCGTGCGATAAAGAACATCTCCAGCTACTTACAGTGTTTCTATGTTGAAAGTTATGATCCTAGCTACTTATTGTATTGCAAATTTGTGTCGCTTAACCATGTTAGCATCCAGCTTGGAAGCAAAAAAAGTGAACCTGCATCAATGCATGTTCATACTGTCAGTTCAATCCGTTATACATTTATTTTATATAATGGCTATAGAGGATGTTAATATGCCATTATTTCATACTCCTCACTGTGCTTGGTGATCGTTTAGAATCTCATTTATTGCATTCTAATTTTGTGTCTCCAGTACTACCCTATATCTCATTTATTGCATTCCAACCGCTCAAGTGGCCTAGTGCTTAGAGCGTCGAATCAAAAGCGGGAAGGCCGTGGGTTTGAACCTCGGCCAAGTCATACCAAAGACTTACAAAAATGGTACTAACAGCTGTCTTGCTATGCACTCAGCATTTAGAGGTCAGTGTTAGGACTGGTCGACCTGGTGTCAGGATATTGTGACTGGATGGGACATCATGCTACATGTCTGTGGCATGATGCCGCAGTGCTAGACATCACTATAAACTGCCACATTGCAGACATCATAGCCATATGACTGAAAAATTGTTAAAGCTACATTAAAAATCCTAATCACACACACATTATTTCATTCTGTGTCTCTAGTACTACCCTCATTCTCATTTATTGCATTCTAATTTTGTGTCTCTAGTACTACTCTCTATCTCATTTATATTAAAATTATAGCACTCTTATTTTGTCTACATTTTGAAATAATGGTTAGAATTGGATTTTCTGACTGCTTGTCCATGTTGTTGATTTCAATTTTGCATTTGCTATTATTCAACTTAGACATTCATAACAATATATTTTCACGTTTTTTCCAGAATCTATTTTTTTAAAAATTTATCCACTGAGAATCCTTTATCTAACCAAAGCGACTTTTATCATGCTATTATTTTACAGCAAGTTGACACACAAGAATTGATTTCACTTAACCAAGAATTGATATCCCTAAACCATGATTTGGTATCATTTAACAATGATTCGATATCACTTAACCATGATCTGATATCACTTAACCAAGAACTTATATCACTTAACCAAGAATTGATATCACTTAACCATGATTTTATACCACTTAACCATGATTTTATATCACTTAACCAAGAATTGATATCACTTAACCATGATTTCATACCACTTAACCATGATTTTATATCACTTAACCAAGAATTGATATCACTTAACCATGATTTTATATCACTTAACCAAGAATTGATATCACTTAACCATGATTTCATACCACTTAACCATGATTTTATATCACTTAACCAAGAATTGATATCACTTAACCATGATTTCATACCACTTAACCATGATTTTATATCACTTAACCAAGAATTGATATCACTTAACCATGATTTCATACCACTTAACCAAGAATTGATATCAATTAACTACAGATATTATTTAGTGTCTTGTTCTTAATCATTTATGACTGTGGTCTCCGGGTCTAATCTAAAATATTGATTTTCAGGGAGGCCCCCACCCCCCATTGCAAATTGAAAAAATTATGGGGTAGCATATCAGGGTCTGTGCAGTTTGCATTAGACTCGACTCATAAGCGAGTATATATGGTAATTCTTTTTTTCTTTTGTTATTCACTTTTCCATGCTAGCTTCTCATAATACAAGATACTATCTGAATACTGTGCATTGCAATCTTTTCTACATCTGAAAAAAAAAGTTCTTTGCCTGCTTGAGTCACTATTTGACTCAACCCACTGAATTATTTTTAAGCAGACAGCTTGTCACCTATTATCTTAGTCAGATTAAATTGTTTTGTTTAATGAACAATGTTGTTTACACTGAAAACCCCTATGTTCACAGAGAAAGCTTCTGTTTAAAATAATATCGCATACAAATCTAATATCATGGAATTTCAGAAACATAATTTAGAATGTGGAAATTGGAATTTTTATGAAAGATCAGTAAATGTTTGGTTGTCATATCTGTATTCAGTGATGGCAGATCTTGGTTTATACATGTATGCCTGTTAATGGGGTTGAATATGTAGCGTAGCAAACAGTTACGATATTTGCATAAGATTACTTACTAGTACAACTGAAGCCATTATCACCAATTACATAACCATGTTGACAGAAACACTTTATTCCAACTCCAATGATGTCTGTACAGTTATGGTGACATCTATTTGACCCACACGGTTTTGTTTTATCTGTGAAAAAATGAGACAAATTATTTCTTAATATCAAAACACAAGTTATATCTTGATAACAAAACATAAAGTGAGGTCTTGATATCAAAACATAAAGTGAGGTCTTGATATCAAAACATAAAGTTATATCTTGATATCAAAACATAAAGTGATATCTTAATATCAAAACATAAAGTGATATCCTGATACTAACATAAAGTGATATGTTGATATCAAAGCATAAAGTGATGTCTTGATATCCAAACATAAAGTGAGGTCTTGCTATCAAAACATGAAGTGATATCCTGATATTAAAACATAAAGTGATGTGTTGATATCAAAACATGAAGTGATATCTTGATATCAAAACATAATATGATATCATATCAAAACATGAATTGAGGTCTTGATATCAAAACAATGTGATATCCTGATATCAACATAAAGTGATATCCAGGTACCAAAAACATAAAGTGATGTGTTGATATCAAAACATAAAGTGATATCTTGATATCAAAACATAAAGTGATGTGTTGATATTAAAGCATAAAGTGATATCTTGATATCAAAACATAAAGTGATCTCCTGATATCAAAACATAAAGTGATATCTTGATATCAAAACATAAAGTGATGTGTTAATATCAAAACATAAAGTGATGTGTTGATATCAAAACATAAAATGATATCTTGATATCAAATCATACAGTAATATCTTGATATCAAAACATAAAGAGATATCTTGAGCTGTCTGGGAAAACAATGATTGTCTTCTTATTATAATTAGGCTATCAATGTTTATACAATTTTGAGCAAAATGGCAGTCCTAAATAGATCAAAGCGAAAAGATTATCCTTACAATACCCTCAACTCCATTTCTTTATACAAGTACATGCTTGATGATGGGCATATATCTGCATGCACTGGTTTCATTTATATGTTTATGAACAAGGAAGTGCACAGAATAAAGATCTTGGGAAACCAAAGGTTGACAAATTGCTAATATTCACTTGCCCAAGTAGTAAATATTCTCACTGGCCCAAAATAAGCTCTCAATCAGCTATAATTATAGAAATACAGAAGTTGTTAATGACCAAAGAAAGTGTGAAAGGTTGTATTGTAGAATTTACTGAGCAGACATGGAGTCGATTACAGGTGTTCAATAACAATTACAATTGTGATTCCAGGTTGTTTGGTGCTGATGATTATAATTACATTTTTTATTTGGAAACCATAATTATGATTACAGAGGGATGGTTACGATTATGACTACTTCATATCTGCTTGTTATTTTGTTGTTGTTCTGGGCAGATATAATGCACTGTATAACTAAAAAACAAACAGCTTTACAAATATAAGGCACAGTATATTTTCAGAAAAATTAGCTGGAAAATTATCCATTCCTATTCCTTTGTAATAATCATCATTCATGGTCTTCTGCTTATGGAAACTTTTATTATCCTTACAATTATTAAGAATTATTTTGGCTGTAGTCATTTGTAATCATGAATACAATGTGATTACACTGCTAATTATGGACAATTAAGATCACAGATCACATTGTAATCAATTAGAATTGATTACGATAATAACCATAATTGGCCCAATGCCTGTTAGTGAGTGACCCTTCTAACAGAAGTTGTAATTCATTGCAATTTGAGACCAGTCTGCTCTCAAGCCTGAAAGCATTTACACCTCTCCCTCGACAACCTGCACACAAGAGGGTCAATAACATAGACCACTGTGTAAACAAAATTCTGAGTTACCTAGGAAGCTCTGGAATAAAATAAAAGGTTGGACATCAGCAATGAGGTGTGTGTGTGTGAAATGGCTGAATATGTATTTTATAAATGCAATGAGAATAATTGTCAAAAACGTTTTCTAATGATTCAGTTGTTGGGTTTTTCTGTACAAGTTACCTTTATATTCAAAATAACCGATCCTCTGAAAGATCACGAAAAACATTACTCCAAGCAGTTTCAACTAATATGTACCACTGCTAAATGTGGACATATATGAGTGTTATTGTTGATTTGCAACAAAACAACAATCTTCTTTTAAAAAATGATGGGATATTAATTTTATGAAACATTAAAGCTCAATGCTTTTATGTTGTATTAGTAAAATATTGATGCTTTTGATTTTACTTGCAAGTAACAGTGAAATTACTGCTCATCCTTGAGTAAGCCTCTCATGGCTAATTCAGGAATTTAAGTTCACTATCAGTATAATATTTATAAAGTTGTTTGATTGGTTAAAGCAATGTGAGTTGACTTAACACATGATCATAACCACTCGTGCTAATGCAGCTAGCATTAGTGTGCCATTTAACCTTTTTTTATTCTACCAACATTATTTGATCTGATATCAATGATATAATTAAACCGATGATACAAAGCAGATCTACTTGTAACTGATTATAGCAGTGCAACACTACAACAAGACTTTCATGATGGTCATTGTAACAGCCGTATCAGAAGTTAGAATGGCACAATTTTTATTTGGGATCAGATTAAGAATTCTGGTGAAGAGCCCAAGATTTTCAAGATGGCAACAGCGGTGGCTATAATAGATACTGAATCATCACCATTTTCATTTAGAACCATGCAGACATCATAAAATGTCTTTTAATGAACACCTGGCTTTCACATGATCATTCCATAAACTAGTAGCAATAACAAGATTTCAAGATGGCTGTTATTTTAATACTTCATATTCATAGAATTGACACTGGAAAAATATGTTATGCACCAAACAGAACACTTTAAAAAAAAAACTTAACCATTTTATTGTTACTACAATTATTACTACAATTAAAGGGATACTTACTACACATGGTTTTGTTTTCATCCTGTTTATCAGTACAGTCTTCTTTGCCATCACAAACCTTGTACATGGGAAGGCATTCAAAGCTAGATGGACAGTGGAATTCATCTTCTACACATCGCACATCTTTCCTCCCTTTGAAATAATAAAGAGCAGGGTACAAACAGGTCCTCTGAGCAGTGTTTAACAAATCAGTACATAAAAGACTATTGAGTACTCAGGCAATAGAAGTAAAGTGCCTTGTCTAGAAAAGCAACTTGTCAGGTCTGGACAGGATCTAAACCCGCAACCCACTGATTGTAAGTCGAGCAAGCTAACTACTAAAATCTCAGAAGCTCAATATTTTCTTGAACAATAAACTTTTATCTAATATATAATTTCCAGTCTACTTTATACTGAATTATCTATCTACAGTGCAACATGCCCTCTTGAGTGATATAATAGAAATAGGTTAGCACACAACACCCTCCATATTGCAAAAATTTAAGCTCAAACATATTACTCTCTTGTATAGAATTGCAATGCATTTTAACTCCATTCATTATAGTATTGTATACAATGAAGACTTAGTAATGTCATGAATTTCATTTCATTAGGATATGGATCATGTACTTTATTATAAGGCAATCTTACTATAAGGCTCATCGTGATAACATGGTTCCTATATAATGCAAGTATGATCATGGATTCCATTTCATTAAGTGGTAGTGAAGTTACATGTATCATGTACTTCATTATAAAGCAATCTCACTACAAGCCTCATCGTTATAACATGGTTCCTGTATAAGGCAAATATGGTCATGGATTCCATTTCATTAAGTGGTAGTGAAGTTACATGTATCATGTACTTCATTATAAAGCAATCTCACTATAAGGCTCATCGTTATAACATGGTTCCTGTTTAAGGCAAATATGGTCATGGATTCCATTTCATTAAGTGGTAGTGAAGTTACATGTATCATGTACTTCATTATAAAGCAATCTCACTATAAGGCTCATCGTTATAACATGGTTCCTGTATAAGGCAAATATGATCATGGATTCCATTTCATTAAGTGGTAGTGAAGTTACATGGATCATGTACTTCATTATAAAGCAATCTCACTATAAGGCTCATCGTTATAACATGGTTCCTGTATAAGGCAAATATGGTCATGGATTCCATTTCATTAAGTGGTAGTGAAGTTACATGTATCATGTACTTCATTATAAAGCAATCTCACTATAAGGCTCATCGTTATAACATGGTTCCTGTATAAGGCAAATATGATCATGGATTCCATTTCATTAAGTGGTAGTGAAGTTACATGTATCATGTACTTCATTATAAAGCAATCTCACTATAAGGCTCATCGTTATAACATGGTTCCTGTATAAGGCAAATATGGTCATGGATTCCATTTCATTAAGTGGTAGTGAAGTTACATGTATCATGTACTTCATTATAAAGCAATCTCACTATAAGGCTCATCGTTATAACATGGTTCCTGTATAAGGCAAATATGGTCATGGATTCCATTTCATTAAGTGGTAGTGAAGTTACATGTATCATGTACTTCATTATAAAGCAATCTCACTATAAGGCTCATCATTATAACATGGTTCCTGTATAAGGCAAATATGATCATGGATTCCATTTCATTAAGTGGTAGTGAAGTTACATGTATCATGTACTTCATTATAAAGCAATCTCACTATAAGGCTCATCGTTATAACATGGTTCCTGTATAAGGCAAATATGATCATGGATTCCATTTCATTAAGTGGTAGTGAAGTTACATGTATCATGTACTTCATCATAAAGCAATCTCACTATAAGGCTCATCGTTATAACATGGTTCCTGTATAAGGCAAATATGGTCATGGATTCCATTTCATTAATTGATATTGAAATTACATGTATCTCATACTTCATTATAAGGAAAAACTCTATGTGCATTGAAATGAGATCTACAGTTGAGACACAAGAGGTGAGTGGAACATGAATGACCTTACAGAGTGACCCTACTGACAAAATGTGGGACATGAATGACCTTACAGAGTGACCCTACTGACAAAATGTGGGACATGGATGACCTTACAGAGTGACCCTACTGACAAAATGTGGGACATAAATGACCTTACAGAGTGACCCTACTGACAAAACGGTTCCTTTTATATTCCTTACTTTCCAAAGACAAAGAGCATGAAATAAAACTCACTGCATATTCGAGGATCTTCATCAGTCATATCACCGCAGTCATCATTGCCATCACAAAGCTTCAGTCTGTGAACACATCGTTTCTGGTTCTTGCACTGGTAGGTTCCAACAGGACATACATACTTGTCTGCAATATTAATAATCAAAAGCATAACATGTGAACAGAATGCAGTATTTAATAAGCATAACAGACAAGTTCAGTTTACTTCCATTAGGCAACACTCCAGCAAATTCTGAGCCTTTCTAGTGAAGGGGATGTGGGTGGGGTTATTAACAGTACTTCCAACTCATTCTTGGTATATCATGCCAGTGAAATGGGATCATGCCGATGAAATGGGGTCATGCCAGTGAAATGTGATGATGACGATGAAATGGGATCATGCCGATGAAATGGGATCATGCTGATGAAATGGGATCATGCCAGTGAAATGGGAGCTAAGTGCCTTTCTCATAGAAAGACAGCAACAGCTGAAAAATGCTAACCTAGACAGATGCTGAACTTGGATTACAAATCTGAAACTGCCAACTGAGTTACTCCCCTTTGGGTTCTTAAAGTTATTATCAATGGATATCATCATATGTGTTTATAAAATGCATGTAAAATTATGGGACTGAACCGAAAAAAGGTATTACATAACATGTGATTATTTCTGACCTTAATGTACAATAGTAAAGAAAAAAAAAAGAAAACAGACTTGCAATTGTTAGCAATAACAATATTTTCAAGATGGATTACAAGATCATTTATTTAGGGCCAACCAGTTATCATAAGAAATCTTAGTGAAAGCCCCATGTTGATATGACCATTCAGCTGGAGTAGCATTTTCATAATTATCAAGACGGCCACCATGGTAACAGAACTGAGAAGTAAGCTTGGGACAAATCCTGAGATTTGCAAAAGATTTGGTTGGGTGTTTTGACTTCAATGAGGGAAAATTTTCAATGAAAATGGCTAATAAGTATGTCATTGTGGTGCAGATCTTTGACTACCTTATCACAATGAGAACTTAATGCTCGAGTCATTATATGAATAGATTTCCTTTGTATGAGAACTTATGTGCTATTTCTGAGTAGAGGAACATTACTCTGACCAGATCTGAACAATTTGTTACCATAACTGTGAGATTATGATAAGCTAGAAAGTAAGCAAACAGTGTCTCGGCACATGTAGCTTTATCCACGTTTGATTCAGATTTCTGCAAAAATGGATTTCAATGATGGTGTATTATAAAATATAAAAATATGAGGCTACAAAATAATAATAAACGATAAAACATTTGTTTTTGGTATATTATTTTAATCTCATTATTTTCTGTCAAAAAAGTTGGCAGTATTTTTTTGGCAAATGTAAATCTAAATGAAAATATATCAAGTTTTATTTAAGCAAAAATATGAAACATTTAATCATGATTTTTACACAAAAGCCATGAATGAAAAATTAGAGGCTATGAAAAATTACAGGAGTTAAATAATTTCATTATTTATAAGCTGATAATAGCTTAAGTTGCTCAGTAAAAGATCAAACTGCAGGCACAGGAGGAGTGAACTTTCGATCTCAAAACTGAGAACAACCTTCACGTGCTATAAATAGAACATAATACTGTTAGGAAAGTGCATTCACAACTTCGGACAAGCGTACTCTTATGTCATAGCTACACTGATGCCATCTTTCTAGGATACGGTCTGTGGGATTAATTAGATGTTAATAAAAAGGAGAAAACAAATTATTGATTTTTTGGAGGGGGATATACCAAAACTGCATAATCCAAATAAAGTTACGTGTAAGACATAATTTAGTGAAAAAAGTGTAATGATTACGCCAAGAGCGTAATGGTTGGCATGTATGCTAGTAGCATGATGTCCCACCTAGACACATTACCCTGACACCAGGCCGACCAGTCCTAACACTAACCTCTTAATGCTGAGTGCCTAGCGAGGCAGCTGTTAGTAGCATTGTTATAAGTCTTTGATATGACTCTAATCACTAGGCCACCAGAACAGTCTGCAGCATTTTAAACAGCAGCAGACATGCAGTAAATACAGCAAGTGTGAACAGTGTAGAGCTGCAACATTTGTGAACAAAAATATAATTGCATTATTTCTTCATATCAGTAACACAGCAATAATATGTGAACACAGTGTAAATGTTGCGTTGTGATCAAGAGTGCTGTCGCAGCATTTTTGAACAGAATAGACAAATGGGTCCCAATGATTTTGACTTTTGGCCCAAGTATGCAGTCTGATCTAAACTTACAGAAACTATTATTTTCTTATTAGATTTCATGAAATATCTGCCATTTTCATAAGTGAAATAAGGTCCCTGATGCTGAGGGCATAATGAACAAAAGAATAAATGAATGAACACACAAAAGAATGACCATTTATATATATTAATAAACAAACACATAGACAAAATTCTGTATGCCCTAACTTTGTTGGTATGCAAATAAAAAATATTATACGCACTGCACATGTCGACAGCTTCATCTGATTCATCCAGGCAGTCTTTATCTCCATCACACTGCCAGGTTGACGAGATGCACATGGAGTTTGCACACCGAAACTCTCCAACCCCACATGTTCTGTTCACTGAATAAAAGATAAAAAATGATTATCGTAAATGCTTGTGTACAAGGTTCAACCAAGAGGTGACTAAGATCTGATATATAATTCAGTTTGCCAAAATCAAACTTTACAAAACCCATGCAGCAAACTTTTTCAAGTCCATGCGGCAACTGCTTCTGACACAAGGTAGCAATACAAATGTTCTCTGCAATAAATACCTGTTCAAGTTCCAAAGTTTACTATGCACCAAACACTGGGTAAGAATACTTTTGGTGGTTTCTTTTAGTTCAAAATTACATGGGTTCATTTTTTGTTTTCTTTGGTAATTAAGCATCATGAGAACAATCGTTTAAAAAATACAAGCTTGAGAGATAAGCAACTGAAGGTTTACAGTTGATATGCGCTAACGATTTTCTTCATAAAAGACTGAGACATCTATCAAGAATGAATTTCTTCAATCAGACAGGTCAGAGAGAGAGAGGGAGAGAGAGAGGGGGGGGGAAGGGAGGGAGAGGGAATCAAGAAGCAGTCTCTGTCAATCTACAATGTCAATGCTGTCCTCATCAACATAAATTTTCAAGAAACCAAACATAATAAATTGACAGACAGATAGAAAAACTACCTCCACATATTTCATCGGATGCATCATTACAGTCCTCATCGCCATCACATATCCAGCTTTCTGGGATACATTTCAGCTTGTCAGCACAATGAAACTGGCTTGACAAACAGCTCATCGCTACAAAGAAATCAAAAGAGTTACCATATCAACTCCTTTATAATAATCAACAGTGTAGGTCCCTATTATGTGCATACTTGTTTTCCCATACTCAACATTGAAAAGAAACAACACAAATAACAATCCGCTGGCCTAGTTCAGGTGTTTCAATTGCATGATAGTGAATCTAGGTTTCTGTTGTCTGCACTGTTTTTTTCTTTTTTTATATCTGTGAGCATAATACTTACTACAATTAATCTCATCACTTCCATCTTCACAGTCCATCTTATGGTTACACTGAAGACTCCTGGGAATGCATTTATTGTTATTACACTGGAATTCACTCTCTGAGCAATTTCTGTATTCTGGAAATTTAAAAAAAAATAAGGTTTACTTTTTGGAAACATAGAACAGAACTGCAAGACAAAGATTTTGGCAGTGAACTCCACAATCACAATCCAACATTGGAAGCCTTTCAACAAAAAATGCCACAGAACTTGTACATACTGGAATGAGCTTGAAAAAACATGCTTAAAACATGGCTGTGCCTTATAAGGCATGCATACTGTTCATATTAGCAAATAATAGAATGTTCAAATATCAGTGTTTACAATTCACATATTTTCTCATGCACACCACATACATTGTTAGGGCTGTTCCATTAAAACATACATGGGACCCAGGGAAGGCACTTTTAAAGTGGGGTACTCACCCAAGGATGCAATTTAGGATTTTCTTATCATTTTATTATGTGCTTTGAAAGCAAAGTACCCTGACATATATTTTTTTTAAACTGCTTTCCCTGGGTACCATGTATATCTAAATGGAACAGCCCTTAGAGAATTACACAAATTAAATTAGTGTTATTTTTCCAATTTCTTTTCACATATTTTTTCATGTGCATCAAATACATTGTTAGAGAATTAAACAAATTAAATTAGTGTTATTTTTTTTTTTTTAAGTATCACTACAAAAGGGTAGGCTGACTTGCTTGGATGAATACTCTAACTTGCTGCTGGTTGTCACTGGGGTTAGAGAAGAAATTAAATTTTAAGGTTTGAGTGTTTTGGGGGGCTTTTTCATGGTTTCAAATTTTTGAAAGTTCAAGACAAAGCAGTTATAAGGTTATCTCCTTGGTGAGCATAACATTTATTACAAATCTGATAAAGTAGGATAGGAGTTTGCTTCAAACACACCTCAAATTGTGACAATACCAAAGCAAACACAATGTTAACACTGTTAATGATGCAACAACTATATGCTCTTATGGATCTATCAAATATTTGATTGAATAAAATGGCTGAATGTAAATTAGCTTAATTTACATGCTTTCTCAACTGCTCTGATAGTTAACAAAAAAACATTTCCAAAAAAGCATTTTCTTGTGGGGTCCCAGTAGAACTGTTCATCATTTCACATTTCTTTAAGGATTTTTAAAAAAAAATTATTTAAGTTTCCTTCAGTTTTTAAGGTTTTAAAAAAAAGTTTATAAATTCAAAAACAAAGTTAGGTTTTTATTTGAAGTTTTCAAGATCAACTTCTAACGCCGTGTCATTCATGTTAACTCATGTTTCTAAAAGCTGATTTCCACCATTTGTTTGTGTGTGACAAGACATTAAACAAGTTAATAGTACAGCATACACACAACAAAACTTACAGATCAAATTTACATAAAATCTGTACAATACAATGTCATGGGAAAATTCATTATTCATGCATGAAGGAAATGGAATTGCAAGGTTGTTGATAAATGACTCCAGAAATTCTTAACAATTTGGTCATCTTTGGCCTGGTTAGTCATTCTTTCCATATACAAATAGAGCAACTTTTACTCAGTTTTAGAACTTCAAACGGACTGCAACTACCACTTTTTAGGACCTGTTTTTATTTATGAATTGTGCCTGCAGTTACGCTGCCTTGTTTTGTAATTATCTTCCAAATGGGGGCCCCGAGTGGCCGAGTGGTCTAAAGCGCTCTTCGTTACGGATCACTGCCATCTCACCTCTGTCTGCGGCGGTTCGAGTCTAAGATTCAGCCAATGTGGGCATGTGAGAAAGCTTGCCAGTAGCTTCTCGTGGGTCGGTGGTTCTTTCCGGGGTTTTCCGGGTTCTTCCTCCACCATTAATACTGGCCGCCATGTATAGCCTATCGTGCTGAAAAATGGCGTTAAACCCCACAACAACAACAACAACAACAACAATCTTCCAAATGGTTTTTATTTTATAAGTTGCTATAGCAATGAAGTTACCATAATAATGACAAAATTTGTTTTTAGATTATTTCCAAAAAAGAAATGATTTTAATAGCAATACCAATAACAGATATAGTTCTGCAAAGGGATACACTCTGAGGTTAGGTACTGCAAAGCTCATTAGTACAAGTTCACATCGTACTCATCATGTGGTTATGACATACAAAAAGTTCAACAATAATACTTCAGCACAATACAAGCTTTGTATGAATTGGGTATTTGACTTCTTTATGAATTTGGATATTCCACTCCCTGATTTGTTGTTGTTGTTGTTGTACGGTTTAACGCCATTTTTCAGCACACAATAGGCTATACATGGCGGCCAGTATTAATGGTGGAGGAAGAACCTGGGAAATACCCTGAAAAAACCACCGACCCACGAGAAGCTACCGGCAAGCTTTCTCACATACCCACATTGGCCGAATCCAAGACTCGAACCTACGCAGACAGAGGTGAGATGGCAGTAATCCGTAACGGAGAGCGCTTTAGACCACTCGCCTACTCAGGGCCCCCTCCCTGATCTGAGCTGATTGCATCGGAGTGGGGTGGGGGGGCTTGTTTTAAATATTTGATCAAATTTGTACAACACAAATTTGTGACACAAACCTATGTTCCAACAGTCAAAATGCTTTTGAAAATATACCAAATTGTAAAGTAACCCTGAATCACTAAAATTATGCTCTATTTTATGGCTTCATATATTTTCTATTACAAAGCATTACTATTATACATAAACACCCATATTTGCCATTCTGTATGTCATGGCAGCCAGACAGGAGGTTGCAGGTTCTAAACTCATGGTGACATTTTTTTTAATGTTCAGTCTTTCTTTTTAACTTCCTCATCCCATTTTTTTTATATTACATAGCTGTTGTTATTTAAAATGTCCTTATAGTGCGGGTTGTCTGGCCACTGTTATGTCAATGAAATTATTATGATGCAAGAACAACCATGAACTCTAAATGACCATTATTTGTATCTGTGGCTTCTTCTAGCATGCCATGTAAAAGGCAGGTGATGTTCCAATTGTTATGACGGGAGAAACTGATTTGCTACTTACCGCAGTTATCTTCATCAGAGCCATCTGTACAATCTTTATCATAATCACAGCGCCATCTACCAGGAATACAGTGATTGTTGCGACATTTGAAGAATGTAGGATCACACGTTTGTGCATCTAAAAAGCAAAACAATTGTCACAAAGAACCAACTGATTTGACTTAACCTGCATTTCAATGCATCCCTCATTTTCAATCATTAAAACAAAATCTTTAGGACAGTACTCTTTTGTAAAACTTAATGTTGCTGATGCTGTCACTGCCAGGATCTTAATGAATGATGAGACAACAAGACAACCATGAAAACTTACTGCACAAATTGCAAAATTATTCATTTCAAAGACCTTATTTATGGCATTTATAAAATATTAAATTTTAAAGTTGTTATTTATGGTATCAGTTTTTTTTTTATATCTTACTCTTTGTCAAATTAGCTTTAGACAGACAACATTAGGGATAAACCAGTAAGGCAGCTATCTGTTGCCTTTAAGGTATAAGAATTCATACTGCAACCATCATGTTGCATTTCTGTGATTTGCTGCATGCTAGTACAATGAAACCTTCCTGAAGATCATGTCTGCTTGAAGAACAAAATTTAGACAACTTAGGAACATTTTCTACATTTCAGAGAATGTATTTGTCATCATACTTGCACTGTGCTCTTAAAAGATCATAATTATAATCAATTTTGTGAGTATGAAAATATCATAATAAGTGCACATTAACAAAGAATGTATCAATCATGTGTATGCACATACTAGAAGAGTTAACTCCCCTTACATAAGCTGGCAGTTCTCCGCTAAGAAGGTACATTCTCACAACATGGTTGCAGTACATAATTAGCATGCAGGATCCATTTTTGAGACTGACGAAACCAATTAAGTTAGTGCTATATAAAACACTATTGTGTCCATGGTGGTATGTTTCTAAGGAAATCACAATGTTCTAGGCAGGTGTTAGTTGCTATTTTCCTTATGAGTTTTGACCAGAAGTCAGTGGCAAAAAGTCACTCCAAGCATCAATGGTGTTAAGCTCTAAGAAAAGTTATAATGTTCTTGACTGGTGATAGCTACCACTTTCACTGAGAGAGAATGTGCTGATTACAGAATGTAAAGATCTTATGTTGAACACTGTTGTTGTTGTTGTTGTTATAGAGTTTAATGCCATTTTTCAGCACAAGATAGGCTATACATGGTGGCCAGTATTAATGGTGGAGGAAGAACCCGGGAAAACCCCAGAAAGAACCACCGACCCATGAGAAGCTACCAGCAAGCTTTCTCACATATCAACATTAGCCGAGCCAGAGACTCAAACCCACGCAAAGAGGTGAGATGGCAGTGATCCATGATGGAGAGCGCTTTAGACCACACAGACACCCTGCTGAACACTGTGTTTCACTGCTAGAAGCGAGACAAGTATCCTTAAGAACAAAACTGTATGATTTTTCGTGTCTACTTTATAGTCAAGTTTCAACTATGGAAGCTGAGGTTCTCACCTTTGACCCAGCAAGGTCATGGGGAATGGATTAAACAGCAGTAATGCAGTTTGTCTGCATGTAATAACAGCATATATGTAATAACAGCATATTATTACTACTACCACTACAAATATATTTCTTATTTACATGCACATATTTTCCCTTTAGCAGCCTGAAATCCAAATTTATTTTAAATTTAAATACTATAAAAAATATTTAAGCACTTTACATTTACACTTTTACTTCCATCTTTCCGTTGAAAACTCTGGGTTGAGTCGACTCTTGAGGAATCGCTAGCCCTAACATATACTGATAAACTTACGGCATGTTGAGTAATCTTCATCCGATTCGTCTCCTGTTCCACAATCAACGTCGCCATCACACTGCCATTCTTTGAGGATACAGCGACCAGAAATGTTACACTTGATGAAATTTTCCTTACACTGTGCCTCATGACAGTTATTTGGTTCATCTGACCAGTCTAGGCAATCGTTGTCTTTATCACAATACCAGAGGTATGGTATACACTTCTTACTTGCCACACACTGGAACTGGTTGTCTTGGCAGGTAATATTGGCTGCAAAGTAATTAAGAGATAAAAGCAAGCAAACTTTTAAGTATATCATGTTTTTTCGAGAATACTTAACCATTCACATTATGTTAGGAATATTAGCCTGCTACCTCACGAAACCAGCCCTACTAAAAGATAAAATAATATATTTTCCTTTCTGTATCGATAGACAGAGAGGTATAACTCTTGCCCATTACAACCCATGGAATCACCAGGATGTCATCTTGGATTCAGTAAAAATTGGTCAACTCAGCTTTTGAAAAAAATTGTTCAAAGGTTTCTCTAAATTTAACAACAGAGGTGATATTGGCCAGGAAACTGGTATAAAAGCAGGAATATTTGGATGCAGAATTTGGCACCAACAAATGAGTTCAATACATGCATTCTTGTTCTGTAGATTATGTTGTTCTCAATATACCACTGTTTTCATTATAATGTGGTTCTGTACAAGATGTGATCAATGGTTATGGACATGTTAAACTAAGGGTGAGCTGTATGACTTTCTACTACTATATATTCATAATTATTCATGGAGTCCAGTTTAAGTGGACTCTGTTGTTACTACAAACCTGGAATGTAATGATCCAAGGAAAAATGATCCTCAATGGAAACAATTGGATACCTTCTCCAAAAACCATGAAGGAAAGTACCAACGAAAATGTCATCATTTGCAAAACCTTCATAAAAGTCTTAACAAAACATTGTTCGGTCATAACTCCTATAAATGATAATGTGGAATGCTGACAATCCCAATTATTCAAGATTTTATCTTTATACAAGTTCACGACAAATCTGGTTGGAAGAAAAAATTCTTTAATAAGTTATGTTGCAGATGCTTTCGTGGAATGCCAGAAATCAACCCCATTCAGTGCCTTATTGATATACAGATGTGTGGTCAGTTTGACTGAAATCCATCCATCCATCCTTGTTAAAGTTGCAGAAATCATAGCCTGGAGGGAATAACTTAATCAGATGGCATAACTGACATAAATCATGAGGTGGTGCACAAGATATTAAAGAAAATCATGGTCTCATCAAATATAAGGCTACAGACAAAATTTTAGTTGAAATCCATAAAAAGTTTTAATGTTATGCTGCAGAGCCCAAAAATTTGCTTAAAATGCAATCAAGGTGCCTACCTCCAGTACATGGTTCAAACTGTCCAGGAGAAAAGTTATACAATTTTCAAAGAAGTCTTTATGTTACAGAAATTAAATTTTCTCTATAAGATTCTTTGTTTAAATGGGTACAAAAGTAGATATGAAATTATTATGGAACTAGTGCAAATGGGCACTATATCATCTATGTTGTGTGTAATTTGATCCAACCCATTTGATCCGATTTTATTTCTTCAGTATGTTTTGGAAAATATAGTGCTGAATTTAAAAGTGATCAGTTTTAATGTCCTTGTAATCCCTCTGATAAAATTCAAGTTATGGGGAAAATTCAAAGAGTTTCCCAACAAATGTAACTTTTTCAAAAATCAAGGACTTTGCCAGGCAAACTTTCAAATTCAAGGATTTGTTCAAGGTTGTATCAACCATGCTGCAAATGGAAATCTACAAATCAAACTCACTCAATGTCTTTAAGTTGCATGCCAAATTTAATCGAAATCCAACAATTCCGAGCAAAGTAATGCCTCAGAAACCATCACAAAGTTGGCTTTGCAGGGGGCATAATTCCTGTACATGACAGAGAATCCTGCAAGTCATATTTATTACATTTTTTTTACCATGAACCTAGGTACCAAAATTTGGCTGAAATCTAACAACAACAACACCAACAACAACAACCCTGCTGATATCTAACAACAACACCACCACCAACAACAACCCTGCTGATATCTAACAACAACAACAACATGGCCAAGTTATATTGAGGTATCTAAGGTCTTAAAGAGGAGCAATCAGGGGGCATAACTCCTGGAGATGATATCAAAAACTTGTGGAGAACAAAACTGATCAAGCTGTGTGCAAAATTTGCTTTAAATCCAACAATGCTGTGAAAATCCAAAACAGGAGGAGGATCAATTGAAGGTATAAATCCTGTAACTGGTGCCATGGAAAACTGGAACTCAAATTCAAGATCACACCAAAATGAAGTTAACATTCCAAATATGGTCAAAATGCACTGATTTCTGGTGAAGTTATGCCGCAGAAACCAAAGCCAGGAGAAAGAGCAATAAGGGACATAACTCCTGTAAATGATGTTCTAAAACAAAATCAAATTCATACAGTATAAACCATGCCATACTGCTGAAATCCAAAAATTCTTTCATTAAACAATTTGGCAAGGCATTCTAATGGATGTTTCTATTCCTTATGAAAAATTTAAGTGATTTCTATGCAACTTTATTTTCAAGGTTTGTGTTTTTCGCCATTCTTTTCTACCAAAGATCTTCTACATGTTCTGACTAGTCTACTATTGAGAGTATTTCAGATGACATCTGTCGATGATATCTCATGATAAAGAAAGGTGTCATAAAATATCATATACTGATATTGTCAAGTTGGAAAACATGCACTTACTGCACTTACAAATAATGAAGTGTAATTGGAAACTGATGCAGAAATGGTAAACATGTTCAAAATGAAAAGTTTTCAATGTACATATACATTAATTACCTCCAGAACAATTTCACAAACTACAGTTCCAAACCCAATGCAGCATAATAGCTTCCAGCTATCTATCAAACTTCTGCAGTCCTTTGCTTTTCTTTTTCAATTTCATGTTGAGATGTCAATCATATCTCCCACCACAAGACATACTCAAATCATCAAGATGTTCCCCTTCCAGCTTTTTACCCAAGAATTCTGATTATCCCTTTTCCATAATTCTTGCTATTATTATATAAGTCTGTATTTTAAGGGCTATTTATGTAAGACTTGAGGTCAATGCATAAGGGATGGCAGGTCTCAGACACCCATGCAGCACCATTTTCATTTAAGATCAAAGCAACCATGTGATAAGTGTGTCATGTTGGATGGCAATCCTCCAGTATTTTAGCAAAATTAGAGATAACAAGCTTGTGGTAAGAACAATCGAAAACAGACCATCCCAGAAGCTAAACAATTAAATGCCTTCTAGTTCCTTTTGCAATCAATCAGATATTTTCATTCTTACTTAATTTCGCTGAATGGAGAAAGTCAGATTGCTGAGTGCATAAATGATTGTCCATTAGGTCTTTAATTCTGAGGTATGCATCAACCCCCCAAAAATCCTCCAAAACTGGTACTGCATGAAAAAAATGGATTCTCATTATGGATATTTCTCAAACAATATCTGAAATACATCAATGCATGGGTTCTTTTCTAACAAGGGTATGAACAGATGGTAAAAAAAACAATATATACCAATACAATAGACTTGTCAAATATTCATTTGCCCATGACATATGAACACATACATATTATTCATTTGCCAATGGCATATGAACAAATAAATATTAAATAATCATTTGCCCATGGCATATTAACACATACATGGTAAATATTCAGTTGCCAAAGGCACGAGCAAATACACATATTTTAATTTGCCCATGGCATGTGACACACATGTATTAAGTATTCATTTACCCAATGCATATGAACACAAACATATTATTCATCTGCCCATGGCATATGAAAAATACATATTAAATATTCATTTGCCCATGGCATAAGAACACATACATATTATATATTCATTTGCCCATGGTATATGAACACATACATATCAAATATTCATTTGCCCATGGTATCTGAACATGAACATATCAAATATTCATTTGCCCATGGAATATTAACACATACATATTATATATTCATTTGCCCATGGCACTTGAACACAAAGATGATTATCATATACTTACGACAATTCTTTTCATCTGCTCCATCCTTGCAGTCGGTCGCTCCATTGCACAGCTTGGTTTCCGAAATGCATATATTTTCTGTGGCACATTTGAATTGGTGGGACATGCATGTATAATTTTCTGTGGGTGAAAAACAAATGAAAGTAGAGGATAAACAATTAACATTTTTCTTTACTTCTTCATTATATTTAACTAATCAAGTACAATGCCTTTCACTGCCTATCTTCTTGTCCACAGTTTGTAGCCATGTAAAACAAATATTTAAATTTATAGTTAAAAAACATATTTGACATGATTAACACATATGTTAAGCATGTAATGTTGAACAGATATCACAACATAGGATATGTAAAAACGTGATAACATGCCCTATATATAATTTATGTTTATGTTAAATGTTATGTCATGTGACACGGTTTGCACATAATTTATCTAATAATAATATATAATTATTTGAATAATATATATAATAATTAATTATTATAATATCTTATGTTTCACACTGTATTTATGACTACTAACTGAAATGGCAACAGTTGTCTTATTGTATCAACAAGTATTCAAAGTGCAAAATATTTGTCTACACTGATGGTAGTGTGAAATTCAGTTATAAAACAGATGGA
This sequence comes from Sinohyriopsis cumingii, assembly GCA_028554795.2. NCBI lineage: Eukaryota > Metazoa > Mollusca > Bivalvia > Unionida > Unionidae > Sinohyriopsis > Sinohyriopsis cumingii. Next base: position 61,325,392 of record CM068833.1, on the reverse strand, counting down.
GTATACTTCCTTCTATAAGAAAAGTCCAAAGGATCACTCCAAACTGGTGAGAAATGGATGGTACCTGTAGACCTCTGCTAACAGCATGCTGGCCCGACATCAGTGCAAATAAAGACTAATGGGATTTGGCATTAATAGCTCTATCCAAGTGGATACCACTCTCATCTGAGTTCTGGTTCAGTGCTGTTCCCATAATATATAATTGGGACCCAGAGAAGGCACTTTTAACACAAGGTAGTCCCCCATTGATACGATGTAGAATTTTTCTTCTTCTAAACTCTTTGAGTAATCAAAGTATCTTGGAGCATGTTTTTTTTTTTAATCTTCCTTCCCTAGGTACCATGTATGTTTAAATAGAACAGTCCTTAGTACACAGAAAATGTTTTAGCTTTTTACTGCTAAAATGAGCCATCTTGTTGTTGCCGAGTTTAATTATAGTGGCGTGCACACAACTGTGCATGTGCCACTTTTTTCCGACTGCACCGCAGCCTGTTAGTTGTTCCTGGGGAAGAAAATGGTGCCACCTCCCCCGGGCTTTTATGGGTTCAAGGAACTCTGATAGTTTGGCCTCAATCTGTGGGTCCATAAAGGTCCCTTACAGTTGAATGGTTGGCTGTCATTAGTGCAAGGGATGGCTCGGAAATGGCCCTAGTTGCTTTTCTTTTCATATCGCTGGTTTCTTGTCGCATTTGCCTGGTGGTTTTTTTTTTTTTTTTTGTCAAAATGTTCTAAAAAGGGTGTGTGTTCTATGCTGTTTATAGAGGTTGTTAGTATAAATCATGTATGAAGAGAGATTTTCAAGGTTATTATGGTATTACTAGTTGAGGTGTTTAGGGTGTGCTTCCTACGTTATGTTATTTATAAGTTTTTAGATATTGCCTCTTTAAGTTATTTATTTATTAATGTTTATAGAGACTGAATGTTATTTACACTTTATTTAGCAAGAGACTGGAGTCCTAGCTGATTACACGGTTTCTTAAGGACATCTAGGACCGGAGTCCTAGCTGATTACTCAGTTCGTTAGGGACATTCCTCTTATGCGGTTTCCTTAGTTCTTGATAGGTGCTTCGTAAGTGAATTACTTATCAATATTTTTATAAAACTGAATGATGTGTTTTGGATTTTTTTGTAGGGGCATCTAAATTTATTTAGCTAGTTACTGGGTCTTTCGGTTTTGTGGGGATAGTAATTATATTTTGTTCCTAAGTCCTGCTGAGTCTATGAATTTATTTATATTTTTATATGCTGATTGTTTATTTTTATTAGAGTCCATAAGTAACTCTGGGTATGTGTGTGGTGATCCAATCTCTTTTTGGTTTTTGATAAATATTTTCCTAGCAGGTTGATATTTTGGGCATATACTGAATACGTGGTGTTGATCTTCGGTGGTGTGGCAGTTAAAGCAGTTAATGGTTGCTGGTTTGGGTCCTATAAACCTTCCAAAACTGCTTGCTCCATTTTTTAGCTCCAAAGGCCTGGGTTTGCAAGGATGCAGAAGTTCTGCTAATGTATTATGATTGGATAATGTGTTTGACGACGGAAAAACAATGTATAACTTACTACAGTTATCTTCATCAGATCCATCTTTGCAGTCTTTTATCCCATCACAGATCTGCATGGCTGGTAGGCAGTCATCCTGGCTTGTAGCATTCTTACACTGATACATTCCTGGTTGAAGGCAGTGATATTTGGCTGGAGCAGAGAAATGAGAAAATGAAATTATGAAACACTGGAAACAACAATTCTGAGAGTGTGAACATTTTTCCTTTTTGGTTCCAAATTTCATAAAATTAATGTATTTTAAAGGTGATATTCCATTTAAGAAAATTAAACACACATGGATCTCTCTAAGTTCAAACACATGATTTTGTTTGTTGGTTTGTTTTAACACCATTTCTTAACATATTATTAGCACATTTTGACGAGAAAATGGCACCAAAGTGCCTTTCTCACTGACGAACCGAGGGTGATCTGGTAGAGTACTGAACCTGTGACCTTAAAATTAGGAGTCCAATACTCTAACAACAGAGCTGCTGCAGCTCTCACACACTTCTGATGGAACACTATCTAAAGAACTTACCAATGCATATGAAAATAAAAACATGAAACTCAAATCTTAGATCATTTGTTGTTTTCTTAAAATGTCTATTACAAATATATAATGATTTTCATGGTATGAGCAACTTTACAAAAGTGAAGTAAACAACTGTGCTCACAAAATATGAACGCCCTGTCACCATGTCAAAAACCTAGCCAATAAACAGATAAACTGATGAAAAGACAGATGGACAAATAAAGGTTATACTTTGTCCCATAATAAATCATTCTGGTGGAGCTTAACAATGCTCCAAAATAATCCCATACTTACGACAGGAGGAAGGTTCATCCGAGCCATCTTCACAATCGGTATGGTTATCACATCTCCACCAGGATGGGATGCATTTGGAACTCTTTACACACAATATCTGGGAACTGAAAAAATTAATTTAACATCAATCCGACTCTGAAACAAACACAAAGGAGAATGACATTTAAGATGCAAAGTCTGACAAAGATGTTAACTATGGGTGCATTGCAAAAGTACAAAAACTGGCTCTGTTGGAACTTGCACAGTAGAACATTTGCTGAGAAAAGCACCAAAATTGGTATGTTGGTCTTTAGTAGTGTTGGAAATAGCACTATAATTACCTCTGTTGGGCTTTAAACAGTAGAACCTTTGTAAGGAAAAGCTCAGCAATTGACTACGATGGTCCTTAAACAGTAGAAATTGTGTCAGGAAAAGCTCAGCAATTGACTATGTTGGTCCTTAAACAGTAGAACCTGTGTCAGGAAAAGCTCAGCAATTGACTATGTTGGTCCTTAAACAGTAGAAATTGTGTCAGGAAAAGCTCAGCAATTGACTATGTTGGTCATTAAACAGTAGAAATTGTGTCAGGAAAAGCTCAGCAATTGACTATGTTGGTCCTTAAACAGTAGAACTTGTGTCAGGAAAAGCTCAGCAATTGACTATATGTTGGTCCTTAAACAGTAGAACTTGTGTCAGGAAAAGGTCAGCAATTGACTATATGTTGGTCCTTAAACAGTAGAACTTGTGTCAGGAAAAGCTCAGCAATAGACTATATGTTGGTCTTTAAACAGTAGAACTTGTGTCAGGAAAGCTCAGCAATTGACTATGTTGGTCCTTAAACAGTTGAACTTGTCTCAGGAAAAGCTCAGCAATTGACTATATGTTGGTCCTTAAACAGTAGAACTTGTGTCAGGAAAAGCTCAGCAATAGGCTATATGTTGGTCTTTAAACAGTAGAACTTGTGTCAGGAAAGCTCAGCAATTGACTATGTTGGTCCTTAAACAGTAGAACTTGTCTCAGGAAAAGCTCAGCAATTGACTATATGTTGGTCCTTAAACAGTAGAACTTGTGTCAGGAAAAGCTCAGCAATAGACTATATGTTGGTCTTTAAACAGTAGAACTTGTGTCAGGAAAGCTCAGCAATTGACTATGTTGGTCCTTAAACAGTAGAAATTGTGTCAGGAAAAGCTCAGCAATTGACTATATGTTGGTCTTTAAACAGTAGAACTTGTGTCTGGAAAAGCTCAGCAATTGACAATATGTTGGTCCTTAAACAGTAGAACTTGTGCCAGGAAAAGCTCAGCAATTGACTATATGTTGGTCCTTAAACAGTAGAAACTGTGTCAGGAAAAGCTCAGCAATTGACTATGTTGGTCCTTAAACAGCAGAAATTGTGTCAGGAAAAGCTCAGCAATTGACTATGTTGGTCCTTAAACAGTAGGAATTGTCTCAGGAAAAGCTCAGCAATTGACTATGTTGGTCCTTAAACAGTAGAATTTGTGTCAGGAAAAGCTCAGCAATTGACTATGTTGGTCCTTAAACAGTAGAACTTGTGTCAGGAAAGCTCAGCAATTGACTATATGTTGGTCTTTAAACAGTAGAACTTGTGTCAGGAAAGCTCAGCAACTGACTATGTTGGTCCTTAAACAGTAGAAATTGTGTCAGGAAAAGCTCAGCAATTGACTATATGTTGGTCTTTAAACAGTAGAACTTGTGTCAGGAAAAGCTCAGCAATTGACTATGTTGGTCCTTAAACAGTAGAACTTGTGTCAGGAAAAGCTCAGCAACTGACTATATGTTGGTCCTTAAATAGTAGAACTTGTGTCAGGAAAAGCTCAGCAATTGACTATGTTGGTCCTTAAACAGTAGAACTTGTGTCAGGAAAAGCTCAGCAACTGACTATATGTTGGTCCTTAAATAGCAGAACTTGTGTCAGGAAAAGCTCAGTAATTGACTATGTTGGTCCTTAAACAGTAGAACTTATGTCAGAAAAAGCTCAGTAATTGACTATGTTGGTCCTTAAACAGTAGAAACTGTGTCAGGAAAAGCTCAGCAATTGACTATGTTGGTCCTTAAACAGTAGAACTTGTGTCAGGAAAAGCTCAGCAATTGACTATGTTGGTCCTTAAACAGTAGAACTAGTGTCAGGAAAAGCTCAATGTTGGTCCTTAAACAGTAGAACTTGTGTCAGGAAAAGCTCAGCAATTGATTAAGTTGGTCCTTAAACAGTAGAAATTGTGTCAGGAAAAGCTTAGTAATTGACTATATGTTGGTCCTTAAACAGTAGAACTTGTGTCAGGAAAAGCTCAGCAATTGACTATGCTGGTCCTTAAACAGTAGAAATTGTGTCAGGAAAAGCTCAGTAATTGACTATGTTGGTCCTTAAACAGTACAACCTGTGTCAGGAAAAGCTCAGTAATTGACTATATGTTGGTCCTTAAACAGTAGAACTTGTGTCAGGAAAAGCTCAGCAATCGACTATGTTGGTCCTTATACAGTAGAAATTGTGTCAGGAAAAGCTCAGCAATTGACTATGTTGGTCCTTAAACAGTAGAACTTGTGTCAGGAAAAGGTCAGCAATTGACTATATGTTGGTCCTTAAACAGTAGAACTTGTGTCAGGAAAAGCTCAGCAATTGACTATGCTGGTCCTTAAACAGTAGAAATTGTGTCAGGAAAAGCTCAGTAATTGACTATGTTGGTCCTTAAACAGTACAACCTGTGTCAGGAAAAGCTCAGTAACTGACTATATGTTGGTCCTTAAACAGTAGAACTTGTGTCAGAAAAAGCTCAGTAATTGACTATGTTGGTCCTTAAACAGTAGAACTTGTGTCAGGAAAAGCTCAGTAATTGACTATGTTGGTCCTTAAACAGTAGAAATTGTGTCAGGAAAAGCTCAGCAATTGACTATGTTGGTCCTTGACAGTAGAACTTGTGTCAGGAAAAGCTCAGCAATTGACTATGTTGGTCCTTAAACAGTAGAACTTGTGTCAGGAAAGCTCAGCAATTGACTATATGTTGGTCTTTAAACAGCAGAACTTGTGTCAGGAAAAGCTCAGCAATTGATTAAGTTGGTCCTTAAACAGTAGAAATTGTGTCAGGAAAAGCTTAGTAATTGACTATGTTGGTCCTTAAACAGTAGAACTTGTGTCAGAAAAAGCTCAGCAACTGACTATATGTTGGTCCTTAAACAGTAGAACTTGTGTCAGGAAAAGCTCAGCAATTGACTATGTTGGTCCTTAAACAGTAGAAATTGTCAGGAAAAGCTCAGTAATTGACTATGTTGTTCCTTAAACAGTAGAACTTGTGTCAGGAAAAGCACTACACTTGGTTATGCTAGGCCTTGAATAGTGAAACTTTTGTTTAGAAATACAATCAGCTTTGCTGACCCTTAAACAGCACAACTTGTGTTGAGAAACAGCACTACAGCTGGCTCTTTTGGAACTAGAACAGTAGAACTTGTGTTGAGAAAAGCACTACATTTGGCTTTGTTGACCCTGTCAGCAGCAGAACTTGTGTGAAGAAACAGCAGTACAACTGAATCTGCTGGACCTTAAAAATCAGACCTTGTGTCAAGAAACAGCAGTACAACTGAATCTGTTGGGCCTTAAAAATCAGACCTTGAGTCAAGAAACAGCAGTACAACTAAATCTGTTGAGCCTTAAAAATCAGAACTTGTGTGCCTTTGTGGAGCAATTGCTCCTCTAAACAATGATGTGGCAAGCTTGAAATTCAACCCTTTCCAGGAATCATCGACAGTTAAAGCAAAGTCAGATAAGATGATCAACAAGGGCTGTAAACTCTTTCCATAATGCAGCAGGTAAGACAAAACTCATAAAAGATATTCTAAGTCAAAGAAATAATGTTCACAGTATATTGCATCAGTGTATGTTGAAATGTCCCTGCACTATGGTTATTACAAGCAATAATTAATATAAAAAATATGAAGTTGAAAAGGGTCATAACTCAAAATGGTGAAGATGAAACAAAACCGATATTAAAAAAATGCATCGAGATATACAAATCTTTTTATTTAACTCCACCACAAGGTGTTGAATAATGAGCCATGCTGATTGCAAACAACATTCCACATTTCCATGTTTAGACAAGAATTTGCTCAACAAGGAGCACAATTCCTTCCAAACTGGCAGACAAAACTAAACCCATAAATGGCACAAGACAATATTCATACAAAATTTGCTAAAGAAAAGTTCTTAATTTGCACTGGTTACACGAAGCTCACTATACAAAACCCATAAAAGGCAATAAAAGTCTACGAGACAATGTACACACCAAAATAAACCAAAAACACATTCAATGGTTCCCGAGTTATGCTTTCCCTAATCACAAGGATTTGATGTAGTGGATACTTAAAATTTATGGACAAGGGGCAACAACTCACAAATAGACCTGAAATGATAAAGCCCTTAACTGGCACATCTACATATAACATGCAGCACAAAAAGCATACAATTATGAGAAAGACTACATTGAATTATGGAATTTTGTGGATGACAGCATAGAACTATGTGGAAGACTGAACTGAATTATTAAATTTTGCAAACAACAGCATAGAATTACATGGAAGACTACAATGAATTATGTGGAAGACTACAGCATAGAATTACATGGGAGACTACAATGAATTATGTGGAAGAAGCATTTAATTATGTGGAACAGCTGCAGAGGTTTTGTAGTTACAAGAAGTTTGAAGAAAAGGACAGACTAATGGACATGCAGTCCTACTATACGACTACTAAATCTGGATACAGGGTTATAATGAATTAATTTGATATCAATCAGACTCTGAAACCAAAGCAAACCGATGAGAACATTTCTGGACATCTAATAGGTATGAAAAATTACAATGATTTCAGAGACACTGTTAACAGTCTCTAGTGAAAGCTTAAATTGGCAAACATCCTGGACAAAAGTGACCATCTAGTGGGGCATCATGGGGAATTCGTCCACAAGAGTTACTTCCCTTCATCTATGTAATGTATAGATGGAAAAGTAGGGTGTTTTTTCTTTCAGGAAGGACTGGATTTGCAGGTAGTGGAGATTATTTCCAGATGTTAATGTTATTGGATAATGTATCTGACTTAGAATTATGTGTGAAATTATAAAGATCAGTTTACCACAACATAAAGCTTATGTAACCAATACAATGCAGGTCATAAAAGTGCAACAGATTTCCCAAGGTTTTCGTATACTTTTCACTGTCTTTTTTATTTCCTTTTCATGGAATCTTTTTGCCACTATTTAAATTACAAGAATTTGCCTCTTAAAATCATATAAGAAAAACAGAGTTCATAATCCAATGATATAGTTAGGCAACAAGTAACATCATACCAATAACAAAATACCAATATTAAGATAATGTAATGATCGCATCATTGCAAGCTGCACTGTAAGTTTTTATTTAACAAAAGTGGACATCCTTAAATTCACAGCCTGTAACCACCACTAAATCCATGATAATAAGTACTAAATGATCTAACTTTATACGTACCTGGTACAGTTTGAGCTACATGATCTACCATCTATGAGGTTGTGGTTTTCTGGGCATGCACACACTGCCTGTACACCACTGCCATGACTGGGAGGGCGCAGTAAACACAAATGAGTACAGTTTTTCTTCTCACAAGGGCTATTAACTGCAAATAACAAATCCAAATCCCTAATTATAACATGGTAGTCAAGGTTCACAACTCCATATCACACAATGTACTGAAATGCAGCATAGCAATTGATAAATTATTTTATGCAAGCATGCATGCAGGTATTGAAAATCTATGTGATAACTATGTTCTTTGCACTGATAGTTCAATATCCATCGATATCAAGTCTCTTGCCAGTACGCTTCTCATTGCATTTAAATGCCAATTTTATTGTTTTACAAGGATATACAATCTGACCGGTCTCTTGCACTGAGACTGCATTTATATTCAAGTGAAAACAAAATTTGTGACATGCATGGAGAGATGGACACAGATAACACAATAACCCTCTCCACAGATGTCAATTAACATAAAAATCTGACCTTTGTGTCTGTTAAAAGTGAATTTTGACTGTTAACATGACGACCTACCGCATCATATATTGCACAAAGTCAGCAAAGTCCGATGAGAATATATAGCATAGAGGATTATGAGTTGTGTAAAAGTACTTACATTGTTCCTGCCGTGTGTGGTGATACACAACTATATCCATTGGTCTGTGTATAAGGGTTGCCAGTTTCGTTCGATCTTCTCCAGAAAACTTGTTCACTTGGTATATGCTCTTTGTTTCCCAATCAGTCCAAAAGATTTTATTAATGAATGTTGTCATGGCAAAGATATGTGGCAGATCCTTGCGCATTATAACATGTCGATTTGATCCATCCAGATCTGCCATGGCCATGTAGTCATAATATGCATCGGCCCAAAATATTTTTTCAGTCACATAATCAATTGTTAATGCATTTGGCCAAGCAATCTCATCCTGGATTATCTTTAATTTTGATGATCCATCCATTGCAACTCGGCTAATGTGGGGTTTGTCACCCCAGTCTGTCAAAAACATATATCCTTTAGCTGGGAAGACCTGCAGAGCTCGAGGTTCCCTAAGGAATTCAGGGTCATTGATGAGAATTTTACGAAACCTGCCATCAAGTTTGGAGACTTCAACAGTGTCTGTATTTCGATCACACCAATAAAGGTTTCTGCCAATCCAATCAACAGCTATACCATCTGGATTTCGTACTGTTGTGCTGTGCAGTGTTTCAATGCAATTCTGAAATAATACGTCAAAAGTTGTTGAACAAGCTAGAGCGTATAGGAATTCATATATCAAGATAGTTTCATATGATATAGTTATTTATGTGCTTTTCAATGTTCTAGAGCAGTAATCATATTTAGATTTTGTCCCTGAACAAACCTTTAGTGTATTATAGTCTGACTCTACATCCCTGTTTGTTTGTACCCCCCTAACGATTTAAAAAATGAGAATGTTTAATGTGATAAAATGTGCACAGAACTAAGTCAATTGAATCACTGATTTATAATTTCTAACCTGACTGTGACCAGAATGGCACTAATGCTGGCATCGCCTGCACCATTTCATGCTTAATGGACTTTCCATACTAACACAGTGCCCTATTGTGTACACTATAGGCTAGTTTATTTCCATCAGACAACATAATGACGTAGTTCATCCTGTTTGGTAACTGCTGAATAATTGTGTAAATTACATAACGTTGAGAATTTGGAATTATATCCCTCTGCATATATGGACATAGAAATTAAACCTCTTGTTAAATCCACAAGAAAAGCAAATTTGTAGTTGTCATTATTTTCTTTTGCTTCATTCGACATTGTAAATAACGGAAGCAGACGACTTATGTATGTACATATGTAGTCATGATACACCCCTTTGCTGAAAATGGACTTGTCCAGAAACTGGAAATGGATCCGAGCATGTCTGTCTATTACACTGAAAACTTCCGTTAAGCATGAAACGTGCATAGAATGACGGTGTTATGGCCACTCTATTCACTCAGGTTAGAAACTATAAATCAATGAATAAATTGACCAAGTTTCTTGCACTTTTTATCACATTAAAGGTTTCCATTATTTAAATAGGTAGGGGGGTACAAACAAACAGGTTTGTATTATCAGACTATAGTTAAATATTTTAGGTTTTGTTTATGGTTCTACCCAACCTTCCTGCCAATCCATGTGTAATGAAACCAAAGCAAAATATACGTAAATGCAAGTCTTAACGATTTTGTGTTATCTGTGTACCAGTTTTTAAATACTATATTATTTCCCTTATGTTACTTTTGATTTATTTCAAAAAGACAAATCAATGGAGTGAGATTCAAAATACTGGGGTGAGGGGTGGTGGGGTGGCACTACACTGTTTGTAAGCCTACATTTTTTTAATGAACTGGCATCTTATTTTTCTTAAATCAAGATTCTCAGTACATGCAGCAGTTCTAAAATTGAAAATTAGAAATTACAGTTTATAATGCACTGATAAAATGAAAATATCGTAAACAATATATGCCTTTATACATCACAAGCTTTTAAACCATTTAGATGTCATCGTCATACCATATAAATGTCACAGACAATCTCTACCATTATATACTACATACCTTTAAACCACTCAAATATCAGCATTTTACAATCAGTCCCTCACAGACAATCCTGGTCCGTATATACTGTGTGCTTATAAACCATTCAGATGTCAGCATTACACAACCAATCTGCCACTGACAATCCTGACGATTGTACACTATATGCCTTATGTCCATTCAGATGTCAGCATTACACAACCAATCTGCCACAGACAATCCTGACCACTGTACACTATGCCTTATGTCCATTCATATTCAGCATTACACAACCAATCTGCCACAGACAATCCTGACCACTGTACACTATGCCTTATGTCCATTCATATTCAGCATTACACAACCAATCTGCCTCAGACAATCCTGACCACTGTACACTATATGCCTTATGTCCATTTATATTCAGCATTACACAACCAATCTGTCACAGACAATCCTGACCACTGTACACTATGCCTTATGTCCATTCACATTCAGCATTACACAACCAATCTGCCACAGACAATCCTGACCACTGTACACTATATGCCTTATGTCCATTCAGCTGTCAGCATTACACAACCAATCTGCCAGACAATCCTGACCACTGTACACCATATGCCTTATGTCCATTCAGCTGTCAGCATTACACAACCAATCTGCCACAGACAATCCTGACCATTGTACACTATATGCATTATGTCCATTCAGCTGTCAGCATTACACAACCAATCTGCCAGACAATCCTTACCACTGTACACTATATGCCTTACGTCCATTCAGATGTCAGCATTATTTCCATTCTGGAGCAACTAGACCCTGGGATGAATGTGTGAATACAGTTTCATGGCGATCCTCCAAGTAGTTTATGAGTAACAAATTTGAGCTAATGTGCAGACCAATGACGGAAGCTGTTCTGGTCGATGACAAACAGCTCAAATCTGCTGTTTCAGTATGGTAATTACTTGTTTTGGATGACGTCAGCATTACACATCAACGATGTAAAAACCCAAATGTTACGCAGACAACATCTAATTTCACCATGTACTCATTGTAAAAACAAAAATTAACTGGCTGTTATACAAACAACAAGAATCTAATTTAGTCCTATATACAGAGGTAACAGTCACTGAAAGATGTTACACAAACAACAAAGAGTAGGATTCATCCTATATACAGTGCAAACAAAACCAAATTCTGATTTTGTCATACATACTGTGCAAATATGGTCATAAACTGTGCATATAAAAACAACAAAGGACTCTGATTTCATCATCTGTACAAAGTGCAAACTGTCATTAACTGGTGGTTATAAATACAATGATTCTGATTTAATCATATAGGCACTGAGTAGTCATTGATTTGTTCTTATGCATACAACAATATATATATATATATATATATATATATATATATATATATATATATATATATATATATATATATATATATATATGCGCAGAGCAAAATATAGTCATTAATTGGCTCACACTAAGGAAAAATAAATTAATGAACAAACTTGCCCAACCTTTTCTGATGTTAATTACTTTTTGGTCCCAAACATGCTGAACACCCATAATGATAACTATTACATGAGGAAAAGATGGTATAAATTGGTCAACTTGTTAGTGTGTGCGAGTATGAGTGTCTGCCTGTGTGTGACCATGGATATTTACCTTTGTTATGGTATTGGTACAGTTAAAGTTGCGTCGGTTTATGGAGCTGAACTGACTGGTAATGTCAGACCAATAAAGCTGCTTCTCTTGGTAATCATAGTCAATAGCTACGGAGTGGTTTAGATGGTCAAGAAGTAATTCCACAGTACCATCCAGGTAAATTTTTCGAATGTAGTAACGATTGGAAACCAGCAGAAATGGCTGTTCCTCTGCAACATTAAAAAGACATTATTATTTTGACATTTCACAATACTGATATTACATATAATGTATCAGAATGTCACACAATGAATCAACCTAATGTCCAAGTCACTCAAATGTCACAGAGTGAATCAACCTAATGTCCAAGACATTTAAATGTCACACAGTGAATCAACCTTATGTCCATGTCACTCAAATGTCACACAGTGAATGAAGAAAACATCCAAGACATTTAAATGTCACACAATGACTCAACCTAATGTCCAAGTCACTCAAATGTCACACAGTGAATTAAGAAAACGTCCAAGACATTTAAATGTCACACAATGACTCAACCTTATGTCCAAGTCACTCAAATGTCACAGAGTGAATGAACAAAATGTCCAAGACATTTAAATGTCTAACAGTGAATCAACGTAATTTCCGAGACACTTAAAAGTCACCATTTAAATCAATATAATGTCCAAGGCATTTAAATGTCACACAATGAATCAACATAATCTCCAAAAAACTTAAATGTCACACAGTTGATCAACATAATGTCCAAGCATCTAAATGTCACACAATGAATCAAATTAAATGTAATGTCAAGGCACTTAAATGTCACACAGTGTATCAATATAATGTCCAAGGCACAAACATGTCACACAATGAATCAAAATAATGTACAAGATATTTAAATGTCACACAATGAGTCAACATAATGTACAAGGCATTTAAATGTCACACAATGAATCAACATAATCTCCAAGGAACTTAAATGTCATACAGTGAATCAATATAATGTACAAGGCACAAATATGTCACACAATGAATCAACATAATGTACAAGGCATTTAAATGTCACACAATGAATCAACATAATCTCCAAGGAACTTAAATGTTACACAGTGAATCAATATAATGTACAAGGCACAAACATGTCACACAAATGAATCAACATAATGTACAAGGCATTTAAATGTCACACAGTGAATCAATATAATGTCCAAGACACAAACATGTCACACAAATGAATCAACATAATGTCAAGGCACTTAAATGTTACACAGTGAATCAACATAATATACAAGACACATAAATGTCACACAGTTGATTATCATAATGTCCAAGGCATCTAAATGTCACACATTGAATCAATATAATGACAAGTTATTTAAATGTCACAGTGAATCAATATAATGTCCAAGGCACAAACATGTCACACATTTAATCAACATAATCTCCAAGCAGACTTGCCAATCCTGATGAGTCTGTCTCAGTAAGGCAGTTGATTGTTTCTGTAAGATTGACCAGTTTTCAGTAAGGTGTAACAAAATATCAATAACTGCTATTGTAAAGCTGGAAAACATAATTAAAAGTTCAACACATCGACAACAAACATTATGTTCAACTGAAAAGTTTGTAATGTATGCGTAGACTTTATTTACCACTAGAAGAGGTGAGCAAACTCTAGTTCCAAACCCTAAACAGCTCAATGGCTTGTTGCTATCTCTCAACTTCACATAATTCTTGGAATTTCTTTTCCATTTCACATGACGAATGACAATCATATCTCAAGCCACGGACATACTCCAATTGGCATGTGATGTCCAATAAATATAATTGTGTCCTTTCCAGCTTTTATTCACAAGAATCTGAATACTCCTTTTTATTCTTCTGTGTTGATTATTAACACTTTTCAAGAAGCTTATTTTCCTTTTCATCTTAAACACACATCACTTTCTGGATGCCATTTTCAAAAATTATATAATCAACAGTCTGATCAAGCAGAATGCTTCGCATAAACAAATAGGTGCAGTTTAAAGTGTCTGGAGTGTTGCTGTAAAATTAGTCTGGTTCCCTGAATAATTTCACTAGTTCTAAGATGAAACCTGGATCCAAATAAAACACGGATGAACCAATTATCTGGATTTTTCGGCAAGGATAATTTTCATAAGACTTACAGCAAAATTGTAAGAATTGGCAAGTCTGTCCAAGGCATCTAAATGTCACACAATGAATCAATATAATGTCCAAGGCATTAAAATGTCACACAATGAATCAATATAATGTACAAGGCACTTAAATGGCACACACTGAATCAGTATAATGTACAAGGCACTTAAATGTCACACAATGAATCAATATAATGTACAAGGCACTTAAATGGCACACACTGAATCAATATAAAGTACAAGGCATCTAAATGTCACACAATGAATCAATATAATGTACAAGGCATCTAAATGTCACACAATAAATCAATATAATGTACAAGGCATCTAAATGTCACACAATGAATCAATATAATGTACAAGGCACTTAAATGGCACACACTGAATCAGTATAATGTACAAGGCACTTAAATGTCACACAGTGAGTCAACATAATGTCCAGGGCATCTAAATGTCACACAATGAATTAATATAATGTACAAGGCAATCAAATGTCACACAATGAATTAATATAATGTACAAGGCAATCAAATGTCACTCAGTGAATCAACATAATGTCCAGGGCATCTAAATGTCACACAATGAATTAATATAATGTACAAGGCAATCAAATGTCACACAGTGAATTAATATAATGTACAAGGCAATTAAATGTCACACAGTGAATCAACATAATGTCCAGGGCATCTAAATGTCACACAATGAATCAATATAATGTACAAGGCATCTAAATGTCACACAATGAATTAACATAATGTACAAGGCAATCAAATGTCACTCAGTGAATCAACATAATGTCCAGGGCACTTAAATGTCACACAATGAATCAATATAATGTCCAAGGCATTAAAATGTCACACATTGAATCAATATAATATACAAGGCACTTAAATGGCACACACTGAATCAGTATAATGTACAAGGCACTTAAATGTCACACAGCGAATCAACATAATGTCTAGGGCACTTAAATGTCACACAGTGAATCAACATAATGTCCGGGGCATCTAAATGTCACACAGTGAATCAACATAATGTCCTGAAAAAACAGTAGTCATGAAATAGAACCAAGCTTGCCTTTATAACAATACCTGTCTGACAGTGGAAATAACCAGCACACAACACTGGCATAAGAAAAAAATAGGACCATTTAACCAACAAATATGTAATTTTTCGCGATACCACCAAAACAGACAGATATAATTATAGAAAGAGGGATCAACAGGAAAAAAATCAAGATGCCCACTGCACTGTAGGAACATAAAAGAAAAAAGAAACGCTTACCTGAAGAAGAATTATCTTTGCACCTTCTCTTGTCAGGTAGGAGGAAAAAGCCATCTGCACAGGTGCAATAGTAACTTCCAATAATGTTGTGGCAATAGTGGGTACAAGGATAATCTTTTGCGCACTCATCCCGATCTGAAATTAGGCAGAAACAGTTTGGTGTATTTCCAGTATGTATTTATTTATGTGTATACAAGGTTCAAGGGCACATTAGCTCAATCCTGGCTACAGATTGCCCCAAAAATGTCAGGTTATGAAAATGTAAAGAATATAAATAATTCACAATCTTTGGAAAGATAAACCATTTTGAGTGAAATTGAATACAAATTCCCACAAAATAAATGACAAAATTTAATGATCCTAGAATTCTTTAAAATGTATATAACATCAAATATAAAGGTAAAATGTAAAATGCATCAAATATCTGGGGAAAATGTGCATATAAATCGCTTTCTTTTAAAAGCTAACCTATTTATCTCTTCAGGGTATAAAATCCGTAAGTTTATAATTCAGGTGACATAAGAATAAACTTGTGAATCTAAGAGAAAGTCGACAGACTCAACAAGAATGTCTAATTATAACTAAACTACAAAGATTATGTGAAAACATGTTAATGAATGGAAGATACAAATAAAACAGACTTTTTGAAAAGCAAAAGGAACTTTGCTTTCAATGCTGAATTTTCTTTATATTGTAAAACAGTAATTATAGATTATCATGTTTGTACAATTGGATACTGGGAACAATTCCGAAGTACAAATGGACAAAAGTGCCAAGTCTCATACACAGTACTTTGGTTAGCTTATCAGCAGGCACTGATTTTTAAAAAGTGGAAATTTCTTCAACCAAATGTCTTGTCCATCTTGTCTACATGAGTTAACCTAACTCCAACATAGTACTGCTGAATAACTCATTTGCTAAGCTAACCTTCTATCAACAAGCCCAACTGTTTAACTTATCTTATTGTAGACAAATTTGCTCAGTCCTGACAGCATCCTTACTGACACAAATCTTGTCACTGGACTTGTCCTGTGAATAAACTCTGTCCTGTGCAGCAGTAACTCCCGAAATAAGTCATGTTGACTGGCAGTTATCTTGTTTAGCTTTATCTTACCATGGTGTCTGACAGTTGTTAGCTAGCACAGCCTTACCCAGATATGCACTGTTAATTATTTGTCTTACCAGCTCATGTAGACCACTCTGGTGGCCTAGTAGTTAGAGTGTCCGCCTCGGAAGAGGTAGGTCATGGGTTCAATCCTCGGCCAAGTCATACCAAAGACTTACAAAAATGGTACTAACAGCTGCCTCGCCTGATGTTCAGCATTAAGAGGTTAGTGTTAGGACTGGTATGCCTGGTGTCAGGATAATGTGACTGGGTGGGACATCATGCTACATGTCTGCGGTATGATGCCCAGTGCTAGACATCACTATAAAACTGTCACACTGCAGACATCGTAGCGATGTGACTGAAACAGTGTTAAAGGTATGTTAAAAATCCAAATCACACACACACACCAGCTCATGCCTTGTTATCTGACTCTTGGAAAGATTTGTTTGTTGTCTTCCTACTATATCCTTGCCCAGATATGTATTGTTGGATGATTTGTATAGTAATATTGCCATAATTAGATAAGACAGCCCCCCGCTTGACTCCTCTCTTCCTAAAATAGCTTTATTCAGATATGTCCTCTTGTCTGACTCTGTCATGTTAAGACAGCCTTACTCATACTAGTTTTGCCTGAATACTGCCTTCCTAATAAAGTCTTATCTAAATTTGTTTTCTCCTCAGACTCCTGCCATGGTAAGCCATACTCATACTGGTTTTGCCTGAATACTGCCTTCCTAATAAAGCCATATCCAAATTTGTTTTCTCCTCTGATTCCTGTCATGGTAAGACAGTTTCGCTAATACTGATCTTGTCTGCTCCTGTCTTCCTAATACAGCCTTATCCAGATCTGTCTTTTCATCTTTGTCCGGGTAAGACAGCCATATCCAGATCTGTCTTCTCATCTGACTTGTGCCTTGGTAAGATAGTCTTACAGGCAGGTCTTTTCCAATCTTGTCATTGTAATATACAGCTTAAAAATCAGATATATCCTCCCATCTAACCTTTATCTAAGAAAGAGAGTCTTACCCAGAGAGGTCTTGTCTAGCACAGACAGTCTTGCCCAGACAGGTCTTGTCCAACTCCTTTCATCCTAAAATAGTCTTGCCTGTACAAGTCTTCCAGTCTGACTATTGTCTAGGATGGATAGTCTTACCCAGACAGGTCTTGTCTGTCATCTCTCATCCTAAGACAGTCTTGCCCATACAAGTCTTTCAGTCTGACTATTGTCTAGGATGGATAGTCTTACCCAGACAGGTCTTGTCTGTCATCTCTCATCTTAAGATAGTCTTGCCCATACAAGTCTTTCAGTCTGACTATTGTCTAGGATGGATAGTCTTACCCATACAGGTCTTGTCTGTCATCTCTCATCCTAAGATAGTCTTGCCCGTACAAGTCACCCAGTCTGACTATTGTCTAGGATGGATAGTCTTACCCAGACAGGTCTTGTCTGTCATCTCTCATCCTAAGATAGTCTTGCCCGTACAAGTCTTCCAGTCTGACTATTGTCTAGGATGGATAGTCTTACCCAGACAGGTCTTGTCTGTCATCTCTCATCCTAAGATAGTCTTGCCCGTACAAGTCTTCCAGTCTGACTATTGTCTAGGATGGATAGTTTTACCCAGACAGGTCTTGTCTGTCATCTCTCATCCTAAGAAAGTCTTGCCCTTACATGTCTTCCAGTCTGACTATTGTCTAGGATGGATAGTCTTACCCAGACAGGTCTTGTCCTACTCCTCTCATCCTAAGATAGTCTTGCCCTTACAAGTCTTTCAGTCTGACTATTGTCTAGGATGGATAGTCTTACCCAGACAGGTCTTGTCTGTCATCTCTCATCCTAAAATAGTCTTGCCCTTACATGTCTTTCAGTCTGACTATTGTCTAGGATGGATAGTCTTACCCAGACAGGTCTTGTCCTACTCCTCTCATCATAAGATAGTCTTGCCCTTACATGTCTTCCAGTCTGACTATTGTCTAGGATGGATAGTCTTACCCAGACAGGTCTTGTCTGTCTTCTCTCATTCTAAGATAGTCTTGCCCTTACAGGTCTTCCCACCTGACTACTGACTTACTAATCTAGATAAGTCTTGCTGTCAGACTCTATAGCTTACCCTGACATGTCTTGTTGTCTGGGCCGAGATCGTATCCTGGATCACAAGTGCACAAATACCCAATTTTCTTCTCCACACATTTGTTATTACATGGGAAAGTGTCACATTCAGCAACATCTGAAAAATACATTAGTAAATTAATATACTTTTCAAAGCTTGCATACTATACTATCAAGTTATCCAATGTAAATAAATATATCCATAGTCTCCTGATATATCAAACATGACTTTACTTTTTTTTTAAATTGTTATTAACACAGTCATCATCATCATGTGTGCAAAACTGAAAAGTTGACTAGAGTTTTTCTAATTCACCACTACTTTACAATCTGCAGTACTTGAAAGTTGATTAAAATCAGTACCACTGTTTTGATCCATGTTACCATAATCACAATTGATATCATCATCATCATCAATGACTAGTCCGAGTTTCCTCTGACCCTTGCCACTCCATTTTTGATATTTGGGACATTTATGTTGAGGTGTAGGGTCAGAGTCCATTCCCTATATCAAACGTTGGAATTCGCCGACACCATTTGGTGTTGACATGAGGTAGTCGCCTACTAGCTGGCACAGCAAATTTAAATGACCTTTCATTGAGATATACCTGCATGAAATCGATAGGAATATGATTTATTTTCTCATAAATTGTGATCATAGCACCCATTCTGTCTTTAATCTGCCGACAGACTAGACGAACATATATTGTTACTGAAATTTGACTTGGATCTGGCCATTTGCAATCCTAGTCATGTGACTACACAACTCTTGCAACCTACATGTCAATGACATCAGAGGTCATACAGTCATGTGATATTAAGAATAAACAATTTATAGTGTTGCTGTAGGAAAACAAATTAAAAATATAAATGAAAGTCACATAATTTTCGTAAAAAAATGAAAAAACATAAACTTCTCAATATATTTTTTGTGAAAACAATGCCGAAAATTTTGTAAATGTTCCAGCAATTTGAAGAAAACCAGATTCACTATGCAGAGAGCACATATCAATGTGGTAGTCACGTGACACCAACAAAACATCGCTGACACGTGCTTGGTACTTCTTGAAAATGGTTTTCTCCACCCTGCTGTGATAGTGACAGATTTCTTTTTGTTGTTCTCAGAATAAATATGTTGAGACAATTATGTGTGCATTATATTTATATACAAACATTAAGTGACTTCTATATATGTTCAAATTTTAAGTACAACAACTTTGGAAATTTGTTTCTTGTTAATAACACGTGACGATATAACCTCTGATATCACTGACATGTTGGTTGCGAGATTTATAGTCATGTGACTCGGGATGCGAATGGCCAGATCCAAGTCAAATTTCAGCAACGATATACATTTGTCTCGTCTGTCAGAGGGTTAAAGGCATGACAAATGCTATGCTCATGATTTTTGAGAAAATAAATCATATCCCTATCAATTTCATGCAGGTATATCTCAATGAAAGGTTGTTCAAGTTTGCTGTGCTAGCTAGTGTGCTGCTCCCCCATGCCAACACCAAATGGTGTCGGCAAATTCCCACTTTTCGATAGGGAATGGACTCTAACCCTTCACCCCAACATAAATATCAAAAATGGGGTGACAGGGGCCAGAGGAAACTTGGACTAATCAATGGACTGCTCCTGCTTCTCATGAATGATATCTATCTCATCCCTGACATCATCTGCGTCAATATCATCGATATCCTTCCCTCCTCCTCAATATCATCAAGAGGAAACGGTGGCTAAGTGCATTCCTATGATCAGAATGAGGAAATGGGAGCTAAGTGCCATTCCTAGGATCATACAGAGGAAATGAGGGCTAAGTGTCTTCCCATGATCAGACAGAGGAAATTGAGAGCAATTGCCTTCCCAAAATCTGACACAGGAAATGGGGGTTAAGTGTCTTCCCATGATCAAACATAGGGAATGGGGGCCAAGTGCCTTCCCAAGATCAGACATATGAAATGGGGACTAAGTGCCATTCCAATGATCAGGCAGGAAATGGAGGCTAAGTGCCTTCCCATGATCAGAGAGAAAATGGGGGATAAGTGCCTTTCAGCTGAGACAAAAATCATGTACCATACCTTTCCTAAGTTGGAAGTGTAATAAACAAATAAATATATAAATAAATATAATACTTACTACAATTTAAAGGTTCATCAGAGTTGTCTCCACAGTCATCTTTCCCATTACATGTCATGTTTTCTGAGATACATTTGCTGTTGTTGCATAGGAATTTATCAAGTGCATCACAGTTTGTACAATTCCATTCATCCGATTTATCAGTGCAATTAAAGTTCCCATCACACCGTAGCTTTTTATCAATGCACATACCATTGTTGCACTGGACTTGGTCAGCCTTGCATGGCTTGTAGACTACAAGAAACAAAAATTTACAGACAATGCTGGAAACAAGAGACACCCTTTTGTCTAACCAACTTTTATGCAACAAGAAAGTAACAAACTTCAATGCCGAACTTAAGGAAAATAGGTACTGATATACAAAACAACCATAACGGACATAACTATGGCAACTGTTGCACATTACTGTAAATTTGTAAAAACTGCTATCTACTTGAATTATGATCCTTTGATAGTATAGTACCCTGGTGTGTTCCTTCATTTGAGCTCCCTTTACACAAAAGCTGATGTGGTCCGATGCATCTAAAATAAACAACACACTCTGCTTGGCAAAAGTGTCAACAATAGAGAACAATTATGGAATAAGTAATGGCTACCACCATTGAGTTAGGTAAGGCTCCTGTCATGGAATTAGGAATGGCTATAATCATGGAATTTGGTAAGGTTATAGCCATGGAGTTAGGCAAGGCTCCTGTCACAGATTTAGGAAAGGCTATAATCATGGAATTTGGTAAGGTTATAGCCATGGAGTTAGGTAAGATTCCAGTCATGGAATTAGGAATGTCTATAATCATGGAATTTGGTAAGATTATAGCCATGGAGTTAGGTAAGATTCCAGTCATGGAATTAGGAATGTCTATAATCATGGAATTTGGTAAGGTTATAGCCATGGAGTTAGGCAAGGCTCCTGTCATGGAATTAGGAAAGGCTATAATCATGGAATTTGGTAAGGTTATAGCCACAGAATTAGGAATGGCTATAATCATGGAATTTGGTAAGGTTATAGCCATGGAGTTAGGCAAGGCTCCTGTCATGGAATTAGGAAAGGCTATAATCATGGAATTTGGTAAGGTTATAGCCACAGAATTAGGAATGGCTATAATCATGGAATTTGGTAAGGTTATAGCCATGGAGTTAGGCAAGGCTCCTGTCATGGAATTAGGAATGTCTATAATCATGGAATTTGATAAGGTTATAGCCACAGAATTAGGAATGGGTATAATCATGGAATTTGGTAAGGTTATAGCCATGGAGTTAGGCAAGGCTCCTGTCATGGAATTAGGAATGTCTATAATCATGGAATTTGGTAAGGTTATAGCCATGGAGTTAGGTAAGATTCCAGTCATGGAATTAGGAATGGCTATAATCATGGAATTTGGTAAGGTTATAGCCATGGAGTTAGGCAAGGCTCCTGTCATGGAATTAGGAATGTCTATAATCATGGAATTTGGTAAGGTTATAGCCATGGAGTTAGGTAAGATTCCAGTCATGGAATTAGGAATGTCTATAATCATGGAATTTGGTAAGGTTATAGCCACAGAATTAGGAATGGCTATAATCATGGAATTTGGTAAGGTTATAGCCACAGAATTAGGAATGGGTATAATCATGGAATTTGGTAAGGTTATAGCCACAGAATTAGGAATGGCTATAATCATGGAATTTGGTAAGGTTATAGCCACGGAATTAGGAATGGGTATAATCATGGAATTTGGTAAGGTTATAGCCATGGAGTTAGGTAAGATTCCAGTCATGGAATTAGGAATGTCTATAATCATGGAATTTGGTAAGGTTATAGCCACAGAATTAGGAATGGGTATAATCATGGAATTTGGTAAGGTTATAGCCACAGAATTAGGAATGGGTATAATCATGGAATTTGGTAAGGTTATAGCCACAGAATTAGGAATGGCTATAATCATGGAATTTGGTAAGGTTATAGCCACGGAATTAGGAATGGGTATAATCATGGAATTTGGTAAGGTTATAGCCACAGAATTAGGAATGGCTATAATCATGGAATTTGGTAAGGTTATAGCCACGGAATTAGGAATGGGTATAATCATGGAATTTGGTAAGGTTATAGCCATGGAGTTAGGCAAGGCTCCTGTCACAGATTTAGGAAAGGCTATAATCATGGAATTTGGTAAGGTTATAGCCATGGAGTTAGGTAAGATTCCAGTCATGGAATTAGGAATGTCTATAATCATGGAATTTGGTAAGGTTATAGCCACAGAATTAGGAATGGGTATAATCATGGAATTTGGTGAGGTTATAGCCACAGAATTAGGAATGGCTATAATCATGGAATTTGGTAAGGTTATAGCCACGGAATTAGGAATGGGTATAATCATGGAATTTGGTAAGATTATAGCCATGGAGTTAGGTAAGAATCCAGTCATGGAATTAGGAATGTCTATAATCATGGAATTTGGTAAGGTTATAGCCATGGAGTTAGGCAAGGCTCCTGTCATGGAATTAGGAATGTCTATAATCATGGAATTTGGTAAGGTTATAGCCACAGAATTAGGAATGGCTATAATCATGGAATTTGGTAAGGTTATAGCCACAGAATTAGGAATGGGTATAATCATGGAATTTGGTAAGGTTATAGCCACAGAATTAGGAATGGCTATAATCATGGAATTTGGTAAGGTTATAGCCACGGAATTAGGAATGGGTATAATCATGGAATTTGGTAAGATTATAGCCATGGAGTTAGGTAAGAATCCAGTCATGGAATTAGGAATGTCTATAATCATGGAATTTGGTAAGGTTATAGCCATGGAGTTAGGCAAGGCTCCTGTCATGGAATTAGGAATGTCTACAATCATGGAATTTGGTAAGGTTATAGCCATGGAGTTAGGTAAGATTCCAGTCATGGAATTAGGAATGGCTATAATCATGGAATTTGGTAAGGTTATAGCCATGGAGTTAGGTAAGATTCCAGTCATGGAATTAGGAATGTCTATAATCATGGAATTTGGTAAGGTTATAGCCACAGAATTAGGAATGGCTATAATCATGGAATTTGGTAAGGTTATAGCCATGGAGTTAGGCAAGGCTCCTGTCATGGAATTAGGAAAGGCTATAATCATGGAATTTGGTAAGATTATAGCCATGGAGTTAGGTAAGATTCCAGTCATGGAATTAGGAATGTCTATAATCATGGAATTTGATAAGGTTACAGCCACAGAATTAGGAATGGCTATAATCATGGAATTTGGTAAGGTTATAGCCACAGAATTAGGAATGGGTATAATCATGGAATTTGGTAAGATTATAGCCATGGAGTTAGGTAAGATTCCAGTCATGGAATTAGGAATGTCTATAATCATGGAATTTGGTAAGGTTATAGCCATGGAGTTAGGTAAGATTCCAGTCATGGAATTAGGAATGTCTATAATCATGGAATTTGGTAAGGTTATAGCCACGGAATTAGGAATGGCTATAATCATGGAATTTGGTAAGGTTATAGCCACAGAATTAGGAATGGGTATAATCATGGAATTTGGTAAGATTATAGCCATGGAGTTAGGTAAGAATCCAGCCATGGAATTAGGAATGTCTATAATCATGGAATTTGGTAAGGTTATAGCCATGGAGTTAGGTAAGATTCCAGTCATGGAATTAGGAATGGCTATAATCATGGAATTTGGTAAGGTTATAGCCAAGGAGTTAGGCAAGGCTCCTGTCATGGAATTAGGAATCTCTATAATCATGCAATTTGGTAAGGTTATAGCCACGGAGTTTGGTAAGATTCCAGTCATGGAATTAGGAATGTCTATAATCATGGAACTTGGTATGGTTATATCCATGGAGTTAGATAAGATTCCAGTCATGGAATTAGGAATGTCTATAATCATGGAATTTGGTAAGGTTATAGCCACGGAATTAGGAATGGCTATAATCATGGAATTTGGTAAGGTTATAGCCATGGAGTTAGGTAAGATTCCAGTCATGGAATTAGGAATGTCTATAATCATGGAATTTGGTAAGGTTATAGCCATGGAGTTAGGTAAGATTCCAGTCATGGAATTAGGAATGTCTATAATCATGGAATTTGGTAAGGTTATAGCCACAGAATTAGGAATGGCTATAATCATGGAATTTGGTAAGGTTATAGCCACAGAATTAGGAATGGGTATAATCATGGAATTTGGTAAGATTATAGCCATGGAGTTAGGTAAGAATCCAGCCATGGAATTAGGAATGTCTATAATCATGGAATTTGGTAAGGTTATAGCCATGGAGTTAGGTAAGATTCCAGTCATGGAATTAGGAATGGCTATAATCATGGAATTTGGTAAGGTTATAGCCAAGGAGTTAGGCAAGGCTCCTGTCATGGAATTAGGAATCTCTATAATCATGCAATTTGGTAAGGTTATAGCCACGGAGTTTGGTAAGATTCCAGTCATGGAATTAGGAATGTCTATAATCATGGAACTTGGTATGGTTATATCCATGGAGTTAGATAAGATTCCTGTCATGGAATTAGGAATCTCTATAATCATGCAATTTGGTAAGGTTATAGCCATGGAGTTTGGTAAGATTCCAGTTATGGAATTAGGAATGGCTATAATCATGGAATTTGGCAAGGTTATAGCCAAGGAGTTAGGCAAGGCTCCTGTCATGGAATTAGGAATCTCTATAATCATGCAATTTGGTAAGGTTATAGCCATGGAGTTAGGTAAGATTCCAGTCATGGAATTAGGAATGGCTATAATCATGGAATTTGGTATGGTTATATCCATGGAGTTAGGTAAGGTTCCAGTCATGGAATTAAGAAAGGCTATAATCATGGAATTTGGTAAGGTTATAACCATGGAGTTAGGTAAAATTCCAGTCATGGAATTAAGAATGGTATAATCATGGAACTTGGTAAGGTTATAGCCATGGAGTTAGGCAAGGCTCCTGTTATGGAATTAAGAAAGGCTATAATCATGGAATTTGGTAAGGTTATAACCATGGAGTTAGGTAAGGTTCCAGTCATGGAATTAGGAATGTCTATAATCATGGAATTTGGTAAGGTTATAGCCATGGAGTTAGGCAAGGCTCCTGTTATGGAATTAGGAAAGGCTATAATCATGGAATTTGGTATGGTTATACCCATGGAGTTAGGTAAGATTCCAGTTGTGGAATTAAGAATGGTATAATCATGGAACTTGGTAAGGTTATAGCCACAAAATTAGGAAAGGCTATAGTGGGTTACAAGTGAAAAAGAATCAAATATATTTAGGTTACTTTTAAGTTTTTATGGTTTTAAAATATTTGTGAAGTTTAAGACACACAACAGTTCAAAGATTATATCCATGGTGAGCATAAAATTTATTAAAAATCGGAAAAAGTATCCACTGAATTTGTTCCTAAATATGAAAATAAAGTGAAATCTAATAAATAACTGAAATCACTGGATGTCTTTAATTTGCATAACTAGACTGCCAGGCTGACTAACAATAAAACTGCTTGCAAAAACAGCACATTTTGTGGGGTCAGGGTAAAGGCATTCACCATTCTTTCAAAATTTTCAGGTTTTATATTTTATTTAGGTTTTCTTCAGTTTTTTAAGGCGTTTTTTTAGGTTTCTAAGGTCAAAGTGAAATTTTAGATTTTTCAAGGTTTTTGAGGATTACATCTAACCCTGGTTATAGCCAAGGAATTATGAAAGGCTATAGTCAAGAAATTAGGAACGACCATAGCTATGGATTTTTAAAATGACTATAACCATTTATTAGGAATGGCTATAGCCATGAAATTAGGAATGACTATATATAACTAAAATGGCTACAGCCATGGAATTAGGAAAGGCTATAGCCAAGAAATTATGAATGACCATAGCCATGGATTTTTAAAATGACTATAACCATTTATTAGGAATGGCTCTAGCCATGAAATTAGGAATGACTATATATAACTAAAATGGCTACAGCCATGGAATTAGGAAAGGCTATAGCCAAGAAATTATGAATGACCATAGCCATGGATTTTTAAAATGACTATAACCATTTATTAGGAATGGCTCTAGCCATGAAATTAGGAATGACTATATATATGACTAAAATGGCTATAGCCATGGAATTTGGAAAGGCTATAGCCGTTTATTAGGACTGACTATAGCCAAGGAATTAGGAATGACTTTGGCCATGGATTTTTAAAATGGCTTTAGCCATCGATTTTTAGAATGGCTATAGCCATGAAATTAGGAATGACTATATATATGACTAAAATGGCTATAGCCATGATATTAGGAAAGGCTATAGCCATTTATTAGATCTGACTATAGCCAAGGAATTAGGACCGAATTTAGCCATCGATTTTTAGAATGGCTATAGCCATGAAATTAGGAAAGTATAGCCAAGAAATTAGGAATGCCTATAGCCATTTATTAGAACTGACTATAGCCAAGGAATTAGGACCAACTTTAGCCATGGATTTTAGAATGGCTATAGCCATGAAATTAGGAACGGCTATAGCCATGTAATTAGGAATGGCTATAGCCATTTATAAGGACCGACTATGGCCATGAAATTAAAAATGACTATAGCCAAAACAGTATATACAAAGTCTTGAAACTTAACATGTCACCTGTGAATCCTATATATTTTTTGATCACTCATACATGAAGTTTTGATCAAGAAATATGTCTGCACAAAAAATAACATTTTAAATGACTAAAATCTTACCTTTTCATATAGCCCCCTCCCCCAAATATTCAAAACTTAATATTTTCTTTTACAAAAACAAAATAAAATTTGTAAAATAAATGTCAAAATCATAAGGGCGTGCAATTTTATGTTGCTTTTATAATGATTATTCTTTATTTGAAATTTTGATAATTTAATAATTTACAGAGGGAGAATAAAAATTACTTTTACAAAATATTTTGCTTGGTAACTACAACATCTAAACAATTTTCTTTTAGAATGACTAGACAACATATAAAGTCTTTCTGTTGATATAACCATCCATTCGGAAGAAGTAGCAATAGCAAGATTTTAAAAAGGACATCTGTGGCGGCCATATAGGGCATCACATCAGCACCAAATTAATAAGTACCAACCAGGCAGCGTAAACAAGTCTTTCAGTGAAAACTTCATGCTAATGTGACCTTCCTTGCTGGTGAAGAAGTGTGTGTGTGTGATTTGGATTTTTCAGTCATATTGCTGATTTCTGCAGTGTGACAGTTCATAGTGATATCTAGCACCAGGAAATCATGCCGCAGACATGTAGCATGATATCCCACCCAGTCACATTATTCTGACACCAGGCCGACCAGCCCTAACACTAACCTCTCAATGCTGAGTGCCAAGCGAGGCAACTGTTAGTTCCATATCATAAGTCTTTGGAAAGATTCAGTCAGGGTTTGAAACTGCGACCTCCCACATCCGAGTTGGATGCTCTTAACATCAGACCACCAGAATTGTCTCGGTGAAGAAGTTTCAACACTGTTGTGGCCATTCTGGGTGTCCAAGCAAAAGTAATTTCGTTTATGACCAATTAGGCAATTGGTTGAATGTAAATATAAAATTTCGTGGTCATCCACCAAGTATTTCAGGATAAATAGCACCACCAAACTTATGCTAATACCATGGACAGAAAAAGGATTATACATGATGGATGGTGGAAATGTACCATCCCATAAGCCAATGGTTCGAAACCATTTCTGGCGTCAACCCTAAAAATAGTTTCTGTAAACCTAATGTTCACATTTCAAAATTTTTACAAGTTTTCCCACCCTATTAAAACAATCCTGTCGACCCTTCAAAATGTCAACACCTGGGGTTGGGAAACAATGCCATAAGCTGTTAATGTCAATTACCAGTACAGCTAACAAAATTAATACTCACTGCATGTGTCTGGTTCATCAGAACGATCTCCACAATCATCATCATGATCACAGAGAAAAATTTTGTCAATACAGCGGAGATTCTTGCACTGAAAGTCATCTTGATTGCACACAACCAGAGCTGAAGAAAAAAAAAGATTTTCCATGGTGTATGCTACAAAAAGTATTTGTCGACAAAGAGTTAATGGCAATGTTAAAACTCAGTATTGGAAAAAAACAGAGCCAAAGTTTGAATCCAATTAATTATATTTAACATGACATCTTTTCTCTACCAAAGCAACACTGTGTACCAATATACCTAACAATCAAATAAAGAAAGAATTGTTTTGAAAGCAAACAATGGAAAGTAGTAAAATATATTTATGCAATATAGTATGTTGTCTTTCGAAAGGGTCCAAAACTCACATGTAGTGCAGTGTGAGAAATTTATGTGCTGTCACTATGGCAACATAAGCATGACATCACAGGAAGTCAAAGTGCCATAGCCTCTACATATTTTTTTTCTTCAAGACACAAATACCACAGGAAAAAGTCATGTGGTACTATCTACTAAAATGGAAAGAAAGTGTGAAGATTCTTACGACATCCATTTTCAACAGATTCATCTTCTCCGTTTTCACAATCAGGATCTCCGTCACATTTCCACTCTGCAGCAATGCAGCGTTCTGCACCCTTTACAGCGGGACATCTGAATTCATTCTCACCGCACGTTTTGTTACCTGAGGAAAAAGATATTAAAAATTAGGCAAATCAACTGTACACATCAAATATGGCAAACTATGATGAAACAATATGCATATAAGTGTATAGAGGCTGCACTACAACTTGCTGAATGAGCAACAAACATTTGTCTGAATATTCTTTGGCTGATGACACTTTTCTTTCATTTTTAATACACTTACGTAATTTCTCCATGATTTTCAAACAGGGCTAATTCTCTTTCCTGAATCTTTGTAATGGAGGTAATTTTCAATTTTTTCAGGTAAGCTGTTTTTAAATGAGAACATCAATGAACATACTACTAGTATGTTTCTAAAAATGTTCTGCACAGTTGCAAAAATTGTTGTTGATGGCAGCAGCACTATGTCGTACGTATTACAACTGCATTTTGCAGCAGTACATTACCATCCAATAACTTCATGTCTGCTATTGTACAACCACAGCATGTGCACTTTGAATAATGCTTTTAATAACTAGACAATCAGTTAAAGCATCACATTGATCAATTTGAAGAAGTCGGAATAAGCGCTTGATTATGATATTGCTCTGATATCATCCAGGTCAGTCCTGGGGCACCTGCTTTGCTGCTTACCTTGGAAAGACACCAACTCCCATTTCCTTGGCAGGATGTAGTTAGTAATGTTTGGTAAAAGTATCGTTGAAAACAAACGCAACTCTCTTTAAGGCAGCATATTATATGGCCTCACTGGTAGTATTATAATTTGGGACTATTGTATGACATTAAATTTAACATTCTAAAGCATGCCCTCAAATTTTATTCTAAGTTGCTGCCCATCCAAAGTTTTAGAATTTGGGCAACTACTTGTGTGTTGTGCTCATATTGAAGTAAAATGCTCCACACCGTGTTATTTGGATATTCAGCATTCCCATTCATGTGCTACTGTACATAATTCATGTACAAAAACTGCAAGAACACGCTTTTCTAATGAGGATTAAAGATATGTACACAGAGAAATCAAATGTCATACACAGGTGGGTATTTTTTTTAAATATTATAAAAGTGAAATGTTTGAAGGAATCTGATGAACTGCAAAAATTTACTTGTTTATTCTACAAATTAACAACATGCAAAAACATCTGAACTTGAGTCACTGTTAATGAACATATTCTTTGTCATGAATTATGTACGTTACATGATGACTGTTGTCATGAATTATGTATGTTACATGATGACTGTTGTCATGAATTATGTACGTTACATGATCACTGTTGTCATGAATTATGTATGTTACATGATGACTGACACAGAGCTGGTTATAAAACCAGTGCATCCCCTAATACAACCATGCAACATCACTTTTAACAATTAGGGACAGATGAAGTTTTGTCAAATTACAAAAGTGAATATTACTAGATTTAATCAGTCATGCAACTTGTGGCCGCATCACACCAACTTACTACAAGAAGCTTCATCTGAAGCATCAAGGCAATCAACGTTTCCATCACACTTCCACTGAGCATCGATACAATGTCCATTTTTACACTGGAACTCGTTGATCTGACAATGGTAGGCTGAAATTAAAATGTAAAAGAGACTTGACTGTGAAACATACATCATGAGGCTTTAGCAACAGAGATCTACTTTTAATAAATCATTGTTATTATCCCATTATCAAACAATGAAAAAATTTATACAAAGATATATATATATATATATATATATATATGTTAAACAATGATGGTGAGGCATACATGTCAGGAATACTTACTACAGTTATGTTCATCAGACCCATCTTCACAATCCTCATCCTTGTCGCATCTCCACCTTATTGCAATGCATTCCCCACTCTTAGTGCATTTGAAATCACCTTTACAATCATTTTTTTCTGTAAAAAAGACAGACAGGTATCTCATTTTTACATAATACACACTACATCTTGTGCAATTTTTTGTTTCTCCATGTGTTACAGAGGGTGCTGCTAATTTCCCACAAATTGATGCTATGTAGTAGTGAGGTAAGAACCTAGTAATTACCAATGTGACAGAACCCAGTAATTACCAATGTGACAGAACCCAGTAATTACCAATGTGATGGAACCCAGTAATTACCAATGTAACAGAACCCAGTAATTACCAATGTGACAGAACCTAGTAATTACCAATGTGACAGAACCCAGTAATTATCAATGCGACAGAACATAGTAATTACCAATGTGACAGAACCCAGTAATTACCAATGTGACAGAACCTAGTAATTACCAATGTGACAGAACCCAGTAATTACCAATGTTACAGAACCTAGTAATTACCAATGTGACAGAACCCAGTAATTATCAATGCGACAGAACATAGTAATTACCAATGTGATCTGACAGGCACGTGTTGTGCACTGCCATCATGAAGGGGCCTGTTAGACAATGCCAGCTGATATTTGAACAGCCAATGTATGAAGACTACATATAGAACAAATGAGGATTTCAGAGTGATTTATATCCATATCCCAAATGAAAAATCAATCATCTTTTATATCCCTTATATATCTGGCCATCAAAAACTAGTCACTTCAAAATAGTCTTCCATATTCAATATGTTTTTTAAATGGTTTCTATATAAAACTTTTATATGCTGATACTGTTGATTTCACAGATGTGTGTGCATTCACATCTTCCGTCTAAAGAAATGAAGCCTAACAATTTTACATCATGATCAGCGAACGGCAGACATCAAAGACACTTCTAAGAAATGTATATTATTAATTTACTTTTAAAAATCTGGGAAAGTAACCATCCCCTTCTTGTGATTTATTTCAACAACTGACATCTTTTCTGTCTTTAAAATATGATGGAAATAAATGTAGAAAAGTTTTAGTTGCAGATTTTATCTTCTCTTCTTTCCCTTTTCCATCCTTGATCAACAGCTATGTGCTCTTGAAGGGGGGTGGGGTAAAAAGGTTAAATAGTACCCAAACTAATCAAAATCAGTAAAATAATTTTGTCAGCAAGATCACACTCTATTATGAGAAACTTCTTGAGGTGCACCTTGAATCCATGTAAAGGCAGCTACAGTGATATTTTATATTTATTTTCTGTGGAATTTTAATGAAACTAAATCTTACTGTAAATGGCACTGCATAGAACGAACAATGGTGTCTGTATGAACCATAAGCTAGTATCAGTTGCATGTATAACATTTGTTTATGCATGCTCAATGAGAAAATAAGGTTTTGCTGTTGGGATAACATCAGTTTCTATGTTTTGACTCAGGGTCACATTTGTATGCCCTAAGTGCATAACCCTGGGGTCTCATTAAAATCACTTATCCAGGACATGTTAACAAACATGTTAGCAACCATACATAACAATTCTCTGACACATTGGTCTCTCAATTTGGAAGTTATATAAATGTATGCAAAACCACTCCACCCAACCCCCACCATCAGAGCTGCATCAAAATTCTAAAACTTTTGTGCATATGTCAAGACCACACCCCAATCACATCCCATGGTTTGAAGTACAAGTTTACAAATTGGGTAGGTGGAGTTACATGTACAGATGGCCAGGACTACTTCATCACCATCTTTTTTCGTAACCAATGAAACTCATGATCAGTTGTGATATATTAATTACCTATCTTTAAAGTCTGACCAAATGCCAACACTATCACTAGCCGGTGTCAACTCAAACCCATGACTGCCACCAAATGCCAACACTATCACTGACCCGTGTCAACTCAAACCCATGACTGCCACCAAATGCCAACACTATCACTGGCCCGTGTCAACTCAAACCCATTGCTGCCACCAAATGCCAACACTATCACTGGCCCGTGTCAACTCAAACCCATTGCTGCCACCAAATGCCAACACTATCACTGGCCCGTGTCAACTCAAACCCATGACTGCCACCAAATTCCAACACTATCACTGGCCCGTGTCAACTCAAACCCATGACTGCCAAATTTAGAAGTATCTGTTGTATTTTATACCTCTAAACCACCATACCATGAACAATCACACCACACTATAAAGAAAATCTTAAGTCTTCCTGCAGTTGCTGCTGCTGTACTAAAGGTAAATTTTTACTGGTCTGTGCTCTTCACCTAAACGCCATCTTGCACAGAGTCTGAGATTTTTCATGGCACAGCCATTTTATGAAGAAGAATTCTACAATCCATTCAATAAATTAATTTTCAAATGGAACATTGTGAAAAGATCTCTCATTTTAATCTTTGTTGTAATTGTTTGCATAAAATAATTGAAACCTCAGTATTTTGTCCTGGATTTATCCTACATTTTAAAGTTTTGCAGATCAAAAAAGAAACCTTAAGATCTGGAATGCTTCCATAGACATCTTCACAATGTCTGTGCGCATTTAAAATTTACATGTATCACTTATTTGTGCAGTCTTATTTTGTGTGCATGAAATACGAAGAAAACATTTTTTGCAAAATGCTATGAAATTGTAATTTCTAACATGAAATGTGTAAAAAAATATTTCCAATCAGCATGCCCAGCCATTTCTGTGAAGCTAGTGAAAATGCAAACAAAAAATACTCCCCATACAGCATTATTTACCAGGGCAAGTGCTATTTTCATCAGATCCATCCATACAATGTTTCTTTTTATCACAAACATTTTCAGCCGGAACACAGTCAGTTGTAGTGGAGCAGTTCCAAGTGCCTTCGGGACATGGGGGCAGTCCTAGAAAAGCAAATTCATGTTCAATTTATTTGTGAATCATCTGGCTGCATGCAACAACACAATGAAAGTTCAGACAGGCAAGAAAATTACTGTGACTGTTCTTTTTTTTCCATATTACTTTGGGCAAGACTAACCATATCAACAAGGGTTCTAAGGAACACTGTTCCAACTGCACATCTTGAAATTAATGCTAACCCACTATCCCAAGGCTACTAATCTTGCTAGTGGATCAGGAAAACCCAGCAGTCACTAATCTGATGGGGCAGCAAACATTACCACCTCTCAACTATGATTGCATTTAAAAAGTACTGGTGAGTTGGCCAATCCTTTAATAGTTTATTCTTCTGTATATTGTGTTAACCTAACAGCCTCCAGTGATTGACGAGGTACAATAAATGCTCCCTGTGTAAATGGACAAACATTAAGCCATTCATCCACTTACCAGGTAAATTACTATAATTATCATCAAAACTCTCTCGGTGCACAATAAATGCTCCCTGTGTAAATGGACAGACATTAAGCCATTCATCCACTTACCAGGTAAATTACTATAATTATCATCAAAACTCTCTCGGTGCACAATAAATGATCCCTGTATAAATGGATAGACATTAAGCTATTCATCCACTTACCAGGTAAATTACTATAATTATCATTAAAACTCTCTCAGTGCACAATAAATGATCCCTGTATAAATGGATAGACATTAAACCATTCATCCACTTACCAGGTAAATTACTGTAATTATCATCAAAACTCTCTCGGTGCACAATAAATGATCCCTGTGTAAATGGACAGACATTAAGCCATTCATCCACTTACCAGGTAAATTACTATAATTATCATCAAAACTCTCTCGGTGCACAATAAATGATCCCTGTGTAAATGGACAGACATTAAGCCATTCATCCACTTACCAGGTAAATTACTATAATTATCATCAAAACTCTCTCGGTGCACAATAAATGATCCCTGTGTAAATGGACAGACATTAAGCCATTCATCCACTTACCAGATAAATTACTATAATTATCATCAAAACTCTCTCGGTGCACAATAAATGATCCCTGTATAAATGGATAGACATTAAGCTATTCATCCACTTACCAGGTAAATTACTATAATTATCATCAAAACTCTCTCGGTGCACAATAAATGATCCCTGTATAAATGGATAGACATTAACCCTTTACCTCATAGAGCATAGTGACAAAGTGCAGCGCGCTATAAATAGAACACCTGTTACCTAGTCGACCGGATACGTATAGACGCATAGGCCTGCCTGTGAACTGTTAAGCAATGTAGTGTATGTTACGTTTAACAGCAATTTTAACCATTTTACATTTTTGGTACACATCTATTATATGTGGGAAAAATTTAAGAGTAAATTCCGATTGCTATAGCTTTGTAATTATTTTTCACGGAAGAATTTTTTATGTTCTTTAAAATCTTGAAAGAACTTGTTCACCGTTGTGTCAGTGAGGCCACAAGGCCAACTGTAGCTGACATTTCTCATACTCATAATTTACATGTTTTTCGTCTGCGTCTTCATCACTAAGTCATCTGAATTTGATAATTGATAAAAACTAATTGCTGCCTACATCAATATCAGAGCCTTTACTGAAGTTATTGAATCTTTCATAGTTGTGATTCTAATCGTGAAAACTTCGTAAGTACTGAATGAAATCCACGACTGCCATTTTGGAGAGTGGAGATTATGACCCAGTTACTTTAAATAACAGATATCGACCAGTGCATAAACAGTGACCACGTGATCTGACGTAATTGTCATTTGCAGAAATGAATCTAGTATCTAATAGGGGGGTTTTCCCCGAAAGTGGCGCTATGAAAACCAACTCAAAATGGCTGATGTTTACAGCAGGTGTCAAAAGGCGCTTCCATGCAAATGGAGTAGAGGCGTCAAAAGGCGCTTCCATGCGAATGGAGTAGAGGTGTCCAAAGACGCTTGCATGAGGTAAAGGGTTAAGCTATTCATCCACTTACCAGGTAAATTACTGTAATTATCATCAAAACTCTCTTGGTGCACAATAAATGATCCCTGTATAAATGGATAGACATTAAGCCATTCATCCATTTACCAGGTAAATTACTGTAATTATTATCAAAACTATCTTGGTGCATGTGGAACTCACCTGTTGTCATCCCCCCCCCCACAATGATACCATTACTCATGATCCACAAAGGTGAAATGTCTCACAGTAGTATTGACCAACAGAAAAAAAGTCGCATGTGTAAATTTAACATATAATAAAGATATATACTGAACAATGTATTTTAATATTTACACTGTTATTGATAAACATACAGAACATTGTGCAATGACAAATGTAAACATCTTGAAGTATTTGCAACGTGTGTAACTGGAGCAGCAGAAATTAGATGGTACAAGAAAGTGTGATTGCAAACATCATCAAGGAAAGAGACTAACAAAAGAGTCTGAAATGCTGCAAAAATAAACATAAATGGCTCAACCATGACTAAGGATATATCTCTAGTTGAATTCTATTTTGGTCATTTGGAATATAATTGTCAGAAGAAAATCTTACCTGGACAATGTGCTCTGATCTCATCTGAGAAGTCCCCACAATCATTTATTCTGTTGCAGTGATCACGCATACTAATACACCTTCCATTATTACACCTGAACTGAGATGATCTACATGTGCAATTATTTTCATCTGACAGATCCTGGCAGTCCACTTCACCATTGCATCGTTTGTAACCATCAATGCACTGCCTGGTGCTGGAGCAGGTGAACATGCCCAAAGGACAAGTCCGATTTTCTGCAACACAAGAAAAAGGTGCTAACTCGTAAACCAAAAAAACAACAACATGCCAACAAGAACCCATTTAGATTAATGGACAATATAAAGACTCTATGGACAATTTAGTAACGAGCACTGCCATGACAACTAATTCTAATCTGGACAGGATGCAAACCCATTACACATGCTTGTGAGTCTAAGTTAACAACTTAGCTAACATAAGGAAGCAGGAAATATTACTGCAACATACTATTTATAACTATGCATCAACATAAAAAGTTTCATTAGTTTAGACTGTAAGAAGTCGTAGGATTCAAGATACAGAGGATAACACAAAAATGTCTGAAAACACAAACATCACTCGTACAAAACTAGGTTGCAGTGACTAGTACTCTTCTTTTGGTTAATTCACTCTTTTTGAGATGCATCCAAATGGCAATGTAGGTGAAGCAGGGTCCAAGATTTTTTGAGGCTATCACAAATGAATACCGTTGAAACTATATGCTAGCAGAGTCTGAAAATTAGGCCACTATGTCTTACTTCTGTCTTCATTGACTCTCAAGATATGTTGTTGTTGTTGTTGTTCTAGGGTTTAACGCCATTTTTCAGCACAAGATAGGCTATACATGGTGGCCAGTATAACTGGTGGAGGAAGAACCCTGGAAAACCCCGGGAAGAACCACCGACCCACGAGAAGCTACTGGCAGGCTTTCCCACACTCAAGATGTGTTCAGAAATAATTAACAGATTAATACTGTGACATCTTTTAAAGATTTGGAGTTCAGTAGAGCTCTAAAAAAGTGGAGTATTGAAGTGTTAGATAAATATTGAACCATGACTATTCCCTCCTCACCCTCCTTCTCTCCTCTTCTTACGGTGACAAAGGGTGAAATACCCCTTAAGATAAAATCCTGGCAGCATCTCTACTTAAACTGTAAATGGGGAACAAATTTGGAATTTCGATTTTTATGAAGAGATATTTAACCAGTGAATGAAGGTGCTGATGGAATAAATAAAATTAACACAGAATCAGCAAGGGGGCAGATTTCAAACAGCTTAAATTTATCACCTTGTGTTAAAAAAAAAATTAAAAAATTGATAGAATAGACTGGCTATTCCCAATTGTTTTCCTTCTTCATTAATAAATACAAGTACCTGTGGCCACAGCAGTCTTTTGCATATGCATGAAGTAGATTTTGTTGGTATTCATCCTCGTTCCCATGCCCCGATTTGTTACAGACGAGCTTTACTTCACACGTTAAAATTGCTTTATTTCTTCTGTTTTCAAAATAACATAGTAAAGTCCTCCAAGTTTAAGTTAGACATGAAATTTGTAATGAGATGTTTTCAAAGCATCCATGCAGTGCAAAACAAAGAGCCTGGTAGGTAAAGTGAGTTAAATGGAGCCGCCATTAAATAACCTAAAGTGCTGAATAAAAACTCACGGGCAACCAACAAGTAGTCTGTTTGAAAGTATTTTTGTTTTCTTGTCAATGATTAGAATTTCATATAAATATATGATAACTATATCTCTATCTGTAATCTGCATACAACCAGTGTGTCAACATGTATTAAGGGGAACCACCTACTTTTCAAAGTAGGAAAGAACATCAAGTGTATCAGTATGTTTTGTATCATGTGCTGAGTAACATGATACATGGCACAGGTGTATCGTCTCATCCCTAATACTTTGGTCCACACAGCATCACAACTGATATCCGCATTGGTAGCTCAGTGAACAGCATCATTATATATAACTAGAACTGATTCATTTCACACCTAAAGTATTTCAACACCATTCAAATCGATGCAGGGTGTAGCACAGCTCATTCAATACTTTCTAAAACAGCACGGTCTGTTTACATGAAAATCGTTTGACGCCCTCATGAGCTGCAGAAGAGTCTATGTTTAATAAGGAGCAATCAGCTTTCCTATTCAGCCATATGTAGTTGCCTTCCTCTGATTTCTTTACAGAATCAAAAATGGACTCTTCCAACTCTCAAGACAAATCCTGGCAGATTACATGTTTAAGCAGGTCTCAGATGAATGCTTTGTGCCATACATCAGTATGAATTATGTTGAAATCATACACGCACAAAACTAATTCGTCAATTCTAGCTACATTATGAGACGATGAGATGAAAATTCAATGAGAAACAGACTTGGATATCATTCATGATGCTGTGCAAAGAAAACTATAATTTAAAAAATTAACAAGACATTACTGTCAATGAAAATGGTCATCTTATGCTTTTAATGCAATGAGAGCACACTATTCAGTAACTTCAAATGCATAGGATTCAGTCTGAAATCACCTGTAGCACTGTTCTATCTTCGGATTTTTTATTGCGCTCTTATGGGCATCATGGAAGGAACTTTCTTGTGCTAAAAAAGGGTCATTGGTGAAAGGCCACTGACTACAATGAACCTTGCACCCCTGAGATATCATGAAATCACAGTGGACTCATTCTTTCCTTCAGCTTGGAACAAAGCATGTTTGTCCTTCTATATGTGTATGCCTTTTGAAAACCTGAACACAAAACCTTCATACAATATCATAAAGTGGACAACAACGATGTCTTCACTGCAGCTAGGGAAAAATAACTTCTGTATATTTCACTATCTTCTAAACAGTGAAATAATATACAACGGAGATTACTACATGGTCTAATCATTTACATAAATTTGAGTTGCCTCGCTGAAAAAGGAAGTGGAACCATACTCTGCTACTTACTTCTGTTTGTTACTATTATTGGCAGCACTCCAAAAAGATATTACATGCTTCTGATAGAACGAAAGGTGTATGGCAAAGTTATTGCATGTGCATTATGCAAAATGGAGGGAATGTTGGTATG
Organism: Sinohyriopsis cumingii; assembly: GCA_028554795.2. NCBI lineage: Eukaryota > Metazoa > Mollusca > Bivalvia > Unionida > Unionidae > Sinohyriopsis > Sinohyriopsis cumingii. The sequence goes on along the minus strand of CM068833.1, from coordinate 61,285,629 downwards.
CATACCCCTATACTGCTGTCATGAACAGTGACTGAAATTTCTTTACATAATGTATTTGTGGATACTAAACACAATTTAAGTGTACAGATGATCCAACCATGTGCTTGAAAGATCTGCTTGAACAAGTCTAACTTTAGCAGATACTAAAACAGGGGAAATGAATATTGACAGTGTTGGCAATACCAGCTTCGGAAAGTGCAATGAATGAATGACAAAATATAACAGAAAAATTGTATATAAAAGAAAATACCAGCTCATATTTTTTGGAGTTTAACTTTGAAATCCAGGAAGAGAAAATGACCAAGGAGAGCTAGCAGTTTTTTTTAAACATGCACATCTAAATGAAGGCCATGATGTACACTCTATCACCCAAATTACATACTTCAATTATGCACCAAAATAAAGAGATTATAGCTTCTTTTAACAATGCATAAGATATACACCACTCCCTCGATAACTCTCGCACTGGTAACTTGCGAGCCCACTTAAAGCACAGTGTCAGGCATGGTTCTCATTTATTCAAACAAGAAAATACCCAAAAATTGATCCCAATTTGTTGAACTTGAAGAAAATCACATCCAAAATTGGAAACAGAAACTCTGAAATATCACATGACCTGGAAATTTTAATCAGCATTATAAAATATTAACTTTTAATAAGAAGTCATATAATTTGTTACATTGTTAGTACACCATAATTAACGATATTCAAGGAATTTTTGATCAATGAAAATGCCATTTATGCCTACTGGAGGCAGTGCTTTAATAAATAAATACCAATTAAATAATTTTCTTATCAACTGAAATTTGTGTTCTAGTTCTATATTTTAGTTCCTTTTAAGTGTAATCATCATAAATGCAATGTGTCCTCTTGTAATTAAACGTAAAATGTGTCAATCTACCGTAACAGCTATGTCTGCAAGCGTTTCTCTGAGAACCTAATTAAGTGCTGACCATGTTTTGATATTGGACTAATGGAAGCATTTGTTGTATTGCTGCATTAAATAAAAAGCGGGCCTACTTTACTATTATCATGCTAATAATTACGCCTATTTAATCAAATAAAGGAGGTGGAATAAAAAAACATGTTAAAAGGCATACAAATTATACAAGTTTAAAAAGCAGCGGCACTGGTCATATGTCAGGTAACATATTTCAGCTGATTAATCGAACACTGTTATAAATGTTATTGAACTACCTTAAATTAACCTGTTCAATTATAACTGTGAATAAAGACAGCAAGGAAACCAAGTGAAATGAGTACTTCATAAAATAAAGAGCTTTGTTTCACAGATACAGACCATTGTGGGGAAAATATGTTTCTGAGAAATCCTGAATTTGCATGTAGAGATGTAGAGATATCTCAAGGATGATAAGACATTTCACCATTACTTGCAAATGAATCATGACATCAATATTTTACTAACTGAAAAATACAAAAGTTGAGTTTCAACATATACGATTGTCTCAAAAAATAAACATTGCATGTTTGTTCTTTTTTTATAAAAAAGGAATCTTGTTTGTTAGTGTATCAACAGTTAGTCTGGTTCCCTGCTTTGTAGACTTCTTGTTTCGCAAAATACTTTAAACATAACTCTGGGAACCAGACTAATCAACAAAACAAAAAGTTGTGACATAACACACAAATGTTTTTTGCAAACTGTGTTGGTTCTTGAAACCAGTTGGGATCATGTTATCGATCTTTTAGATGCTGGACATTTTGCTAATAAATTTAATTTATACAGAATAACGAACAACTTATCTGAAAAAGCACTTCATTGACAATGTTTCTCAACATGATTATGAAACAAGGATTCAGTCATTAAACAGCCCAGCCCCCACCCCACCCAGCAGTTTTCTGAATGACTAGCAGATTTTTGTGAAGTCCCTTGGTAACTTGCACCCTCGCTTATAGTGTGGCCTATGTTTTTGGACCCTGATGTGTGCGAGTTATCGAGGGAGAGGTGTACAGTAAAACCTGTCTTGAGAGACCACTGCTATGAGAGACCGCCTGTCTTGAGAGACCAGGTTCTCCATGTACAGATTTAGAGATTATATAGTGTTATAACCTGTTATGAGAGACCACCTGTCATGAGAGACCATTATGTTTTGGCAGAAGGGGTGGTCTCTCAAGACAGGTTCCACTGTACAAGGTGCTTTTTTAATGGACAGGATAACCAGTGAGGAACACCTGGCAAATTCTTTTTCTTTAAAAATTAAACCCTAAGAAAACTTCAAACTGTCAAGCACAATCTATTAGTATAAAGACATTTAAAAAAAAAAAATGATACAGACATAAAGAAATTGAAATCCTTCTAAGCCAAAATAACTGCCCCATGGAACCTAGCATCTCACCTGTACTAATGTCATCATGAATCCCCCTCCCACCCCACCAATATCTGACTTTACATTCTTAACACAATTCATAGACATAAATGGACCTATGTATTACCATGTTTATGCAGGTGAGACACAAATATAACATAGAAGTAATAAAGCTTACTACAGTATGCCTGGTCTTCATCCGAGCTATCGTTACAGTCCATTTTCCCATTACAGGTCAACTCGATGTGGAGACAGGCACTTCCATCAGCACATGTGAAATCTCCAGGGCGGCATTTGGCATCAGCTAAATAAAGGGAAATAAACTGTTAACAAAGCATAAATGCATGTAATGAGCATACATACAGTAATGCTATCTTCTCTCGTGAAGCGTTCTAAATCCACTTCATTTCATAATGACTCATGGGAAATGTAGAGTGTCATGACAAACATGTTGCAACAGTGTGATGCAATGACATATCATGCCTGAAACAGGTGTGTCATGTTATAAAAAATTTACATTTCATAAATGACGACTTATCATCAGTACTAAATGTCTCTGAATTAAATAACTTTATGTACTCTCTTTGGACTTTTGGTTTAAAATTTTTGTTTGACAAAGAGGTATTGACTAAAATTACAGACATCTAAGAGTGGGTTCAAGTCTAGGATTCGGCCAATGTGGTTATGTGAGAAAGCTTGCCAGTAGCTTCTCGTGGGTCGGTGGTTCTTCCTGGGATTCTCCCAGGTTCTTCCTCCACCATTAATACTGGCCGCCATACATAGCCTATCGTGTGCTGAAAAATGGCGTTAAACCCTATAACAACAACAACAACTACGGACATCTAATCTCATTTGCAATTCTCCAAACTAACTGACAATTAAATGGCGCCTACCAATGTGTGTTTTGGTGGCACTCTAAACACTGGAGGAATTAATGAGGACAACCACAAAACTGCATGACATGGGATTTTTTCACTTTTCATACCAACTAAGTGTTTTAACAGTGCTTGTAGTAGGGGTCAAGATGACCACTTCAATTTACGTTTTTAATATTTCATGCCTAAAGATCATCTGGACTGGCAGAGACAATCTTGCAAGGCACAGTGCAGGTTGTGCAGAAGATGCAGACAGAAAAAGAGGTGGGAAGACAAAATTTAACAGAGATCTTGCTAGGATTTTAAAACTAGGAGTCCAGGACTCCCATTCTGGTAAAAATAGGAGTCCCACCATCAAAAGTTGCAGTCCCTTCTTTCCTACAGAATCAACTCAGACATGAGTTCATCTATTTTTAGATGGAAAGGTTTTCATAATTTAATCACTCACTTTAATATAGCTTCATTACAACAGTCCATTGACAGGATTGCAAATTTATGGTTTATATATTTGTCTGCGTCCTTGTAGTAATTTTAAGCAATGGTTAAAAAGTATCTGATTTGCTGGGTTTTTGTTCCCATATTTTTGCAAATACATGCCAGGTCGGAAAACATCTTAGACCGTAAAGCGCATCTCGTGAATTCCACAACATAGCATTGTCCCATACATTTCTGACCTACATAAGTTGCATTTTAAAGTTAAATCTTTAATAAAATAATACCTTGGCTTTGCTTTCAATGATCTGTATATGTTTCTGAAAATATCTGCCAGATGATTTACGAAAACAGATAATCTAATAAACTGGTACATCCCAGACTTAGCAAAGTCCGCCATTATTTCCCGTTAGGCCTACTGGTTCACTTACAGCTTCAAACTAATTTTATGATGAAATATGTACAAGAGGCAGTTAATGTATATCCAGATCACCGATTCTGATCTTAAAACACTTATGTTTTTATCATCAAAGGATATCACACAGGAAATAAATAGTTGCTACCTTACTCGGAAAAGGGTTAATGGTTAAGCAGCTATCAAAACATGCTTGTGAACGGGCAAGAGTTTGTTTGTCAACGTAATTGATATCAAAACTAGGCCTAGCTACTGATGTCTTGGTGAATACATTTCGCTACAACACTAGAACTAACTGGGCTAAGGCGAGGGGCATTTAAAAATAAAAGTATGGTCAGTCATTGTACCTCCTAAATAGCTCTTGTTCGTCGATCAGAGTGATACTGAATATTTGTCAGACTAAGTAAGGACTTGTTCCAAACACTAAGCTAGGCATCACACACTTTCTTACACTTAGCTACTGTCCTATCCGAACTAACAATTCTAGCAGTTTTAGCACTCTTCTTAAAACTCATTACAATCTTTGTAAGTTTGCCGTTTAACCCCAAAATACTTGTCCAAATTTACGAATGGCATTTTGTCTAAGTCTCAACATGTCTTGATTCTCGTGCACTACTTATTCCGATACATTCGGAAATGAACACAATAACGAAAGCTAAAGTTGTTTATTTGATGTACTTTTATAAATGACATGTACATCTCTGGGTCTTTCTGCCCCTGATTTCAATCACTGTAAATATCAGTACATTTTCGCATCCGGCCGCCAGTCAAAGCCTTTGAACTTGCCGCCCAGCTATTGCATCATATTCTTTTTGATGTACTCTTATAATGAGAACATGTATGTACATCAAGGGGTCTTTCAGTCACTGAATTCTGTCATTGTAAATATCAGCACAGCTAATTGATCAACACATTTTCCCACAAAGCAGGTGGCTGAAGCAGGACTGGCAAGTCTTTGAATTTTGCCACACACCTATTACATGCGTACGGAGGTCTCCTGCCACAGAGATTTTCTGCATCCCAAATCAAACATTGGCATCCAAATATGCGTAATTAAGCATTTCTGAGATCTGTGTTTAAAGAGTGGACAGGCGTGGGATTTGGAGATTCCCAAAGGGCAGTAGAGAACAAGGAAAGATGTAGAAAACTGGTTGAAAAGTGCCCCAACAACCTCTTGTGTTATGGGTTTGATGAGGATGATGGTGATGATGATGTAGTAGGGGTGGGCAAACTACATCCCACAGGCTAGATAAGCCTTGGATCCAGCCTGCAATCTGATTTTATTGGCTTATTTTACATCATAGGGTGTACATTTAAAAATACATCATTCAGCACATGCCCTGTAAGAAGATGCTCAGGCCTGTCATAAAATTAAATTTAATTAAAAACACTTCCGTTGTGTCCAGCCAGCCTTTAATTTACTTGAAAGTGATGCCAATATCCATTCAACAGAGATATAACAGAATTAAAGATAATATTCTCCATATCCATTTTAATGATGTGGAACTGAAACATGTTATGCAAGATAAACTTTTAGAAGTACATTTACATGCTGATAATGTTATGGTCAAATCATAGCATTAATGTTACCAAAAGGATTGCCAAGAATAAAATGGTTACTATAAAAATTACAGAATTTCTAACCTCAAACCAAAGGATAATGTTATATTCAACCTCATCTAGACTACTGCAAAATCATATGGGGTAATGCTTCTAAAACAAATTTACTAAAAGTGAAAAGACTTAAAAAATGAGCCATCAGAATTATCCATGACAACAGAGTTGATTATGTCCACAAATCTATGAAGGATTTGAAGATCGTGACTGTCTATAAAAGAATATGTTTAAGAAAGACTAAATTTATGTATGAAGTTTCTAATGGTTCTGTGCCCAACTATATAAATGATATTTTCGGTAAAAGGACAAATAATATTAATACAGTTTCTACTTTATCGATTTTATGCTCTGTCATCCAATAACGGAATCGTATCAACAAAGTCTGACTCTCTTTGATCCAAGCATCTGGAATTGTCTACCTAAAGATGTTGAAGAAGCATCATCAATCCCTTCCTTTTGTTATACATGTAGATGTTTGAATGGAAGCAATCCAGATAACGTCTGGGTGTTCAAGTGTGTGTGTGTGTGTTTTCTCATTCGATGATGTATGATGATGTACGCAATGCTCTTTGTGTTGAATCCATACTTAGTTGCTCTTCTATATATCAATCCATTATACCTTTTTTATATTATGTTTCAGAGATTAGCTTTTGTAATAATTTGATCATGCTCAAATAATATTATTATTATTATTATTGTTAAAGTAAAATACTTGAACACTACAGCCTCAGATGCAGGAGGTCGCTGGTTAGAATCCCGCTGCCTCACTTGGTGTTCAGCATTAAGAGGTTAGTTCTAGGAGTGGTTGAACTGGTGTCAGAATAATGCGACTGGGTGGGACATGATGCTACATGTCTGCAGCATGATGCCGCTGTGCTAGACATCACTATAAACTGCCACACTGCAGACATCATAGCTATATGACGGAAACATTTTTGGAGCTATGTTAAAAATCTAAATCACACACACACACACTTGAACACAAACTCTGGTGAACTGGTAAATTTTATTAAAATAGTGATTGACTCTGAAACTTGATGAAAATAAAAAGATGAGCATGAAACAAAAAGATAATGCTGGAGTAACACATGCAAAAAATGGTCCATTTAAAGCTTTCTACATTATGTATCTTCATGTTATACCTGTTCGTGTTATAACTGTTTATATTTTGTTATTATGTATCTTCATGTTATATATGTTTATACACTGCTAAGGTGTATCTTCATGATATAACTGTTTATACCCTGCTAAGGTGTATCTTCATGTTATAACTGTTTATACACTGCTAAGGTGTATCTTCAAGTTATAACTGTTTATACACTGCTAAGGTGTATCTTCATGTTATAACTGTTTGTTATGTATCTTCATTTAATGGCTGTACACTGTTATTATGTATCATCATGTTATAACTATCTCTTCTACATTCATCAACAAAGGCCAATATAAATTCAAATATTATTAACTAAAATTTAAGTACATCTGACCTTAGACTCTACCCGGGACAAAACACACTTCAGATAATCTAAAATAATGCCCTTCTAAACAACTGGATTTTAAAATTTACTTGTTTCCTTTTTAATCTAAAATAATGCCCTTCTAAACGAATGGTTTTTAAAAAAATTACTTGTTTCCTTTTTATCAGTCACTGCTAAATTATAAACAGTTTCTTTCATTCGACTTTTCATTTTTGTTAAATGCTGAAAAATTTGTAATATTGTACAGTAGCCTAATGGGCAACTTGAATTCAACATATAATATTCCAAATGCATCTTCTGGTAGCCCCTGGACTCCCCGAATAAATGTCATGCTAGTACTGTTATGTTTGTGTGTACAGATGTAATTATTTGTACAAAATTCTGACTGGACAGAAATTCTGATTCGATCTAAGCTTACTGAATTTAGGTCTACTTTAGCCTATAAAGGTATAGTTCTTTTTCTGCTCAAAATTCATATAACTTCATTGGGAATTATTCAGTAGACTTGACATACTCCATGGTAAAGGGTAGGCATGTGCAACCTACAGCCCATGTGCTGGATCTGTCCCATAACCTAGTTTTATCTGCCTGTTGACATCATAGGGTGCGACTTTAAAAATCACTTATCCAGTCTGCACCTTCGAAGAAGTTGCATATGCCAGGCATATGGTTTGATCCTTGGTTCCAACATGTGCACAGGTTGGTAGCTGGCCATCAAAACTTGCTCATTTTCGAAATCCTTCAGCTCAGAAACCATCACACTCTGAGCAATGTGTTGTTGAGTGTACGCTGTAAAAGTTGCCAGAACTTGTTGTAATCGATGTTAAATGTAGTTTAGACGAAACCAAATTCACATTCCAAGACCTAAATATGCACTTGTAACAGTATTATTTGCAGCAACACTGTAAATAATTTACATCACATATTTCTTGAATGAAACCATGGGAAAACAAAGACATATCAGAAACGGAGCCAAATGTAATCATTACATCAATCCCTTTCAGTTTTGACATAACCAATTCTTTCTCACTGATAGGAAATTATTAAAAGGTGTCATTCCAATTCTGATTCAAAATTACAGAAACTAGAATTTTTGGCAAAAAATATGACAAACATAGGAACTCTAAACAAAATATGCAATGATGTCTATCTTCGCGTGTCTTCCGACCATATATTTGATAGGAAATACAGAAAACATGCAATTTTAATGATATCTTCTAGTATTATCTTCAATGGAAAAATTAAATGACTCAATGCTAAAATTCAGTACTCTGTTTATCTCTTCATGTACCCTGTCAGTTGTTGATATCATTACCTCAATTGTTTGTTTCTTTAATTTGTAAAATGTTTTCTTGCTAAAAGACAAATGTTAAACAAGATGGCCATGTGGACCAGTACTTGCTTACCCCTGCCTAAATAGTTCAATAGAAGGACAGATGCCAAAATATGGGTTAATAGGATGTTTTCTTCAGAAATTTATTTGAAAGCTGGTCACACTATCCATTATAAAACAATTCTTTCAAGGTTTCTCAAGTCTTTTTATCTTCATTAAGTTCACCGAAATTTGACAGCACATCAGCGTCTTTTGTCCCATAAAAATCACTTCCCAAGTTCAGAAGACTGGTGGGCTCCCGATCAGCCCATTTTCTGATCAAAAACAGTGCAAATTTAAGCAAGGAATGATCTGAAAATTTCATCAGCCACCAAGAAAATTGGATGACCAGAGTATCTCTTAATTGCTTTTGGAACAGAACAAATGCTTCACTTGTACTGGACATGGAGGTGTCCAATACAAATGCTTCACTTATACTGGATATGGAGGTGTCCAATACAAATACTTCACTGATATTGGACATTAAGGTGTCCCATACAAATGCTTTACTTACATTGGACATGGAGGCATCCCATACAAATGCTTTACTTATATTGGACATGGAGGTATCCCATGCAAATGCTTTACTTATATTCGACATAGAGGTGTCCCATTCAAATGCTTTACTTGTATTGAAAAAGGAGGCACCCCATACAAATGCTTTATTAATATTGGACATAGAGGTGTCCCATACCAATGCTTTACTTACAGTGGAAATATGTGTCCCATACAAATGCTTTACTTTTAGTGGAAATATGTGTTGCATACCAATGCTTTACTTTTAGTGGAAATGGAGGTGCCCCATACAAAGGCTTTTCTAATATTGGATATATTTGTGTTCCATGCAAAGGCTTTTCTAATATTGGATATATTTGTGCCCCATACAAAGGCTTTTCTAATACTGGATATATATGTGTCCCATACAAAGGCTTTTCTAATATTGGATATATATGTGTTACATACAAAGGCTTTTCTAATATTGGATATATATGTGTCCCATACAAAAATGAATTCTGCATGTACAAGTTATACAGTTCATGCAAAGTGATTCCATCTCATCCATGGAAATAAAGAAAGGCCTTGAATATAGGATGCTTTCAGGCAAATTTTAATTATGCAGAGTGTGGGGATGGGGCTAAGGGGGTGGGGCAAGGATTGATACAGTTGTTCAGCATGTTTCCTTTTTAAGTAATGCTGACAAACTTAATGGTGAATTGACATTATTTGCATAAATCAGAAATGCATTCAAGGGAAGGCACTTAACAGTACAGTACTGTCAAATTTGCTAAAATCTTTCAAGCAGTTTTTAAGAAAGCATTTTAAGGTTTTGTTAATATTTAAAAAGAAAAGGCAAATCTGGTATTGGATCTGCATTGTTGGTATAAACTGAAAGCCATTACTTTCTATCAAATTTGGTCAAACTCTGTTGAACTGTTTGAGAAGAGGCTGTTCTATTTCTGCTAATGGTGGCTATCTGAGAGAGGATCTACATCATCTGTACAAACTTAAAGGATACTTTCTATCCAACTTTGTCAAATTCTATTTAGCAACTTATAAGAAGCCGTTTAGAGCTATTTTTAGTAATAGCAGCCATACTGAATGGCAGTTCAGCACAAAACATGTAAACATACAAGCTCTTCACATTAGGATGTCAAATTTGGTCACATTCTGTTCAGTTGTTTTTGAATTTGCTTAACGCTTTCTTTTCCTTTGCTTTTACTAATGGTAGCCATATCTTATGGTGGACCAGCAGCGAATAAAAAATTCTGATCCCCTTCATGCCATTTTTTGAAAAGTAATTTAAAGTTTTTTTTATATTTCAGTATTGGTAGTCATTTCTGCTAACTGGTCTGCATCATTTGTACAATCTTGAAAACACTTCAAATTCCTCAAATTCTGTTGAGCAATTTTTGAGAAGGCCTTACTTTACATTTTTGTAATTTATGCAATAATGGCAATACTGGATCAAGGGTCAACACTGTTTTTATAAATCTGAAAGCATTTTATATCAGGGTACCAAAGTCATTTTCTTACGGACAAAATATATTTTTAGTAACTGAGGTCATAATTGATCGTAGAAATTAAAATTGGTAATTAACTCAAAGGAAAAGGCACTATGGCTTGTCACAACAACAACAAATTATATTTAGGTCAAAATTTATTAAACATTTTGTATCTCTAACTTTCTTAGGATAAAAGTGTCACAGCAGTTCTGCTAGAAAAGCAATGATTTCTAATCCAAAAATTGCATGTTCAATACCCAACCATGTGGGTCTCTGTCAGCTGCCTCGCCATATCCTTGGAAAAGTATTTAGATGCCATTTTCGGCACTAAATAATGAATAATTTTTTGAAAATGCTATAGAAATACCTTTAGAAACAAACCAACTCTCAACTTAAAGTTGGTGATTCATAAACTTTGAAATTCCCTCATATTTCTATGACTTTCTCAGAAGATCAAGGAGATGCCCAGGCCAGGGCATTGGCACTCAAAGGGTATCATTATAAATGCCTTGCATAACTGAGGAACTATATATGGGCTATGGAATTGAGCTATGTAACTGCTTAATACTGTACATGTGTGCTGACTACTTATCATGTATAGCTGTAGCAGTTTTTTTAGGTCTTCCCTCAAGCATCTAACTCTTCATGTGTTGCTGGTCTGGATATAGAGTCTATAGTTACCTAACTGCAGTATCTATCTACCAGATAGCCTACCTAACCATCCACTTGTATGCCCAACTGCCTACATAATTCCATCAATAATATCTGTACATGCTGGTTGGTTGTTGTAGGGTTTAACGCCATTTTTCAGCACAAGATAGGTTATACATGGCGGCCAGTATAACTGGTGGAGGAAAAACCCTGGAAAACCCCAGGAAGAACCACAGGGGCTCGTATTGACCTGTCATACATCTACTATATAATAACTAGATGGAAGGACACTACTCTCCTTTCTCGTGCGACCCATTTAAGAATAAACGTTGTTATTTCAAGCCACATTTCATGTAACATAATAAATTTGGTACCAATGTTTAGCTCAGTATCCCTATCAAAAGTTTGACTTAAGGAATGTCAAAATCATTTTCCAACGGTACTGCTCGACATGTACCTGATCGCACCTGCTTAATATGCAAAAATAACGCCCTAAATGGAATACTACATTCTCACTGGCCAACTGAAAATAAGTTATAAATAAATACAGGATGTCACTTATAATCAGGTATCAATTTCACATAAGATAGCGATGATTTGATTTAGACTGTGCAGTGTTATGGCTGGTATGTCAACATCTTGAAAATACAATTACACACTTCATCAGCACAAACAAAGTTTCTGCAGGCAAATTTTAAAAAATTCAACAAGCCAGAATACAGGATAGACCCGATCTAAATCTAGAGGACCTCAGGTGATGGGCCACCATATTTTTTGAGCATTGTCAGATATAAATAAGAGAAATTGTTTATTTAATTATTCATCTGAATTACAAAGTACTCATTAACTTTTTGGGACAAAAATACTTTGGGATTATTATGGCCTAATTCATTATGGGTTATATCAATATTTTATATTAGGACATTCAAGATTACTGGAATTTATTCAGAACATTCTACATCTTTGGACTTGTGACATAACATGTAGGAATATTTGGGATTTAATTCACAATACATATGTTCCTTTTACATTTTTACTTTTGTATTCATGGGAAATGAATTATTTGCTGATTTTACTAGACTTGTTGGTTTGTTGGTGTGCATTATTTATGTTAAAGTTAAAGACCAATAGGGATGCAACACAAGCAACTTGAAAGCTGCATGAAATTCTATCAAGCAGTTTAGGGGGAGACATCATGCAGTTGGTGAATGGGCAGAAAGCATCACAATATCAAAGATGATTTATTTTTTTAAAGCATCAGAATAAATATTTCAAAATCATGCTTAGTTCCCATTTTCAGCAAGTTACTCCAGTAAAGAATATTCCCAACTGATAACTTTCCCCTTCCACATGCCCCATGATGGGATTAGGCCCAAAGCTTCAGACTGAGAAATATGGACTCTTCACTCAAGATGCTCTGGAGTCCACAGCCAATTTTGAGTCCCTGGCATAAATGCACAAGTCCCTCACTTTCAAAAAGAAAGAAAAAGTAAACAGAAGAAGCACATGATTCTTATTTTATGACATATCTGGAATAAAGTTTTAGCCTTGCAAGATCACATTAGAGAGAAAATATTTTTCAGTAAATGTCCCCAAAAACTTCACATCATAGTACACTCTTGACATCATATCATAGTACACTCTTGACTTCATATCATTATGCACTCTTCCCTTCATATCATATTACATTCTTGCCTTCACATCATAATGCACTCTTCCCTTCATATCATAGTACACTCTTGACTTCACATCGTAATGCACTCTTCCCTTCATATCATAGTACACTCTTGACTTCACATCATAATGCACTCTTCATTTCATATCATAGTACACTCTTCACTTCACATCATAATGCACACTTCCCTTCATATCATAGTATACTCTTGACTTCATATCATTAAGCACTCTTCCCTTCATATCATAGTACACTCTTGACTTCACATCATAGTACACTCTTCCCTTCATATCATAGTACACTCTTGCCTTCATATCATAGTACACTCTTGCCTTCATATCATAGTACACTCTTGACTTCATATTATGCACTCTTCCCTTCATATCATAGTACACTCATGACTTCACATCATAGTACATTCTTCCCTTCATATCATAGTACACTCTTAACTTCACATCATAGTACACTCTTCCCTTCATATCATAGTACACTCTTGACTTCATATTATGCACTCTTCCCTTCATATCATAGTACAATCTTGACTTCACATCATTATGCACTCTTCCCTTCATATCATAGTACACTCTTCACATCATAATGAACTCTTCCCTTCATATCATAGTACACTCTTGACTTCATAACATTATGCACTCTTCCATTCATATCATAGTACACTCTTGACTTCACATCACAATGCACACTACAATTCATATCATAGTACACTCTTCACTTCACATCATAATGTACACTACAATTCATATCATAGTACACTCTTGACTTCATATCAGAATGCACTCTTCCCTTCATATCATAGTACACTCTTCACTTCACATCATAATGCACACGACAATTCATATCATAGTACACTCTTGACTTCACATCATAATGCACTCTTCCCTTCATATCACAGTACACTCTTGACTTCACATCATAATGCACTCTTCTCTTCATATCATGGTACACTCTTCACTTCACATCATAATGCACACTACAATTCATATCATAGTACACTCTTGACTTTACATCATAATGCACTCTTCCCTTCATATCATAGTATACTCTTGACTTCACATCATAATGCACTCTTCCCTTCATATCATAGAACACTCTTGACTTCACATCATAATGCACTCTTCCGTTCATATCATAGTACACTCTTGACTTCACATCATAATGCACACTACAATTCATATCATAGTACACTCTTCACTTCATATCATAATGCACACTACAATTCATAACATAGTACACTTTTCACTTCATATCATAATGAACTCTTCCCTTCACATCATAGTACATTCTTCACGTCACATCATAATGCACACTACAATTCATATCCTAGTACACTCTTGACTTCACATTGTAATGCATACTACAATTCATACCATAGTACACTCTTCCCTTCATATCATAGTACACTCTTGACTTCATATTATAATGCATACAACAATTCATATCATAGAACACTCTGGACTTCACATTATAATGCACTCTTTCCTTCATATCATAGTACACTCTTGACTTCACATTGTAATGCACTCTTCCCTTCATATCATAGTATACTCTTGACTTCATATCATAATGCACACTACAATTCATAACATAGTACACTCTTGACTTCACATTATAATGCACTCTTCCCTTCATATCATAGTACACTCTTGGCTTCACATTGTAATGCACTCCTCCCTTCATATCATAGGACACTCTTGACTTCATATCATTATGCACTCTTCCCTTCATATCACAGTACACTCTTGACTTCACATCACAGTACACTCTTCCCTTCATATCATAGTATACTCTTGACTTCATATCATTATGCACTCTTCCCTTCATATCATAGTACACTCTACATTCACATCATAATGCACTCTTCCCTTAATATCATAGTACACTCTTGACTTCACATTATAATGCATACTACAATTCATATCATAGTACACTCTACATTCACATCATTATGCACTCTTCCCTTCATATCATAATACACACTTCACTTCACATCATAATGCACACTACAATTCATATCATAGTACACTCTTCACTTCATATCATAATGCATACTGCAATTCATATCATTATGCACTCTTCCCTTCATATCATAGTACAGTCTTCACTTCATATCATAATGCACTCTTCTGTTCATATCATAGTACACTCTTCACTTCACATCATAATGTACACTACAATTCATATCATAGTACACTCTTGACTTCACATCATAATGCACTCTTCCCTTCATATCATAGTACACTCTTGACTTCACATCATAATACACTCATTCCTTCATATCATAGTACACTCTTGACTTCACATCATAATGCACACTACAATTCATATCATAGTACACTTTGACTTCACATCATAATGCACTCTTCCCTTCATATCATAGTACACTCTTGACTTCACATCATAATGCATACTACAATTCATATCATAATACACTCTTCACTTCATATCATTATGCACTCTTCCCTTCATATCATAGTACACTCTTCCCTTCATATCATAGTACACTCTTGACTTCATATAATGCACTCTTCCCCTTCATATCATAGTACACTCTTGACTTCATATCATAATGCACTCTTCCCTTCATATCATAGTACACTCTTGACTTCACATTATAATGCACTCTTCCCTTCATATCATAGTACACTCTTCACTTCACATCATAATGCACACTACCCTTAAACGCCACATTACACCCAAGTGGATTACCCCTGAGATCAATGAGGCTAGGCACCTAAGAGATAGTTTCCACAAGATAAAAGACATTAAAAGCTATAGAAAGTGGAGGAATAAAACTAAGCACCTGATAGATAAGGCAAAAGGGAACTACTATAAACAGGCTATTAATGAAAGTAAGAGTACCAAAACATTGTGGAAGCATCTAAAAGAGCTGAACCCACCCAAGAACAGTTGTCTTCCCCCTAGACTTAAGCAAAATGATGATATAGCAACATCTGTTCAAGACATTGTGGAAACGTTCAACAATTTCTTCATAAGCATCTCCAGTAAGAGTATTCAGAACCAGACTAATGTCCCAACTGAACCTGATGTTCTTCTGTTATTTATAAGAGCTAAAATTCCTGATGATAATTATTTTTCAATACCTAATGTTAGTGAAGCTGATGTTTTTGATATGCTAATTAAGGTGAATATTAATAAATCCTCTGGATTGGATGGTATTGGTCCACAAATTCTTAAAATTGCTGCACCAGTAATAACAAAGTCACTAATGCATGTCATAAATTTATGTATAATGAGTGGTAATTTTCCAGAAACAATGAAATGTGCAATGGTTACACCTATCTTTAAGAAAGAAGAATCCGGGAAATTACAGACCAATATCAATTTGACCTGTATTGTCAAAACTATTTGAAAAGCATGTAGCCATTCAGGTCTATAAATTTTTTGAAACATACTCTCTATTTCATAAAGCACAATCAGGATTTAGAAAGTACCACTCATGCCAAACAGAACTTACCAAATTGATTGATCTTTGGCTGAAGGAAATGGATAATGGACATATGACTGGGATTGTTTTCCTTGACTTCAAGAAAGCTTTTGATCTTGTTGATCATGAAATTCTGCTGCAAAAGCTGAACTGTTACAGGTTTGACAATCCTTCTATAAACTGGTTTAGATCATACCTCAACCAAAGGTCTCAACAAGTAAGCATTGGCAATATTAGCTCTCAAACTCGCACTATTAATTCAGGAGTCCACTAAGGCTCAGTTTTGGGCCCTCTCCTATTCCTCATCTATATCAATGATCTACCATTAAATAATGAATCTACAAATTTAGATTTGTTTGCAGATGATGCAACCTTGTATACATCTAGTTCTGATAATGAAGTTATCCAAATGAGATTAAACTCAGACCTTATTAAGAGTCCAAAACTGGGCACAACAAAATAGGATGGTAATTAATGAAGGTAAAACAAAATGTATGATTATGGGGACATCACAAAAGCTACACAAGTCAGGGAACCCAAAACTATCTCTTGCAATAAATAATCATCTATTAGAAAGTGTCAAACATGAAAGGCTTGTAGGTGTGACTGTAGATAATAATTTATTATGGAATGACCATGTTGATAAGCTTTGTAAAACACTGTCATCCAAAATTGCCCTTGTCAGCAGAATCAAGAAATATTTACCTATGGAAACTCACAATCTATACTACAAGTCATATATTCTTCCAAAAATGGATTATTGTTCTAATGTATGGGGAAACTATGCTAAATATGAGTTTGACATGATTTATGAACTTCAGAAATGAGCAGCACGTGTTATTTTAGATGCATCTGTTGATCATCCCATAAAAGCATTATTTACAGAACTCAAATGGTTCACAATATATGACAGGATAGATTTTCACAAGGCAGTTCTTTTATATAAATGTCTACATGGAACTGCACCAGAGTATCTTCAGGACTTATTCAGGCCTTTTTCAACACAATACCAGTTGAGATCAATATCACATGGAAACCTTCTAGCACCAAAACCAAGAACAGAGCAATTTAAAAAGAGTTTTCAAAACTCTGTTACAGTTCTGTGGAATAAGCTTCCACTACATGTAAAATCTGCTGAAAATATTAGAGTATTTAAGAATAGATATCATGAGCATGTATGTGTTTCTAATAGATAATGGAATTTAGTATTTTAATACTAAACATGTTAAAATAAACACTAATTATTGCTATCTCATATAATGTGCGTTGTTATACTCTCCTTATGAGGGCCTCAAGGGAGAATAGTCCATGACTAATGAGTCACCCTCTATAAATAAAGCATTATTATTATTATTATCATCACGATGCACTCTGCCATTAATACTATAATGCACTCTTCTGTTCATACCACACTGCACTCTTCCCTTAATATTATAATGTGCTCTTCCACTCATATCTTGTGTATGGGCATTTGAAGTGATTTACACGATAACATTATCTGGAGTCCGTATTATTCTTTCTTGATAATGTAAGTGTATTATCTATTAAAATGTATTAAGTTACCATGACGACATTTCAACAGCTACTACATTAAAATGTCTCGCGTTACCATGACATTTCAACAGCTACTATCCCTGACATTTCAACAGCTAATATGTTACGGTTACCATGACATTTAAACAGCTACTATGTTAGGGTTAACATGAGTGTGTGTGTGTGATTTGGATATTTCATGAAGCTTTAAAAACATTTCAGTCATATTTCTATAATGTCTGCAGTGTGGCAGCTTATAATGATGTCTAGCACTGGGGCATCATGACGGACATGTAGCATGATGTCCCACCCAGTCACATTATCCTGACACCAGGTCAATCAGTCCTAGCAATAACTGCTTAATGATATGCGCTAAACGAGGCAGCTGTTAGTACCATTTTTATAAGTCTTTGGTATGACTCAGCTGGGAATCAAACCCATGACCTCCCGCATCCGAGGCAGATGCACTAACCAATACGACACCAGAGTGGTCCCATTCATATCATAATGCACTCAACCCTTTATATCATAATGTACACTATCATCTACAAATCAGTTTTTCAAATTAGCATGTTTTTTTTTTTTACCTTTGAACTGCTCCAGTGGTCTGTAGTGTCTGCCTCTAATGCAGAAGGTAACAAAATTTAAATATCCGGCCTAATAATATCAAAGACTTATAAAAATGCTACTAGCAGCTCAGCATTAAGATGTTAGTGTTAGGACTGGTCGGCCTGGTGTCAGGATAGTGTGACTGGGTGGGAGATCATATTACATTTATGTGGCATAGTGCTACACATCACTTAAAACCTCTCTGGTGGCCTAGTGGTTAGAGCATCCACCTTGTATGCAGGAGGTTATGGGTTCAAACCCAGGACAAGTCATATCAAAGACTTATAAAAATGGTACTAACAGATGCCTTGCATGGCGCTCAGTATTAAGAGGTTAGTGTTAGGACTGGTTGGCATGGTATCAGGATAATGTGACTGGGTGGGCCATCATGCCAAATGTCTATGGCATGATGCCCCAGGGCTAGATATCACTATAAACTGCCACACTGCAGACAACATAGCAATATGACTGAATTTATTTTAAAGCTATGTTAAAAATCCAATAAACACAAACATACTATAAACTGTCACACTGCAGACAATGTAGAGATATGACTGAAATTTTTTTAAAGTTACGTTAAAATTCGAAAACAAAACACACTACTTACTTTTTACTATTCTTTAACTTTCAGTCAACATTTTTCAGGCTAATTTCAAGTTTTCTCAAAAGAATATACTAAGGCTGTCTTTCTGCATAGCACGATAACCTTCAACAACAATTAAATAATCCAGGTTAAATCTGTGATGGCTAAAGGCCAAAAGCTGCAAGTTAGTACATCCATTGTGAGCGAAAAGATTTTGCTTTCCAACAGTTTTATACCACTCACACAAAAAAAATCCACATTAGAACTGCAATTCCTGCTCACGTCTCAAATTTTGTAGTTTTCCACCATATTTATCAGCATCATTCACTATAGTCGAGACTGAGTCAGCATTTAATATGTATTCCCGGTTCCAGTTCTCTTTGTTGTCTTCAGTTATGCTCACTTTCACCATTTCACTTTTATTATCATTTGTGTTATTTTCATTGAAAGTCCATTTCCCCAAAAATGAAATGACTGCTTACTCATTTTTAAGTCAAACTACTTTTCTGAACTCTTTTCAAACGTATCATCAAATACTGTAAAGCTATAACATTAAATAACGTACGGAAGAAGCAGCTATTATTATAATTATTATTATTGCATATTAATGATTCGTCAGCATTGTTTTTATTATAATTATTGTGATGGGACAGCCTTGTCCAACTTGTACTCAGAGAAAGCTTTGATAACCTTTCATTATATGCCCTGTCTCCAATTTAAACATGATTACAACAAATATGGGCTTGTCTATTTTTTAACAACAGAGATGCTTAGATGTACATAAAATAGAGCATATGTTTCTTTGAAGTCACCACATCAAAGGCAAATAATTGTTAATAAGAACGGCTTCATGCCTTTTTACACAATGCTAACAATTAGCTATTCCACAAACCAGCCATGGCTCAGTAAAAATATAAAAAGGGCAATGTCACATAGGAAAATGAGGAATGATAAATGGATGCATTACATAGAGAAATGCCAAGCCCTCTGCAAATTTCACATTAAGGACCTGTAGAACCCTGTCCAATGCTCAAACAATTATTGTATTCAAATTATTGTAGCTTTTGTTTTTCTTTCTTTTTTGATGGTTGAATACAAATATTATGAAAACTACATAAAAGATGAAAATTAACTAATTCTAGCTGCATACAATTTTCAAGGAATGGCAGGTCCTTAAGTTCATAAATCTGCCAAGTCAAAAGCTTGTCTTTGCTTTCGTTCTCTGCTAGAATTTTATTATAAAAACACAAATATATCAAATTAAAAAATGTATTAATTTATTTTCATGCATTGTTCAATGAATGGCAGGTCATTAGTCATACATTTTTCAAGCTGAAAAAAAAGAAGACAACACAAAATGGTACAATAGTACTTTCTATTTGCAATCCCTCTAAAGTGTTTGTCTCATTTGTACACAGGAAAAATCCAATTGATATTAAGTGTGTATATACTTATCATGTAAACCTTCTTTCCGCCTTCTGTCACATCAACTATGGAGGATTTCAAGATCTATCAATTCACTTTCCTTAAAACATGTTCCACTGATAAACTTTAGCAAGTATTCTTTCTATGTTATGTCTACACGTAAATTTCACTTAACAAAGTTCACATCAAGAACCTGTTACAATTTTGAGTTTAGCACAGCATGTATCTTCTTTTCTTTTACTAAAGCTAGTTACACAAGGAATGGATTTTGAACTCCTAATTTTAGATCTACGGAGTTTCAGCTATTCTATTCCTTGATGCATCAAGATAGTATTGCATGTCTGTATCGATGGCCACACAATAACAGACTCACCACTTACCATCATTAATAAGTTGTGCCTTTTATGCAAAATCATTATCACTGGACACAATCATTAAAAGCTGCCTATTGCCACAGATATCAAACATGAGACACTAAGTAATACTGCCTACTGCATTTGGTATCAAATGGACACACAAAATAATGCTGCCAACTGACCTTGGTATCAAACAAATAACAATGGACACACAAAGTAATGCTGCCTACTGCCCTTGGCATCAAATGGACACACAAATGAATGCTGCCAACTGCCCTTGGTATCAAACACTGGACACACAAAGTAATGCTGCCAACTGCCCTTGGCATCAAATGGACACAAAAAGTAATGATGCCTACTGCCCTTGATATCAAACACAGGACACACACAGTAATGCTGCCTATTGCCTTTAGTCTCAAACACTGGACACACAAAGTAATACTGCCAACTGCCCTTGGTATCAAACACTGGACACAAAAAATAATAATGCCTGCTACCCTTGGTATTAAACAATGGACATACAAAGTAATGCATCCTACTGCCCTTGATGCCAAACAATGGAGATACTAAGTAATGCTGCCTACTGCCCTTGGTATCAAACAATGTACATACAAAGTAATGTATCCTACTGCCCTTGATGCCAAACAATGGAGATACTAAGTAATGCTGCCTACTGCCCTTGGTATCAAACAATGTACATACAAAGTAATGTATCCTACTGCTCTTGATGCCAAACAATGGAGATACTAAGTAATGCTGCCTACTGCCCTTGGTATCAAACAATGTACATACAAAGTAATGTATCCTACTGCCCTTGATGCCAAACAATGGAGATACTAAGTAATGCTGCCTACTGCCCTTGGTCACAAACACCGGACGCACAAAGTAATGCTGCCTACTGCATTTGGTCACAAACACCGGACACACAAAGTAATGCTGCCTACTGCCCTTGGCATCAAACACTGGACACAAAAAGTAATGCTGCCCTTGGTCACAAACACCGGACACACAAAGTAATGATGCCACTGCCCTTGGTCACAAACAATGGACACACAAGGTAATGCTGCCTACTGCATTTGGTATCAAACACTGGACACACAAGGTAATGCTACCTACTGCATTTGGTATCAAACACTGGACACACAAAGTAATGCTGCCTACTGCATTTGGTATCAAACACTGGACACACAAAGTAATGCTGCCTACTGCATTTGGTATCAAACCCTGGACACACAAAGTAATGCTGCCTACTGCATTTGGTATCAAACACTGGACACACAAAGTAATGCTGCCTACTGCATTTGGTATCAAACACTGGACACACAAGGTAATGCTGCCTACTGCATTTGGTATCAAACACTGGACACACAAAGTAATGCTGCCTACCACCATTTGTATCAAGCACTGGACACAAGAAAGTAATGCTGCCAACTGCCATAGGAACACTGTCAAACACTGAACACACTAAATAATTATGCCAACTGACTTTGGTACAAAATACTGTACACACATGAAATGATGTCTGCTGCCCTTGGCATAAAAAACTGGATACAAAGCATTAATAGCTACTGCCTATAGTACCAAGCACCTGTCACATTAAGCAATGTAGCCTACTAGATTATAAAACTCTGGACACACTAGGGAAATGCTAGCTATTACCATTTTTATCAAACCTTGGACACACTAGGGTAATGCTGCCTACTACTATTGTTATCAAACTCTGGATACACTAGGGTAATGCAGCATACTGCCTTATCATGTGTTCAACAAGTCTTGTGATAAGGGTCATTAAAAAAGTCAACTTCTAAATAAATGTCTTTTGAAGACAACAGTAATGTTTCTCCTGAATGTATTACATACTCATATATTATTGAATACAATGTACAACAATCTGCATGTACTCCCTTTTAAATAGAGGTAACCTGTTGTGGAAAATTTCACATCCTGCTGTTACTGAGGAATGCATATACTATTTCCTGTAAATATTTGGAACATATTCTTATTTCCATTATGCTTTTCTTACTAAAATGAAAAGCTCTTGTAATTTTCATGATTCACTTTCCCCATTCATAAAAAAGTGAGGGTCTTTACCATTCATTATTCTGTTGAAGAGAAATCTACATGTACTATAAAGTTACTTCTGTCCCTGCAGCTAACAACAATACTATATACAGAATCAAGTGATGAAACAAATAAATTCACTGTCATACTCAGAGAAGATTATATGTCACAAGGTACTGTAAATGAACAATACAAAAGAGTGTAAGTGTATCTGCCTTCACAAACAAAAGATAATTAAAACACAATAATAAATAGCCTCGCTTAAAAAAAAAAAAAAAAAAAAAAAACCGGGGGAAGGTACAAAAATAAAATATTCTCTCTTTCAGCAAGATTTATGTAATTATTCAAAATCACAACAAAAATATTATCTTTAACATCTGCTTTACTTCCCTTAAAGATGCTCAACGAGAGAAAGAGAGAGAGAGAGATACAGACAGACAGAGAGAAAGACAGACAGACAAACAGAGATTTACCTGAGGTCTTTAACTCTGCACAAACCCATTCAAATGAAAGACAAAGAATTGTAATCTGAGCTAGTCCAATACAAGCAAAACGCCAAGATATCATTTTTCTTGCTCAATCAACCGAATCGTTGAGGTCACATTCACTCCTTTATTTCCAAGCTCCTTGTTTCCCAATTTTTAAGCTGCAATCATTTTAAACAACCAGACACTTCAGTGTCAAATAAAGCAAAGACAAATTCAATCCTGCCTGCCCAGATATAACAATGAAACGCTTCACTTCTTATCAGATTATTTCCCCCCAACACCAACAGTAAACATGTGCAACTGTGTTTGGCTCAGCAAGCACAACACAAGGTCTCTTCTATCAATAACAAAAAATGAATGTGTCAAAAAAAAATTTAAAAAAATACTAAGGAAACATCCATCTTTAATGGCAAAAAAAATAAAACAACACATATCACAGTTGCTTCCTGACAGACGGATGCCGTTTTTCTTTTATTATGTCACCTACATCAACGAGAAACAAGTTATTTATGTTTAAGTGTGGTTACCTCCCTTGACACTTTGAGGCAGCTGTGCTAGCAAAACCTGTCTTAGCATCTTAATGAACATCACGTGCCATTGTCGAATTTTACAACAGCTTGATGTAGCTGTAACAGATGGCTTCCATGAATTAAAAAAAAAAAAATATAATTAAGTCATGTGCTTGGTTATAAAAAAAATTCAGTCATGCTGTGCAATCATCTGTACACAAAGAGTGACTTTCAACTACTTTGTTCTACTTATGGAATAAACTCACAGCATATTTTGTAACATTTCAGTGAAGATGTTTGCATTTGAAACATGCACAGTGGAGAGAATGGTGGCATATCTCTATGTTACTTTTATATAATGTGTCTGCCATTTCTTATCAAAATTGTACTTGATCTAAGCATACTGTTAACTAAAATGGCTGCTCCTTGTGTTAAAAAAAAAAGTCACCCTGAATTAGTTTATATTCCACCATCTTTAGCATCTATTAAAATTGGGAAAATGAATTTTGTGCAAGTAGACAATGCCAGCTTCTGAAAGTTCAATGTATGAATTACCAAATATATAAAATGTAGTAAAAAAGTTATTGGCTTTTTTTTAAATATGCAATTTAACTCCAGGGAGTGAAAATGACTAAGCGGACCTAGCATTTTTTTTTAAAGGGTACATCTGATGTAAGGTCAAGCTGTATGCTCTATAACCCCTATTACACCCATCAATCATACACCAAAATAAAGCTTAGGAGTTAAAGGTTCTTGGAACAATACCTGAAATATACAAGGTCTTTTTTAAATGGCCAGTGTAACCAGTGAAGAAACCCTAAGAAAGTCTTTTTCTTTAAAATTCTAATCCTATGCAAAATATATTCAACTTCCTAGAACTTCACCAGAATAAGAAGGAAAAGGAGCAATTTTCATTGTAACACTAAAGTATATCTGCAAAACAAATTCATTTCACTTACTATGATATTTAAAAACATATATACTAAACTGAACTGAAAAAGTTTGACCTTTATGAAATATTTCCATTTAAACATAATCATCATCAGTAAGAATGGTAATAATACTTCAGCACCAAAATATTTAAAAGAAATAAAATCTTCAAACGAGTTTGAATTTTTTTTATCTTATGTTTTATTATAATTACGACAAGTCTTCACTTTCTTAAATACTCTGAACAAAATTTTTAAAAATCCAAGTTGATGTCAAGTGATGCATGAACCTTTAAGGTAATGTGACTGTCATATGAGTATGGCATGTGATATATTATTTACTGAGGGCCCATTATTTATTCAAGTCAAGTGACAATTTTATTTCTTATTCTTGGGTGACTATCAAAATGGTTGCGTTTTTTACCTACCTTAAATCATCCTGTTTTAGAGTCTTACATTTTTGCAAGTTACATCTGTATATACGATATAAAATGTGTCTGACACTTATTTGTGATAAAGATATGGTCGAAACAACATCATGTCTGACATGGAAGGATACAAATTTGCAAATGGTCTATCATGATAGACTACTTAGTGTTTTGGCAGATAATAACCTATCATGGACTGAAAATATCAAACATCAGTAGAAAAAAAAAGTAAATTCAAATTTATGGCTTCTCAGTAGGATAAGACATTTTCTCAAAGAAAGGCACAGAAAACTATTTTATAACAATTACATACAACCCTATTTATACTACTGTAATACTGAATGGGGTAATTCAAATGATAAAAACATAGCAAAGCTGGCACATCTTCAAAAAAGAGCATTTGGGCTAATATCAATCCAGAAAGAAAGCAAGGAAAGTTTAGCTGGTAGGTTAAAAATATTACCTATTAAAGACTGAATCTGTTTGAGAAAAGCCAAATTAATGTACAGGATATCTCATAATAGTGCTCCTGAATATTTACAATCACTATTCCAGTACAGGCAATATTCTCCACTTGCGATCCATGTCTATCAAGCAGTATAAAATTCCCAAACCAAATAAGGAATTATTCAAAAAAAGTTTCCAATACTCTGAACTTTGCTCTGGAATATTATTCCGGTTGAGATTGGAAATGCCCACTCTATTTCCTTCTTCCAAACCCAATATATCCAGTGGCTTCAGAGATACAGCAAAGATAAACAAATTCCTTTTGTATGAGGGCCTCAAAGTAGATTAATTAATTCTTAGCTAATTGTGTTACCCTCTTTAAATGAAGTCATAGTTCTTGTCATTATTATTATATTATTATAATTATTATTATTATTATTATTATTACTGCAATCGAAATGCAAATTTAATCAATCAAAGTTTCTGTAAAAATTGTATTCATTTCATTCCTATTTTTCAATTTACAATATTTAAAAAAAATGTAATTAATCAAAAATTTACTTTGAACTAACATTAATAATAGGTAAAATTAATGCACTGTGTAGCCTGTCTTAACAGATATTTCTGCATAAGGTTACACATTACAGTGGGCTCCTTGAAGTTATCCATAAAAATTTTCCCAATAAAATTACCTTTAATACAAATAACATGAGCCAGATATTTACCACAACCATTTTTTTGTACTAAATACATTTTTCTGCATAAGTAGAAGAGAAAATATATTACTTCATGTATTATTCAATGACCTTTCAGGTTCTGATCTGGGTGTTAAGTAACGTCATTTATCAAATGTTTCTGACATTTTAACAAATCTACTTCTCTCCATTAAGTTCATTTGATGCTAATGAAAATCATCTTTTATTTTTCTTGAAAGGGGGTGGGGCGTCATGTGAGAAGGTCAAGGCTGAGCATGTCTAAATTAGAATGTTCACCATAATGTTTGAGACATCAGTATACCCATGTGAGACCTGCTATAAAAGAGCTGTTGTCCACATTCAAGATCAGATTTTAAACCTGTTATTTTATTATGTCTAATAAGAAAAGCAATTGGATTGGGAGGGTACTCAGCCTCCACAGCTTATTCCAATAATGTCCCACATCTAAAGTATACTTGGAGGTTTGTGGGGGGGTCAAGAATATTTCAGACTTTGTCCCCACCTGCATGAATCAGCAAGTTTGACAGAAAATACCCCAATCATTTACTGTCAACTTTTGTGTAAAACCACCTGAATAAAATCTTTTCTTTATAATATATATATATATATATAAACACCACTCCCTTGATAACTTGCCCTCTGATAACTCGCAAACCCACTTATAATTCGGGGTCAGGCGTGGATCCCATGTTTTTATACCAAAAAATACCAAAAAGAGGAACCCCTATTTGTTGAACCTGAAGAAAATCGCCATCAAAATCGGTAATGGAAACTGATACATAACTCGTTTTATCATCAAAAATGGTAGATAGGACCTGGAAATTTTAGTCAACATTATTAAATATCAGCTTTTAATAAGAAGTCATATAATTTGTTACATTTTATTTCCAAACGATATTCTTAGTACACCGTAATTAAAGATATTCAAGGAAACTTTGATAAATGATAATGTTTTTATGCCTAGTGAAAGCAGTACTTTAATAAATAAATATAAAATAAATAATTTTTTAATCAACTGAAATTTGTGTTCTAGTTTTGTATTTTAGTTCCTTTTAAGTGTAATCATCATAAATGCAATTTCCCATTAGGTAAACACTGTATTCAACATAACTTAAATTTAAAAGTGGACTTCCTATACAGGTATATAACTGAAACCTTAAAAATAAACTTTGATGTGCTGTCTACATATAACAAACCTTAAAAGCATCTTTTACTTTAAAATTTGCAAGCAAAATATTCTTTTTTAAGAGTAGTATAATTGGTTATTATATATATGTTAAATAATTTGTTGTTGTTGTTGTAGGGTTTAACGCCATTTTTCAGCACATGATAGGCTATACGTGTAGGCCAGTATTAATGTTGGAGGAAGAACCCGGGAAAACCCTGGAAAGAACCACCGACCCTCGAGAAGCTACTGGCAAGCTTTCTCACATACCCACATTAGTCGAATCCGAGACTCGAACCCATGCAGACAGAGGTGAGATGGCAGTGATCCGTAACAGAGAGTGCTTTAGACCACTCAGCCACTCGGGGCCCTATGTATTAAATAAGTTCAATTGCATACAGTTTAACACAAAGAAGTGAAACTGAAATGCATAGTTCCACTGAGAAATAAAGTACTGTATCTGAACAAAAACTTTAGCATAAATATTTTCCCCCACAAATTGCCAAACAAATTTGGTACAAATGTATTGAATAGGAACTGGTACATGCTATTTTACACTGAAGTGAAATTAAAATTCAACAGTTCCTTCCTACTAACAAAAACAAAAATACAATTTTAAAAAGAAAACAAAAATGAGAAGTAAATTCAAATGACTTAAATAAAACTTTATGTATCTCAACTGCTGGATTTGTGTTTACTTTTACATTTTGGTGCATGTATTCATCCAAATTGTTTTTAGCAAAGGCCAATGGTAAATTATACATCTATCCTGTGATTGATAGTTCTGAAGCTAGGCATTATTAGAGCACAATTCACTCAGGACAGTTAACAGTCCTGTTGGAAGGCACCAGCTTCAGTCAAAGGTATATTTTATGCCTGACCTGTTTTTATTACACCTCTAAGCAGGCAATATGAATCAATGGTACATTATATGCCTGCCCTGTGTTTAATAGACCTCTATGCAGGCACTAGTGGGAGTCAGTGATACATTATATACCAGCCCTGTGTTCAATAGACATCTATGTAGGCACTAGTGGGAGTCAATGATACATTATATACCAGCCCTGTGTTCAATAGACATCTATGTAGGCACTAGTGGGAGTCAATGATACATTATATACCAGCCCTGTGTTCAATAGACCTCTATGTAGGCACTAGTGGGAGTCAATGATACATTATATACCAGCCCTGTGTTCAATAGACATCTATGTAGACATTAGTGGGAGTCAGTGATACATTACATGCCTGCCTTGTGTTTAAAAGACCTCTATGTGATTTACACTTTTACTTAACACAGAAAAAACAGGAAAGTTACAAACTTTTTTTAATACAATGTACATGTCAGTTTTTCCAAATGCCATGCAAGCAAATTAAATTGTTATTATTACTCTAAAGATGGGAAAGGGGATTATACAGCAGTATTGTGTTTAGAGAACGAAAATAGTTCTTAGGGTCTTTAAATCTGTGGCTTGTGGGAACAGCAGCAGGGAAGTTCTACAGACCAGACGTTCCAGACCAAATAAAGCCTCCTACGAGAACTTTCTCCGTAGAAGCCTCAGATTTCAAAAATAAGCCTTCCTACGAAAAATAATTTGCGTAAATTCAACCCCGATTGCAATTTTTGTGTGCAAAATCGATGATTCTGGACAAGTAAAAAACAAAGATTTTGGGGGGGGGGGGATTTATTCTGGTGTCGACAAAGTTTGCGAAGTTTGGCTGCTGATCCTAATTTTACCTCGCATTAAAACAATATAGTTGAAAATAATATGAGTCAGAAAGCTAGTAGAGTTGGAGAACCTCATTCTGCCAGATTAGCGCGAGAGCAATTAGCGGCATTAAAGAAGCTTATCCCGACAAAACAATTATTCAAGAGAAATGTTCGTGGTTACGAAGATGTACAACATGGAATTGCCGAGGTATCATCGAAATGGTTGAAGCCAGTTACCGGAACAATCGAGCAAGTTGTATTTGGCGACGAAAAAGATCCAGATACGAAGAAAAAGGGAATTTTTCCTATGTTGAAAGGTATTGAGGAACAATCACGAACATTACCCGATCGATTAGCAATAGCAGCAGCAGCACAAGGGCGACAACCTGCAATTGCTTATAAAACAGGTAGTAAGGGAAAAACCGTAGTAGGAAAACCGGGAGTAAAAAAAGGGAAGTTTAATATCGAGAATTTAAGAGAAAATTTCACCGATGAGGGATGGGAAATAATATCACGACCGCTCTCGACACTGTATTCCATAGATCGAATTGGTCAATTTGCGGAAGATATGTTTAGTACTCGAAATGAATATTTGACTGAAATAGGAAAGGGAAAATATAAAACCCGTAATAGTTGGTATGGTATGTTATATAAAGTTTATGCGGAAAAAACACAGGCGAGTGAAAGGGATCCATTTTTTAGAAGATTTTTAGAAGCAGCAGACGATAGATATAATCGTAATAAGCAACTAGCGGAAGATATAAAACAGCATACGAAGGAAAGAAAACAACAGGAGAAGGAAGAAAAAGCTAAAACACGAAAAAGAAAAGTAATACCACAGGAAGAGGATATTCAACCACAGGAACCGATAGTTCAACCACAGGAACCGATAGTTCAACCACAGGAACCGATAGTTCAACCACAGGAATTAGGAGCTAGACCAAAAGAAAAAATTCCACCTCAGAAAAAAGAGAGAAAATCAAGAAGGAAAAAAGAAGATATTCAACCACAGGCACCGATAGTTAAACCAGCACAACCTAAGGCACAACTTTCCGAAGATATAAGGATGAAGGAAGAATATGAACTTCATCCAATAAAACTTGATACTAGTGTAACCGCTGATAATTATTTGAACACGAACATATTGCATTTACTTAGAAACTATGATTCAAAAATTCAGATGGCTGCGGATGATTCTATTGAAAATAGAAGATTTATTTTGAGAAGATTTATTGCTGATAAAGTCGAAGAAGTTGATTGGCTGGCGATAATTTATTTTGGCACTTTAGGAAAACCAATAGACTATTCTGATAAAAATTTTGAAAAATTTATATCGGATGTTGGTGATTACAAATTAATGAAGCTAAGGGAAAGTCTATCATCTACAAGGAAGAGTGATATATTAATCCCGGGTTTCCCCCCCCCCCTTCCTTTCAACTCCCCTTAGAATCACCATTAACGTTGTCATCAGGGACATCGTCAGGAGAAGTATTCGAGGAAGCGTTATCGCCATCGCAATTTACAAAACCAAAAACAGGAAGCGGATATACAATTTGCCCTGACAGTGTTGTCAACGATGTATCTCGCCTCGAGGTATTAATCGGAGGAAAACGAGCCGGAAATAACTCTCGCGAAGTAATCAACGAAGCCTCAGATATTTGTCAGCGGTTATTCCGCGGTGGCATCATCAATTCTCACATTTACAAAGAACTTGTCGATGAGCTCATCGATTAAAACAACACAATTGAAATAACATGATTGTTCACAAACATCAGCGCAGACCCAAACAGGTCCGCATAGTAAACTCTAGATTGCCCGTGTACAAATATATACACGGCAATGGATTCGGTGATATCATTGGAAGTCTCGTTACGCGAATAATACCTAAAATCGGACCCGTGATCAAACAGCTCGGATTAAAAGCAATAGGAAAGATCGGCGAGACTGCCATTTCTGGTATCGGTAATTTGGCCAGCAAGGGCTTCAATGTTGTCAAAAGTAAAATATTAAATTTAATGCGCAAAAAACAACCCGTCAAATTGCCTATCACCAGCGAAATGCCACCCGAAATCAGCAAAGTCATAAATGACGCAGCAAATAAAAAAATAAACGATCTAGCGCAGGAAGTTGCTAAGACAAATCTAGCACAGGAAGTTGCTAAGACAAATCTAGCACAGGAAGTTGCTAACACAAATCTAGCAAAGGAAATTGCTAAGACAAATCTAGTAAATACAAGCTTCATTTCAGGCAGCGGTCTTCGTTTTAGATGATATTCTTAATAATAAATGTTCGCACAAGTGTCAAATGAAGTGTTTGACATGGACGAGCCTGTAGGTAGGGACACATCCGTGCGAGATTTCCAGTATTTTTCATACGACGCAGTGACACCAAATGCACCTAATCGCATTGAAATTCAAGTTCACGACACAACGAGATATTTTCTTCCATCAGAGGCATATATTGAATTTGGTGGCGAACTAAGGAGAGCTAATGATACCGATTATCCAGTAGATTCCAAAGTTGGATTTGTCAATAACGGAATTATGGCTTTATTCAAGAGCGTCACCTACACGATTGATGGAAGAGAAATTGAATCAATTACAGATAACGCTGATGTCGCAACGACGGTGATAGGCCTGGCCAGATACTCGGATGATTTTACTAGATCAGCTGGTCCTAGTATGATGTTCGCCAAGGATACTAACGACAGCGCAGATCATACCCAGTATAATATCGCTATACCGGCTGATCAAGGTGGTGTTAATCCAGCCACCCTGATGGCGGTAATGATCAACCCCAATGGCGATTACAACCTTGGATTTGCCACGCGGAAAACAATGCTGGTTGGTCCTAGTTTAAGATTCTCCTGTGCAATTCCACTATCCCACATTTTTGGATTTTGTAGACACTTCAGAAAAGTTATTTACGGAGCAAAACACACAATTTCCTTCGTTCGAGACCCCGCGAGTAATGATAGAGCTATCTGGAGAGACAATAATACTGTTCCTGATGCAGGCAAGGTAATCCTAAACAAATTTACCTTGTGGATGCCAGCGATAACTCCATCGATACTTGTGGAAGAAAAATTATTATCATTCATGAATCAAGGCGGAAAATCCGTCATGTCCTGGCTGACAACGATGACCGACTTTACCGACATTAATATCAACGGAATATTTACCTGGCGAATTGCGTCACAACAGGGCGCTTCGGCACCTAGACATATCTTTATTGTTCTCCAAAACACAAATAGATACGATCAAACTCACAGTCATATGATATTTGACAATTTCGCAGCAACAAATGTATCACTGAGAATAAACGGCCAACAAGAACCATCCGAGGAAATATCAATTAATTTTCCCACCTATTCGACGTCCCGTGCATATCATCGCTTGCTAAGTTTCATGGGACGCGATCAAAATATCGATACAGGATTACAAATATCACAGATAGATTTTAATACTCGCTATCCTATCTTTTACTTCTCCTTGGAGCATCTCGACTTGGTAAAACAATCCGTTGTCGATATCCATTTCAAAGCCAGAATTGACACAGGTGGGCAAGTAGCAAGAGCCATCGCGGTGATCCTCAGTGATAGAACAATGATCTTGGAAGGCATCAGCGGCAGAATGAGAATTATTGACGCTCCTGTCGAGAACATGTGACAAATTCCAAATTTAGATTAAGCGATTATTAATATGCCATACGAACACGTCAGTGTAACTCTGACCCCAGGTCAGATGAAAAAACTCCAAACAGCGATATCAAAGCGATGCGGTATGAAATTAACACTGAAAAACGATCAGATTCACGGTGGGCCTAACAAACTGTCGCTAACTAGAGGTCAACGTGAACGATTTACCAAGGCCAAATCAGCAAATTCTGGCGTTCATGTGAGCCTTTCCATAGGCGCCATCAGAGATATGGTCAAAACAGGCGGTATTTTCCCTGCTGCTCTATTGGGGCTAGCGAAAATGGCTCTTCCGGCGATTGGAAAGGCATTCGGATTAGGCGCGCTCGGAGGTTTAGGTTCTGAATTAGGCTCCACAGTAATGCGAAAAGTTACCGGAGGGAGATACAGTAAAAAAAAGGGGAACGGCCTTTATCTAAGACGCCCCCCCCCCCCCATACGGATCCGGCCTAAGATTAGCACGGCCTATTCAAATTTAGATTTACTTAGCGAAATAAAGAATAAAAAAATAAAATTTTTCAGAGGTGTATTTATGCGAGATCAACTACCAGACAAACCAAACTCTACCGAGACAGGAATAATTAATCTCGATAAAAATACCGGCCCTGGCACACACTGGGTTGCCTACGCGATTAATCCTCGCGAAGTCGTTTATTTTGATTCGTACGGATTAGCACCGCCAAATGAATTTATCAGCTATGTGTCTTCGCTGAAACTTCCGGTTTGGTATTCGACACTTCCAACGCAGACATTAGCGGATCCACCAATATGCGGCCCGGAGTCAATTAATGTTCTTGACGCAATTTCAAAATCATCCGGCCCTTATAACAAAATTGTATTTGAATATGTCATAGATAAATATCATGGTTGATATTTACGGTAGATTTATCTACAGGAAGGAAAAAGCAGAAGTGACTGACGTCGATCTATCAAAGTTCGCAACCAAGAGCGATATTAACAATCTTCTATCGCTGTCAGAGGTGGACCCTGGTGAAGTTGCTGTTTTTCAAAATACCGAAGGGCGATTACACACCAGCAACGTGAAAATAACTGATATAATCAAGCGAGAAGAATATAATGATCATATTAGTCAGTTTACTCGTCAATCAGAATTAGTGTTGAAATCTATAGCTGATATTACTGACCTATTAGCGGTATTGCCACTAAAGGCCAATATCGCGGATGTAGAAAAATCCGACAAAGAGCTATCAGCGGCGACGCTTCTAAAGGTCGATAAAGCATTACACGACGATCTTCAGGACAGAATGATAAAAAGATTTACCAAGCTAACTAACGATCTTAAAAAACTAGACGATACATCAAAAAATCTCAATAAAAAACTCGACGAGGATATAAAAAAATTCATCGAAACCTCCTCAACTACACACAGCGATCTCATCGAGAAAACAAAGAAAATAAACGAAGATATCGCCCAAATCAACAAAGATATTGAATCGGCACGCGCATTAATTTTTCAAAAAGCCGATAGAACATCACACAGCGATCTCATCGAGAAAACAAAGAAAATAAACGAAGATATCGCCCAAATCAACAAAGATATTGAATCGGCACGCGCATTAATTTTTCAAAAAGCCGATAGAACATCACACAGCGATCTCATCAAGAGAGTAAAATCCATTAACGAGGAAATTACCAAAATAAATATCTCGTTAGGTCAGAGAGCAACAATCGACGATCTCAACAAAAAAATCAGCGAGGAAATTAATAAACTCAGCGATCTTGTTGTTCCCGAATTTACTAAGGGGTTTAACGCGATGCGTGAATCGACAGATGAGAAAATAAAAAAAATCAACGAGGATCTTCTCGACGCATCTACAAAAATTAGCGATATTAACACAAAAATATCACCACTGAATCTTCCAAAATTGGCACGTTTTCACGTGCCGGATCAGGTGGTAACAAAAAATCTTAACTGCAATGTGCCATTTGTGTTTAAGACATATAATTATACTTGGGACCCTGGAGACAGTATCGGGTTTTATTTCACCGTGCCAATTACTGGCGTATATCGAGTATATGTTATCTCTGAGATAAAATTTAAGATACAAGGACAAAACCGTAAAATCCACGAATTTTATCCTGGATTTTTTATTGTTTCGCTAAGTGAAGATAGCGCTATGGTATGCGATCTAGAACCACCAGACAGAACCACCACAGGACCGATTCCCTATTTTGTAATTTTCGAATATTTATCGGGATGGGAAACAGTTGGTATTCCGGGATAAACACAATTGGTAATCTGTAATTGTTATCGTAGATTAATAAATGACCGCATCTGACTACCGTTACAATCAGGCGCGATCATGGCAAGATTCGCTAAAAAAGCTCCTCGACGAATATCAAACAAAAATAAAAAAATACCAGCGTAGATTAGTTATCATTGACGTCGCCGTGTACACGGTATCCGCGGTAGTCGCTGGTGCGGGAATAATTTTATCCGCGGTAACAACAATAGCGCCAATCGTTGCAACGATAATAATCTCGTCGACAACAACAATCGCTGGTGTTCTCAATATCGTAGCGAAAAAAATCTCCTCGTGCACGAGTGAAAAGTTATCATTGTACAAGAATAAATTATCCCAGGTCAACGACGCGTATTCGAGATTATCATCGCTGCTTTCGGAGAGTCTCAATGATGGCGTTATCTCCGATCCAGAATTTTCGGCAATGATCAGTATTTACTCGGAGATTGAACAAATGAATATTAATAATGTCCGAGCTAGCCCAGATCGTGACAAACACGACACCGCCGACAACAACACTAATATCATTAAGCTCAACCAAGCCTGAATTTAGCATCAATTTTCCAACACCAATTAGCGTCAAAGAAATTGCGTTAACACAATTGCGTGTCTACAATAGCTGGCCTAATGTTAGATCGACGTCATTCGGTAAATTATCATCGAATAATTCGCTTGTTTTTGCCAACAAAACCAAACCCGATGGAACGCCAGATTGGATATATGTCGGTATACCAACAGGTAGTTACGAAATTGATCAGCTGGATAAGGAATTTACTACCAGAATATCAAATATAACCGGCGATGCTACTCCGGGAATAAAAATATCTGCGCACGAACCAACGCTATCATCGATGATAGAAGTGAAATCACCTTACATAGTAGATATTTACCAATCATCGATTAGATCTATATTAGGTTGGCCCGAAATTCCGCCTGTGGAAACATCGGATGATACAACCCCCGGGTTTACCTCGTTGGATTTACCAAGTACACTAGAACCAAAAAAATCCGACTTTGTCACCGACGAGGCTTTGACATCATTCCCTACATCTAGCTTTGATATAATCAATAAGGCTATTGATCTCATGGAGCAACATAAACGTGATCGTATTGTATTTTCTTTTAATTTTAGGGGGGGAAATATTTCATGGTTGGTTCTTCCCAAAATTCCACCCGCGGATACAGTGATAGATATTGGTGAATATAAAAAAATTATAATAACCCCAATAGACGGCGATTATGTAAAAAAAACCATCAGTGAATTTAATAGAGTACATAAGATATTCCTTTCTCATTTTCGATCATTTTTCAATGAATGTATCGAAAATAAATCAATCTTGTGTGAATTTCTCCCATTGGACGTGAGAAGCTTGAATCGAATTGCGAACGATCTTGAATATTATCATAAAATGCTCATTCAGGCGATAGTCGACGATGTATCAATCGGCGATTATATTCTTCCTATTATCAAATTTACATTGATCAAAAATTCAGGAAATAAGAAAAAATTCATGGAATTACATAAATTAACCGAGGAAACGCTACCAAATTTCAAATTTCCCGGTTATGATGTTGATAAACTAAGAAAATCAGTCACTGATACCATCGATGAGTTATTTCCGAAATTACATGCCGCGTGGGCAGAGAAAAAACAATTAGCGCTGTTTCTCAGACACGATAATGATCCGACCAAAGGCGGGCGGCATATCTCGCCAGGTATCGTCAATATAACAGAAGTTATCGCGATTTATCTTCACGCGGATGTTGTCGAGGGCAGCTACAATGTTGATTCGTCAGAGTCAAATCAAGCACAGCAGGGATTTATATTGTATTCGTTTTCACCTAGCGCCTCTCCGGGTTATTTGATAATAAAGGAGCCGGTGAATCCGTTTTATCTGCGATGTCATAATCGATTGTTGTCAAGGATAAATTTCAAACTGACGGACCAGAAAGGAAATTTGCTTGATATACGCGGGGAAACTGTTAGTATCAATCTGCTGGTGAAATCGTAAATCCGTCCTCCAGGGAAAAACAGGCCAAAAAAATAAATAAAAACCGGGGAAATTTTCAAAATTAGTAAAAATTTTTAATTTTTTTTTTTTTTTTTTGTGGAATTTCTTCAGGAAGATATTTCCTTGGCCTTGCTCTCATCGACAAGCTTTTTCAACTGTCTGATGCGTGAACTTGTAATTTTTTTTGATTCGTATGCTTCTGATAAAATCAATCTAGCTTTTTCTACCAGCGTAGATAATTTAACAAAATCCTCAATTTGATCATCGCTGACTGTTGCAAGCGATTGATACATCGCGATTTGGATCTTTTTTATTAATTTGTATTCGGATGGTAGCGTGTATTTGTATTCGAGTTTTCCTTGAATGATTGTTTCGAATTCGGATCGGATTTTACTCGTGTCCAACTCTGATGGAAGATTTATTTTTTTCTTCAGGTCATCGATGGCTTCGATGATGTTATTTATATTTTCTTCGTCCATTATATAATTCTGTAATATTCAATTATTCTTCGTCGCTTTCCGAATCGAATATTATTGGTATATAAGAAAATTCGATCCACTCGTCAAATTTGTAGGAAAATGCTGCGCTAGTTATTCCCTTTGCCACTCGTTGCACCGATGCTGGATTAATATTATAATATTTTGCAGCGGCGCTCATTGATTCGAATATCATCTCCTCGCACGTTTCCTGATTTATCGATTTGACGGCCTTGGCATATTTCGGATGTTTGCCGGTATTGCCATATATACAATTTTCACTCGGAGTTATCGCTCGAAGGTTAGATAATTTGTTATTAAGTTTATCTCCGTCGATATGGTCAATGACCAAATTATTCTTGATGAGTCCATGGAAACACTCGAATATAAATCTGTGAGAAAGATAATTTATACCTCTTCTCCCACTATTACTGAAGTTACATATCAAATAACCAGAATTGCAAATATTACCAACATTTTTCTTTGTTTTGATGTTTCTGACAATACCATCTGATGATGACTCGTATCCCTTGATCGTAGGATGAGATCTAAACTCGTGTGTGATTTTCATTGCAGGAATCGTTGATTTCATTTCCATTATATAATAATTATCTGTCTAAATCATAATTTGCCTTGAATCGATTAATATAATCCTCTTCGCAGGTTATCACCGAGGAAGATTTCTTTTTGTAATATCTGAGCAATTCCCGATAATTCTTTCCTCCGCAGGATAAACACAATCGAGTCTTTCCTCGAGTGCCAACTTGACAAACTAAGCACCGCTGTGGTCCTTTACTGCCTCGTCGAATCGCATATATGTGAGCGCCACAATAATCGCCTCTGCAGGATTTGTCGCATGATTTTGTTGATCCGATTGGTATCCATTTGCACTGCATATTATAATTTAAATATTTGTCTAAAATATAATAATGGATGCATTTGATCTTGATGAGGCAGAATATATCATTCCTGAGGTTGATCGTGCCAAAAAAGAATTTTTCGATGATGGAGCGGTTCACACTTGGTCGACATGGAAAACTAACTCTGTTGATGCTACGATGAATCTGGAACGGGCCAAGAAGATAATCGAGCATATAAAATCCGAACATAAAGAAGAACGATTTATCTTCGGAATAAAATTTATTGCACAAATGCCTGACGACACTTGGATTATTCGCGATAAACGAGATCCCGTGCGTGGCAGTAAGAAAAACGTCATCCTTGATAAAAATTCGAAGCCAGGATTATTATTGGGAATCGATGGTCCTTATTATGCCAGGGCGTATCCTTCTAGTGCTGTTGTTTATGGAATTTATCGGCTGAATAATAACCCGGACATGAAAAATCTACCTGCGATGAAAGAATCACCGATGATAAACTGCGTGGCTGAGCGTGTTATCGAGCACATGAAAAACGCTCGTCGTGGATCTGGTCTGACACAATTGAGGTTGGATAAAATTAACGCGTGGGCGAAGACTGTTGTTGATGGCGCATCGATTGACGATGTTGCTGTGTTGAGCAAGAAACTTAAATTTCCTATCACGGTGAAAACGCTATCGGGAGAAATATTATATTCGTCGCCGTATAGATCTCGAGGAGTACCAATCGAAATTGTTGATCATAATTCACATGCGTGGTCGCAGTCGGTAATGATATTTCCGCGGAATCGTGCTGTTAAATTTTATCCTGCGGATGGCGCAAAAGACAATTCCGATGCCATGTTCCGATATATCAAAATATTAGCCGCGTCTGATCCGATATCAGTTTGGTTATTCTCGAGCGAAGAAAAATACGATCAATTTATATTGCCGCGCGGAGATATTTACCGAGATGAAAAATTGCATGAATCGATGAGAAATATCGCGGTGAAATATTCGTCAAATCCCGATCAGTTATTAACGAATTGTTTTACTGTTCCATCTGTTGCTGCTCACGCTGCCAGAGAAAGAAATTCGTGGAAACCTACAAGGAATGAATTTCTCACTGATATTCAACTTAGTTGTATCGAATACGGCCATGGCGGATTGTGGAATACCAAGTATTATTTCGAAGACATGATATCCGTTGATATGAGCGCGTGCTATCCTGGAAGTTTCCTTGGATATGGCGATTGTGCGGATTATTTTGCTAAATTTGGCCATCCCACCAGCGAGATGACAAGAGTGGCAATTAACGGACCGTTGCCTGATTTTGTCATGACCGGATTCGCTTATGTAACTTCATTCGAGTTTGCTGAAAATTTACATAAAATTTGTTATATTTGGTTTGGTCGGCATTTATCGCAGCGTCGTTGGGTCCCTATAGCGTTGTTGAGGTATATGCTGGATTCATCAATGTTAGTATCGTTGACGGTTAGCGAGGCTATTATATCATACAGGAAACAAACTGAAGTGTGGTTGCCGACGGATTGTGAAAACGCGAAAGATATCGGAAGAAAAATAATTGGCAAATTTACTCAAGGAGGATCCGTTGATCATAAACACCGACACGCTAGGTTGTTTATCAACGATGCCGAGATGGACTTTATTATAGCCGATACGGTATCGCGAGGGATATTCTGTAACAGAGAGAATATTATTATTGATGGAGTAAAGTTGGGTACCGTAATTAGCTATCTCGATGGAGAATCAGCGCAGTATACGCATTTGAGATCATCGATGCTCGCTTATGTGAGCATAAATTTACTGTCGATGATAAATAAATTTTCTGATATCGCGGTAAGGGTCGCAACGGATTCGTTTTATCTCGATAAGAAATATCAGTATAGGCTGGATAATTTAATCGCCGATGGTTCTTGGGGCACTTGGAGGATAAAAAACGAGGATATTCTAGATTATTGCGAAGACGCCGATGTCGAAGATTGCGATAAATTTCATCGAGATAAATTTGAGGAAATATCGACGGCTGCATCCGCATTTGACCCGATTTCACGTAACAAATTCGTTTACATGAATGGTCCTGGTGGTAGTGGTAAAACAACACGAGCGATAAATTTATTTGCGAAATCTGATATGATCGTGTTGACTCCAACTCACAGATTAGCGCGAGAAATAAGGCAACGCGGCGTTGATTCTGGTACGTATCACAGTTATTTCAAATACAGCGGTGGATTATGGGATTCGGCTCGCATGGGAAATAAATATATCAACAGAATTATAATATTTGATGAAATTTGCACAGTAAATTTAGTTGTATTAAAATCGTTCCTAACCTGGCTGGAGGAGAAAAATACAGCCGTGATAATGTGCGGAGATCATGGCCAACCTGATCCGATTGATGGTGAATCTCCTCACGAATGGCTCAGGAACTTTGTTGACTATTATGAGGAAATCGACGCTGATTATAGATCCGATGATATTTTACTGACTGAATTTAAGAAAATAATTCGATTACAACCGAATAAAATTCAATGCGATGTGATGAGAAGAATAATCGACGAGACTCCGATGGATATTTTTCTAAATTTGTGGCGTCCCGATCATTTGATCGTTGCTAGTAGGAAAATTGTTCGCGATGTTATTCAGGAAATGTTATTCAAGCTTCATTGTGAGAA
Organism: Sinohyriopsis cumingii; assembly: GCA_028554795.2. Classification (NCBI taxonomy): domain Eukaryota; kingdom Metazoa; phylum Mollusca; class Bivalvia; order Unionida; family Unionidae; genus Sinohyriopsis; species Sinohyriopsis cumingii. Next base: position 61,244,371 of record CM068833.1, on the reverse strand, counting down.
ATTTCCAACATTGCAGGTGCCGTTGTGTTACAGGCCCGCTGATACCAGAAAACAAAATATCAGTGTTACTTTACCCTGCGGAGAGGAAAAGATCCTGGTCTTGAACGATATTATTCTTGTTGATATTAATCTTGTTAATGACGCGATAAACGCAGAAAGATCGCCATGGAAATTAGGCTACGCAACAACGATACACTCATCGCAGGGATTGACCGTAGATGGTCAAGTTTGGATCGTCGATGATAGAATTTCCTGGTCAAATTTAGTTTATTTAGCCGTGTCAAGAGTAAGAAAATTATCTCAGTTAGGTAGAATTCGGTTTCACATTAATGACGCTGGCGGTAGTTGAGTATCTTTCGGTATTATTTGTAATTCTTCCTTGGTAAATCCGCGCTGTGGCGCTAGTGAATCTAGAAAATAAATTGCTGGTCTTCCTGACGATCTTGTTACGGCTGATATTTTATGTGTTGTTACGCTCCAGGTTGGATCGGTTGCTCTTTTTCTTCCTCCTTCGGCCTCGCCTTCTTTATATAAATACCGGACCGTGACGCTACCTAGCACAGGCGGAATTGTGGAATCTCGCTTTAGGGGTATATTCGGTTTTGTAATTGCAATTGCGGGTTTCATTGCTATTGTTCGAGTCGTCTCATTATTTAACGCGTTGATTACATGAGGCAATCTTGATACCCAATCATGAGATCGATTATCTTGAATAAATTCGCGCGCGTACTGATATCCGAATAATCGTTCTGCAAGAGTTTTATTGAATCTTTCGACGATAGCCTGATTGTGATGAACACCTACAATACCGCGACGGATTTTAACATTATTCTTTTTCATCAATGAAGTAACCGCGCCGAGAAATTCTCGACCTGGATCAACCTGGAGAAGCTTCGGCCATGTTAATGGAGATCGTGAATAAATTTCGCTAAACGCCTTAGCAATCTCTGTTGCTGTTTTATTCGATAACGGTTCCGCTTCCTTGTATCTGCTAGCAATATCAACAACCGTCAACACATACTTGTATGTGACTCCGTCGACGGTATCGTGAGGAAGAAACATTAAATCAGCCTGATGAACTTCATTAGGGACGCTGACAGAGAAACTCGCGTACGGTATTTTCTTAGGCGGAGGAAGATATATTTGCCAGACTGCCTGTTTCGATAGCCACGATTTAGCAACGGATTGTTTTACTTTAGCGGCCTTGGCGAGTTTGGCTATTGCTGATTTTCCTCGCCAAAAACCTCGCGGAGAATAATATATTTGCTCCATTATTATTTACCAGCGCCGAGTACTAATTTACCTTTCATTGCGCCTTTTATCAACCAAGTTGCCAATTTTTCTTTGAAACTTTTGTAAGGAATCGCGTCTATTGCATGAATTAGCCTAATATCAGCGAGATGCCTTTGTTGTAAATCTCCGCTGCGATACGCAAGATCGTGATAGTAACACGCGTTATCGATGGCGTTTACTGGATCCTCGCCGGGATTTGGTTGATTATTATCGTTGAGTCTTATATCGAGCCTCGTGCCGGGTCCGCAGTAATTGTATCCTGGCAGATGTTTTTCTCCGGGATATTTTGCCCAAGGCAGTCCAGGTAGATTTTTCAAGGAGGCGGCAATGTCTCCTCCGGTTCTTCTATTTTTTTTTTTACAAATTTGAACTTGCGCGTCTTACAAACTTCGCATTCTCCTGCAATTGCGTTCCTGTTGTTGCGTGTGACGATTTCGGTTGGATTTATCGTAGCTGTGCGCGTGCGACACTTAACACAATATAGATCCATGTATTCTAGTAACATGAATGTAATTGATTTTTCAGCCACGAAGCGACGCGAGCAGGTGAAACACAACGCGGTGTTACCGAATTCGATAAGGATGATAATTATTGGCCCGTCCGGTTCTGGAAAGACGCAGTTGTTGTTAAATTTGATAATGCGATGGTTAAAATGGGATAAATTGTATTTGGTTGCACCGTCCGTTGATGATCAGCGTTGTTATCAAGTACTAAAGGAATTTAGCGACAATACCGACGAAGGCACAATCGAATTCATCACAGACATCAATGAAACTCCATCCGTGGAAAATTTAGATGGCGGCGTTAATAATCTTGTCGTATTCGATGATGTTATGCTGGATAAGCAAACTAATCCGGCTAGGATATTCTCGCGTGGCCGACACAAGAACACTGATGTTATTTACGTGACGCAGCGATATACGCAAATTCCAAAGGTAATTAGGGACAATTGTAACATTTTGTCGGTTTTCAATGGCGTCGATACTCACACGCTGAGAAATATTCATCAGACTTGGTGCAACGGCGACATGGACATAAACAAATTCAAAATTTTCTTCAGCCGCGCCCAGGCAATACCGCATGGTTTTATCACGATTAATCTTCATGATCCGCGTAGTAGATATCGAATCGGTCTTGATCAAATTTATTCATGAGACTTGCAGCCAAACTTTGCAAACTTCGTCGACGGAATAAATTCCCCCCCCCCCCCTAAAATCTTCGTTTTTTACTTGTCCAGAATCATCGATTTTGCACACAAAAATTGCAATCGGGGTTGAATTTACGCAAATTATTTTTCGTAGGAAGGCTTATTTTTGAAATCTGAGGCTTCTACGGAGAAAGTTCTCGTAGGAGGCTTTATTTGGTCTGGAACGTCTGGTCTGTAGAACTTCCCTGCTGCTTGGGAACTGTGGAATCCACAACATTTATTGCTTCACATATATAAGTTAATACACAGTAACCATTTTACTGTTAACTGTTTAAAATAAACAAGATTATTATGCGGTTTTGCTAAGATGCAACCCCCCCAATGCGATATCAAAAGTGATCATGTGTTGTTGCTGTCATTTGTAAATATGTACACATGTCCATATATCATTGCATCTCTCACTAATCTGTTTTTTGCATGATAGCACAAAAAGTATCAAACACAGGACAATGACATTTTACAAACCTCATTATGTTAATAAGCAGATGACCTGGTCAGATTTGATTTTCTGGCTATTACACTGATTTTCAGTCAGTCAGCTTATGGATGACCTTGTGCCTGTTATGCATCATCTGTCAACATTTGTTTGTTGTGCATCATCTGTCAACATATGTTTGTTCTGCATCATCTGTCATCATTTGTTTGTTGTGCATCATCTGTCAACATTTGTTTGTTGTGCATCATCTGTCAACATGTTTGTTGTGCATCATCTGTCATCATTTGTTTGTTATGCATCATCTGTCATCATTTGTTGTGCATCATCTGTCAACATTTGTTGTGCATCATCTGTGAACATATGTTTGTTGTGCATCATCTGTCAACATTTGTTTGTTGTGCATCATCTGTCAACATATGTTTGTTGTGCATCATCTGTCATCATTTGTTTGTTATGCATCATCTGTCATCATTTGTTTGTTGTGCATCATCTGTCATCATATGTTTGTTGTGCATCATCTGTCATCATTTGTTTGTTATGCATCATCTATCAAATAAAGCAAATCTGAACTCAAACATGGCCACCATTTCTATAAATAGAAAGGCCTTTAAAAGATCACGAAACAAAATTTGGCCAAAAGCAGAGACATTGATAAAATGCTTTCTGATTTGTACAAATCATGCCAACCAATCATCATATATGACTATCATTACCAAAACCAAAGAAACCTTCTAATGCCATTTTTTCTTTAAAAACACTCAGCTGATCTTATAAACTATGACAGCATTCTGGATAAAAGGATCGTGGCATGATATATTTTCAAACTGAACAAATGATGCTTATCCACAATCAAGTATGGCCAACAATACGAAACAAGAAAATCCTGTAAATGACTTTCTTAAACATTGATGAGCAGAATAATGACAGTTCACTGGATCTTCAAATTTGTGATCTGTAATAACTGTGAAATCCATAAGAATAGTACAGTTCTTCCTGACCCATGACGATACTCAACTTCAGTTGCATTCAAGTTGAGATCTTTGACATCTGGGCATCTGAATGACAATTACGCAAAGTTATGTTTCTGCTGATCTTTCAATTCATCAAGTAAACTGGTGCTTTCACACTTGTGAAACTGGAAATCATCATTTGGAACATAGCGTTTGTAACAAAAACTCTACTAAGCACAAAATGCATTGCTGTTTCTAATGTTATGAAATGCAAGTGAATCGGGAATTACTGAGGTCACCAACATGAATCTTCATCAGTACAATTCATTCAAGTAGATCTCCATTTTAATCTTTATCAGTACAAGTCATCCAAGTAGATCTCCATTTTAATCTTTATCAGTACAAGTCATCCAAGTAGATCTCCATTTGAATCTTTATCAGTACAAGTCATCCAAGTAGATCTCCATTTTAATCTTTATCAGTACAAGTCATCCAAGTAGATCTCCATTTTAATCTTTATCAGTACAAGCCATCCAAGTAGATCTCCATTTTAATCTTTATCAGTACAGGTCATCCAAGTAGATATCCATTTTAATCTTTATCAGTACAAGTCATCCAAGTAGATCTCCATTTTAATCTTTATCAATACAAGTCATTCAAGTAGATCTCCATTTTAATCTTTATCAGTACAGGTCATCCAAGTAGATCTCCATTTGAATCTTTATCAGTACAGGTCATCCAAGTAGATCTCCATTTTAATCTTTATCAGTAAGGCTCATCCAAGTAGATCTCCATTTTAATCTTCATCAGTACAAGTCATCCAAGTAGATCTCCTTTTTAATCTTTATCAGTACAAGTCATTCAAGTAGATCTCCATTTTAATCTTTATGAGTACAGCTCATCCAAGTAGATATCCATTTGAATCTTTATCAGTACAAGTCATTCAAGTAGATCTCTCCATTTTAATCTTTATCAGTACAAGTCATCCAAGTAGATCTCCATTTTAATCTTTATCAGTAAGGGTCATCCAAGTAGATATCCATTTTAATCTTTATCAGTACAAGTCATTCAAGTAGATCTCCATTTTAATCTTTATTAGTACAAGTCATCCAAGTAGATCTCCATTTTAATCTTTATCAGTAAGGGTCATCCAAGTAGATATCCATTTTAATCTTTATCAGTACAAGTCATCCAAGTAGATATCCATTTTAATCTTTATCAGTACAAGTCATCCAAGTAGATCTCCATTTTAATCTTTATCAGTACAAGTCATCCAAGTAGATCTCAGTTCTGATCTTTATCATGACAAGTCATCCAAACAGATCTGTTTTAATCAAAATAAGCACAAGTCATCCAAGTAGATTTCAGTTTTAATTTTTATCAGGACAAGTCACCTGAGTAGATGTGTTATCTTAAACAGTACAGATCATCCAAGTAGATCTCTGTTTTAATTTTTATCAGCACAGGTCATCCAAGTAGATCTCAGTTTTAATTTTTATCAGTACAGGTCATCCAAGTAGATCTCAGTTTTAGTTTTTATCAGTACATGTCATCTAACTAGATCCCAATTTTAATTTTTATCAGTTCAGGTCATCCAAGTAGATCTCAGTTTTAATTTTTATCAATACATGTCATCCATTTAGATGCCAATTTTAATTTTTATCAGTACAGGTCATCCAAGCTGATCTCAGTGTTAATGTTTATCGGTACATGTCATCCATATAGATCTTTGTTTTATCAGTACAGGTCATCCATGTAGATCTCAATTTTAATTTTTATCAGTACAAATCATCCAAGCAGATCACAATTTTAATTTTTATCAGTACAGGTCATCCTTGTAGATTTCAATTTTAATTTTTATCAGTACAGGTCATCCAAGTAGATCTCAGTTTTTATCTTTATCAGTACAGGTCATCCAAGTAGCTCTCAGTTTTTATCTTTATCAGTACAAGTCATCCAAGTAGATCTCAATTTAATTTTTTCATGACAAGTCATCCAAGTAGATATGTTTTAATTTTTATCAGCACAGGTCATCTAAGTAGATCACAGTTTTTATCTTTATCAGTACAGGTCATCCAAGTAGATCTCTATTATAATATTTATCAGTACAAGTCATTCAAGTAGATCAGGTTTAATTTTCATCAGTACAAGTCATCCATGTAGATCTTTGTTTTAATCATATTATGCTCACCTTATAAGTGGTTATTGTTGTCGTTGTGAGTTTAAAGCTATTTTTCAGCACAAAATAGGCTATACAAAACAACCAGTAAAACTGTTGGAGGAAGAACCCAGGATAACTCTATCATAATCACCAACCCACAAGAAGCTACCAACAGTTTTCTCACATACCCATATTGGCCTAGCCTCAGACTCAAAACCACATGGACAGAAGTGAGCTGGCAGTGATTGGTAAAGGCAATTGTTTTAGACCACTCAGCCACTTCAACCCACCCACCCCAGAGGAACCATGCTATAATGAAAGGCCATATAGTAAGGTAATGCTGCCTAATGTGCTAATAATGAATGACTTTATAGTGAGGAACTGCTGTATTATTATAATCATGGGCCTTATAGTGAGGAACTGCTGTAATGTTATAATGATGGGCCTTATCGTGAGGAACTGCTGTAATGTTATAATGATGGGCCTTATAGTGAGGAACTGCTGTAATGTTATAATGATGGGCCTAATAGTGAGGAACTGCTGTAATGTTATAATGATAGGCCTTATAGTGAGGAACTGCTGTAATGTTATAATGAGGGCCTTATAGTGAGGAACTGCTGTAATGTTATAATGATGGGCCTTATAGTGAGGAACTGCTGTAATGTTATAATGATGTGCCTTATAGTTAATTATTGCTGAAGGTCTTAAGTTAAGAATTGCTGCAATGTTATAATGATGAGCCTTATAGTGAGGAACTGCTGTAATGTTATAATGATGGGCCTTATAGTTATGAACTGCTGAAGGTCTTAAGTGAAGAAATGCTGTAATGTTATGATGATGGGCCTTATAGTGAGGAACTGCTGTAATGTTATAATGATGGGCCTTATAGTGAGGAACTGCTGTAATGATGTAATGATGGGCCTTATAGTGAGGAACTGCTGTAATGTTATAATGATGGGCCTTATAGTTATGAATTACTGAAGGTCTTAAGTGAAGAATTGCTGTAATGTTATAATGATGGGCCTTATAGTGAGGAACTGCTGTAATGTTATAATGATGGGCCTTATAGTTATGAATTGCTGAAGGTCTTAAGTGAAGAATTGCTGTAATGTTATAATGATGGGCCTTATAGTGAGGAACTGCTGTAATGTTATAATGATGAGCCTTATAGTGAGGAACTGCTGTAATGATGCAATGATGGGCCTTATAGCGAGGAACTGCTGTAATGTTATAATGATGGGCCTTGTAGCGAGGAACTGCTGTAATGTTATAATGATGTGCCTTATAGTTAAGAATTGCTGAAGGTCTTAAGTGAAGAATTGCTGTAATGTTATAATGATGAGCCTTATAGTAAGGAACTGCTGTAATGTTATAATGATGAGCCTTATAGTGAGGAACTGCTGAAGGTCTTAAGTGAAGAATTGCTGTAATGTTATAATGATGGGCCTTATAGTGAGGAACTGCTGTAATGTTATAATGATGGGCCTTATAGTGAGGAACTGCTGTAATGATGCAATGATGGGCCTTATAGTGAGGAACTGCTGTAATGTTATAATGATGGGCCTTGTAGCGAGGAACTGCTGTAATGTTATAATGATGTGCCTTATAGTTAAGAATTGCTGAAGGTCTTAAGTGAAGAATTGCTGTAATGTTATAATGATGAGCCTTATAGTAAGGAACTGCTGTAATGTTATAATGATGGGCCTTATAGTTATGAACTGCTGAAGTTCTTAAGTGAAGAATTGCTGTAATGTTATAATGATGAGCCTTATAGCGAGGAACTGCTGTAATGTTATAATGATGTGCCTTATAGTTAAGAATTGCTGAAGGTCTTAAGTGAAGAATTGCTGTAATGTTATAATGATGGGCCTTATAGTGAGGAACTGCTGTAATGTTATAATGATGGGCCTTATAGTTATGAATTACTGAAGGTCTTAAGTGAAGAATTGCTGTAATGTTATAATGATGGGCCTTATAGTGAGGAACTGCTGTAATGTTATAATGATGGGCCTTGTAGCAAGGAACTGCTGTAATGTTATAATGATGGGCCTTATAGTTAAGAATTGCTGAAGGTCTTAAGTGAAGAATTGCTGTAATGTTATAATGATGAGCCTTATAGTAAGGAACTGCTGTAATGTTATAATGATGGGCCTTATAGTTATGAACTGCTGAAGGTCTTAAGTGAAAAATTGCTGTAATGTTATAATGATGGGCCTTAAGTGACGAATTGCCATAATGTTATAATGAAGGGCCTTATGGTTATGAATTGCTGTGATATTGAAAGGTCTTAAATGAGGAATTGCAGTAATGTTATAATGATGGGCCTTGAGTGAGGGACTGCTGAAATATGATAATGAAGGGCATTATAGAGAGGAATTGCTGTGCTATAAAGAAGGACCATACTTGAGGGATTGCTGAAATGTGTTAATGAAGGGCTGTAAGTGAGGAATTACTGTAATGATATAAAAGAGCCTTACAGTGAGGAATTGCTGTGTTATAATGAAGGGCGTTAATTGAAAGATTGATGTAATTGTATAATGACGGACCTCATGTAGGGAATTGCTGAAAAGTGATAACGAAGGGTCTTATAGTTTTGTTCATTACAGGTTCATTCCCAGATTGTGACTGCCTAATAATGAGGGGCCTTATATTGAGGAACTGCTGTGTTATAATAAAGTGACTTAATTGAGGAATCGCTGTAATGATATAATAAAGAGCCTTATAGTGAGGAATTGCTGTGCTATAATGAAGGGCCTTAACTGAGAGGTTGCTGTACTGTTATAATGAAGGGCCTTATAGTAGGGAATTCCTGTGTTGTAGTGTAGGGCCTCAAGTGAGGGCATGCTGTATGTTATACTGAAGGGCCTTATAGTGAGAAACTGCTGTTATAATGAAGGACTTCAAGTGAGGGATTGCTGTCAAGTTATAATGAAGGGCCCAAAGTGAGGGATTGCTGCAATGTTATAATGAAGGGACTTAAAGTAAGGAATTGCTGTAATGTGATAATGAAGGGCCTTATAGTCAAGAATTGTGACATTATATTGAAGGGTCTTAATTAAGGGCCTGATAGTAAAGAACTGCTGTTATAATGTAGGGTGTCACAGTGAGGAACTGTTATGTTATAATGAAAGGCCTTACAGCAAGGTATTGCCTTGTTATAGTGAAGGCCCATATATTGAGGAATTAATGTATTATTATGAAAGATGTGCTGTATTTGTTATAATAAAGGGTCTGATTGTGAGGCAATGTTGTATGTGTTAAAATGAAAGGCACTCTAATAAAGGAAATCTCTATACTGTTATAATGGATGTCTTATAGTGAGAGTGCTGTATGTGTTATTAGGAATGGCCTTACATTGAAGAGTACGGGGGCCCCGAGTGGCCGAGTGGTCTAACGCGCTCACTGTTACGGATCACTGCCATCTCACCTCTGTCTGCGTAAGTTCGAGTCTCAGATTCGGTTAATGTGGTTATGTGAGAAAGCTTGCCATTAGCTTCTCGTGGGTCAGTGGTTCTTTCCGGGAGTTTCCCGGGTTCTTCCTCCACCATTTATACTGGCCGCCATGTATAGCCTATCTTGTGCTGAAAAATGGCATTAAACCCTACAACAACAACAACAACAACACTGAAGAGTACGATATAATGTCATATAATCAAGTGACTTATAATGAGCAAGGTGTCTATAATGTGTTATAATAAAGGGCCTTATGGTGAGGAAGGGCTCTATACTTTATAATGACGGGCCTTAGTGAAAGAGTATAATATAATGTATTATAATATCTGATGTACTCCACAAATAAAAATTAATTCTCTGTAGCTTCTCTACTGATAAATACTCTCCAATCTTTGTCTACCTGACCCCCCACCCCAAACTGAAACAACAAAAGGCCAGCAGGTATCATATCTTGTTGTCCTACTGTCTGCAGTGCTGCTCTGCTTCTGAGAAGTTGTTGTTGTTGTTGTTGTTGTAGGGTTTAACGCCATTTTTCAGCACAAGATAGGCTATACATGGCGGCCAGTATTAATGGTGGAGGAAGAACCCAGGAAAACCCCTGGAAAGAACCACCGACCCACAAGAAGCTACCGGCAAGCTTTCCCACATACCCACATTGGCTGAATCCGAGACTCGAACCCACGCAGACAGAGGTGAGATGGCAGTGATCCGTAACAGAGAGCACTTTAGACCACTCGGCCACCTTCTGAGAAGTACTACAGCAATAAAAATATGACCATGTATTGCACTATATTTCACACTATTTGGTTTTCATGTCCTGACAAAAACACTAACAATGTCGTTATAATACATTTATAATATTTCAGCCAATGTAGGTATATGAAAAAGTTTGCAAGTCACTTCCCATGGATTGGTGGTTTTTACAGGTGTTATCTTGGGTTCTTCCTCTGCCAGTTTTACTGGTCACCAGGTATTGCATAGCAAGTGCTGCAAAAATGGCATTAAACAAACAGCAACAACAACAACATTTGCAATATAAAAACAACACTGACATCATCAAGATACTGATACTCCCTCTTTTACAACATTATCCTGTCCACCGCTAACTTGGACAAATCCCAGAAAGCAAATGTAGGTCAATGGTCACTTCATCTTATACAGTCGAACTTCTGCTGCAAATCAGACTTGTATTTCATTGGATATGTGTTCATTTACTTCATTTGGTGAAATCAAAGTAACTACCGGTAGTATCATCCACCTTCCTCTTCAACATTGTGATACTTATACAATCCCATAATACCACCCTAAGTCATGTATGTGACTAAATATTTCTTTCTTGAATATACGTGTCTATTTTTAACTCAGACCCATCGCTTGTTTTAAAACTAGTTCCTCAACCTAATGTTTCACAAGATTGGAAATTATTTGCCGTTATTATTGTGGTCACAGATAACCAACAGTGTGCAAAGTAGAAAGTGTGTCTGAGATTTATCTGGGAGGAAAGATGCCAGTTTAAATTTTTGCATACATTTCAATAAAAAAAAAACTTATTAGTCATTTTTGGAGTGACCAATTTTCATGGCTCTTTCACCTTTTTGTAAAAAGTAAAATGTTCATGTGATTCAAAGGTTCCTCTTGTAGGCATCTTGCTAGTCCAATATTTTTACAAAGCAATCAACAACAAGCAGGGCTCAAATTAATTTTTTTTTCACTAACCCACACGATCGGCAGAATTAAATTATTAATGATCCTGACTAAATTTCACTACTCCTGCTAAAGCCAATTCAGTCTCTAACTCAACATTTTTATTCAGCAACATTAATGTAGACAATGAAATTCACCACCAAGACCCAGGAATGAAGTTCCCCACACACTTTTTTGTTTCACAAAACACTCAGTGTAGAAAGTGCACAACATCCTAGCCTCTCCTGGATTACAAGTCAACCATTTGTATTCATTTCTCCATCATTTCTAGTATCTTTTTATTCTTTTCTCTTAGTCATATTTGTTTTAATGACCTCTCTCTTGTCATCATCCTAATTTCTGGTGTTCTGCTACGAACCTTGCAAACACTTTGTATATTTGTTTATGCACACAATTCACTGAATGCTTATCAAAAATGATATAGATATTTAGTACACTCTGTTCTGTACAGTTCTATGTTTTTTGTTGACTCAGCAATTCTGACTGGTCATTACTAGCCTGAGACACTATACCTTTTGTTATCATCAGTAATTAATCAGTTTTTGGTGACAATGCACCAGTCTGGTTCCATAATGCAGATTACCATTACAAGTAATAATGACTCACAGTCAGTTCTCAACTGTTATTATTGCTCCGGTGGCCTATGGTTAGAGCATCCACCTCAGATGCAAGAGGATAGGAGTTCGAACCCCAGTCAAGTCATAACAAAGACTTTTAACAATGGTACTAGCAGATGCCTTACTTGGCACTCAGCATTAAGAGGTTAGTGTAAGGAATGGCTGGCCTGGTGTCAGGATAATTTGACTTGGTGGGACATTATGCCACATCTCTATGACCCAAGTACTAGACATCATTATAAACTGCTACACTGCAGAAATCGTAGTGATATGACTGGAAAATTGTTAAAGCTACCTTAAAAAAAACAAATCACACACACACACACTCAACTGCTATGATACAGTAATTTCACTGCTTCAACGGATCTGTGAGAGCTACATTTAAGTTATCCATTGGCAAAAATATCACTAATTGCAAGAGAGTGGATTAGCTTTCATTTCGAGCCCTGAATAAGGGAGATGAACAGTATCATTAATTTTCTGTTCCACATGAAGCAAATATCACCTAGCATACAGGCATGGGGAGATAACTTTCCCTTACTGACTGTGGAGTTTTTAGGTTGTAAATGCATGAATATGTTTAGAATGGTCAATAAAGATTACATGGTGTGCTGAAATACACCAATTATTAAAGAATTGCAAATTCTGCTATACTGTCACACAATCATCAAACAACAACAAAGGTCTAAAGTGAATGGGTCACTAATTAATTCCATATCACATCATGTGATATGTTTGTCACCTGAAATACATTTGAGCTTGACATGTTGACAACTATTGACAGTGTATCAGATATCTTCACACTTTCTCTGCATTCTAATTATAAAAAACTAAAGCATGTTAATACAACAACATGATGTAACTTTACGGCAAATGTCTCAGTCAAAACCAGTGTTCATAATTTTAATTTTCTATAAAAAAATCAAAGGACCTATATATTTTAAATTTTAAACCTTATACACAAAACATTCTTTTTTCAATTTCCAGGCATCCTGCATGCTTTGAGTGGAAACAAAATTTATGATGGACAAGATATAATGGGATGGAACGGAAAACAACCGACAACAATAAATCTCCTTTCCACTGATATGGTAGGAGAAAATTTATCTCCTTTTAAGAAACTTTCACAACATTTCATAGTGAACTTAGATATGACCTTAACCCTTTACCTCATGCAAGCACCTTTGGATGCCTCTACTCCATTCGCATGGAAGCACCTTTTGACGTCTCTACTCCTTTCCCATAGAAGCGCCTTTTGACGTCTGCTGTAAACATCAGCCATTTTAAGCTGGTTTTCGTAGCGCCACCTTCGGGGAAAACCTCCTATTAAATACTACATTCATTTCTGCGAATGACAATTACGTCAGATCACGTGGTCACTGTTTATGCTCTGGTCGATATCTGCTATTTAAAGTAACTGGTTCGTAATCTCCACTCTCCAAAATGCAGATCGCGGATTTCATTCAGTACTTACGAAGTTTTCATGATTAGATTCACAACTATGAAAGATTCGATAACTTAGGTAAAGGCTCTGATATTGATGTAGGCAGCAATTAGTTTTTATAAATTATCAAATTCAGATGACTTAGTGATGTAAACGCAGACAAAAAACTTGTAAATTTCGAGTATGAGAAATGGCAGCTATAACAATCGAACTTTACTCTTAAATTTTTCCACACATAATAGATGTGTACCAAAAATGTAAAGTGGTTAAAATTGCTGTTAAATGTAACATACATTACATTGCTTAACAGTTAACAGGCAGGCCTATGCATATGGAGTTGAATAGATAACGGGTGTTCTATTTATAGCACGCTGCACTGGGTAACTTTGCTCTATGAGGTAAAGGGTTAAGGAGAATGACTGTACAAAACACAGAAACCATATTATGCTTAGAAGTAGGAGATTAATATTGTCGAAAAAGATTTTTTACTCCAAATACTACCCATGACCCAAGTTTAGAAGAGGCATCTGACCTTTTCTTGAGAAAAAAAAATCTACATACAACTTACTGACTGATATTCATTCATCTTTTCTTTGCCTTGTGCATGATCTAGCATGCTTTGATTACATCATTAATTTTATTTAATCAAAGTCAGCATTCCCAGTGTCCATAGTAACCCAAAATTTTACCAATTTTTTCTTTCAGATCCTTTATATAGCAGTGAAATTCAAAGCAGTCCAGGTGACCATGGGTAAATAAAGTACTAATCTTCCAAGCTTATGCTGAAATTTTCATAATTTGTAATAAAATTAGACATAAGAAGGTATATCAAAGGAATTGAAGACTCACGGATGCAGGTTTTCCCATCTAGACTCAGGATCCTTCCCACATTGCACTCACAGTATGGCTGTCCCATCTCAGAGAGAAGACATTTTTCTGTACAGCCAAGCTGATTCTTATAACACAAATTCTGTGTGCCTGAGAAGAAAATAAATTTCACTTACTTCATCATAAACTTAGGCTCCTCTACTGACACTTGCATTCTCATTGTTCTCAAACGGATAGTGTTCTTTTGCCTACCAAGGCCCAGCGACAAGGAATGAATTGCCTTGAGATCTTAGACACAAGGACACTGTGACCTCATTCTAATCTTAAAACTCACGTACTTCAACTAATAGAACAGACTTAATGACTTAATAATGTTTACATCCTTAATTATTGTCAGCATGTTTTTGTTTTGCAACATGGTGTTTGTTTTTATAATCTTGTAGTTGTACAAGTTTTAATGTGTTATCTAATCTTATAAAGTGCTCAGAGCTTCTAAAGGTTAGGCGTTTTACTAAATCCACATTATGACAGTGCAACCCTGCCATAACGCGTCCTGCGATAATGCGAATTCAGATATAATGCGGTCATGGCATGGCTCCCAAAATTCTGCATATTCATTCGCACATGAAAAAATATCTTTTGTTCAAAGTACATGAAATAGTGCATAAAAAATGTATTATCATTTTGGGGAAGGATCACATATGAAATCGAATATAATAAAATCATGGTGTGGTTACTGAAATTTTAAATACATGTACATATATTTTTCTCATACCGGGAAAAAATATTTTTTTAAAGTATGAGAAATAGTGTATAAAATGTTTATTATCATTTTGGGGAAGAGTTCACATATGAATCTGAATATAATACAATCATGGCGTAGCTTCTGAAATTTAACAATTTCGCCAGGTTCTTGAAGTGTTATGCCAAAATAAACATTATCAGAAATGTCACCTATTACTGATCCATGAGTAAAGCCAGTAAGTCGTCTTTGTGATTGTTTTCAATTAATTCTGTATACAATCATTTCTCAAACAATAGCCAACATATGTTTCTTCTTTTACTGCATACACAACCAAGCAGCAGACAATGTGGTGGTTGATAAAAGGTTCTCACAATTTAATAAACATCAAAAAAACGAAAGCCACCAACATGTTTGCTGGGCTTGGTGGTGTTATTAAATGCAATCAGTTGACCAGTAAATAATGTCCGCTTTATTAGCTGGAAATTGAAAGGGTATGAAATTGTACATGCATTCAGCTTAAATTTTTTTAATAAAAGTGACTTGTGACCATTGCAGGCTTACTGCAATTAATTCTCGGGTTTTACATGTGTATGGTGTTTGTTTATGAACTCGTTATTAATTTCCTATTTTTTATAAAAATATTTTATCGTTGTGGAAAAGCAAGTTCACAAACACAAGTCACTCTCTGCACTTTGCGCAATGATTAGTATAGTAGTTTTCACATGTTTCTTTTGATATTCACGCTGAAAGCATGTGTTGATTGTCAATTATTCTGGATGTAGTCGTTCAAACAAATAGGCATACAGGCATTCATTATTGGAAATTTACAATAGATAAATGTACACGGAAATGCATAGGAGAAAGTTTAGCAGATTGAAATTTGTACAAACACAGTTCATGGACATTGGAACGTAATTAACCGTGCACATGCTTCCTCTTTCCTAACCTAATTTTGCTGTTAATTTTTCCCACTGAATTCAGACACATAATGATGTAACAAAATTATTGAATAGTTTAAATATGTATGCAATTTTTGCAATGGAATTACTTGTATTATGGATTAATTGCAAACCCTGATGGTACGATATCAGACGGCAAGTAAACGGTGTTAATACTCTGTTCGTGCTGTATATCAGATGTTGAATTCAGACACTATGATCTGGGACAAAATTATTGAATATTGTAAATCTGTGTGCACGTTTATAAAGAAAATATAAGCATTGTGTATGAACTGTATGCCACAACAGCACAATAGTAAACGGCGTTGATACCCTATTCAACATATACATTAAACATGAATACACGTGTATGTGCCAATGGGTTGTTCCCTATTAATGTGATCCAATTTTTTTTACCTCATTTATCATGTTATAGCGAGGTTCCACTGTATTTATTATTATCATCATCATCATTATTATTAGTAGTAGTAGTAGAAGTAGTAGTAGTAGTAGTAGTAGTAGTAATAGCACTAGTAGTATCATGGCTATTCAATATAATATACTTGGGATTCTGGGAAGGCACCCACTTGCAAATTTAGAATTTTCTGTCATCTTCATATGTACGAAGTAATCTGACTGTTCTGGAATATATAAAAACATGCATGATACCCAGGACAGACAGACAGACAAACATACATACATACACACATGAATATGCCCTTCCTGGGTATGATGCATGTTTAATGGAGCAGCTCTTAATTTCCCCCATGTACTTACTTAGAAAACACACGTTCACAAGTCTCTTGGAAAAAATATAGGTGAAATCAATTAATGGTGAAGATAAATATAAGATGAATTTTTAAGTTCCAAGTCTCTTGGAAAAAATAAGATAATTATTATAAATTTAAAGTAAAACCAATTATTTGGGTATTACGTGTCTATCCTTTTCTCAATCTACATATCTTACTAAAAGTGTCCAAAAGAAATTGCCAAGAAAACTTGTTTGATTTACTGCAACTGAAATTCAGACCAATTCATAATGGTAAAACTCACAATTGGCAGAATCTTCAGCAACTGCAATAATGGCCATGGGTTGACGATCCAAATTTTTTCGCAGCCAAACAACACCATGACCATCATGCTTGTTTGCACGCAGAACACCTCTTAACATCCAGTCCGTCCAATAGATGTAGTTTTGGTATACGGTCAGACCAAACGAGTGTTGTGGTATTGATGTTATAAGAGTCTGAAAAGAAATGGACCCAAATTAAACTGAATTAAATTAATCTAGATGAAATTTAAGTTAAATTATTTCATTCTAAATGGATGGAATTGTATTTAATGAAATGGAAAACAAACCTCATACACTAAGCATGGATACATTAAGCAATGATACTATATAGTGACATGTCTAGTACATGTATGGATACATTAAGTAGATACAGTATTATGTACTGATACATCAATTATGAATACATAAGTAGATACTATGTACTGATACATACATCAGGTACTAATAAATTAAGTATGGATACATTAAGCATATGCTAAGTACTGATACATCAGGTATTGATCATTAATAATGGATACATTAAGTATATAATATTACTGATACATCATGTCTTGATACATTAAGTATGGATACATTAAGCATACGCTAAATACTGATACATCAGGTATTGATCATTAATAATGGATACATTAAGTAGATTCATAATATGTACTGATACATCAAGTATTGATACATTAAGTATGGATACATTAAGCATATATTATGTACTGACACATTTGGTGCAGATATATTAAGTATGGATACAGTTAAACATAATCCTTGGAGGACACCCACTATCCAATAAAAAATATTCAGGGAGATTACTATACCTAGCTACACCTTTCACTTCGATAACTTGCTCACAGTGGAGTCCACAAATACAGACTGCACTATAAGTGAGGTGCGAGTTACCGAGGAACCTCCAAAATTGAAAAAAATTGCTTTGCCATCAAGAAAACCATGGGAGGGGAAGTGGCATTAAGGGACTGGGCTGTTTATTGACTGAATCATCATTTTACAATCACGTCAATAAAACATTTTAATAGTGCGCTTTTTCTAATGTTATAAGAATTCATCTTATATTTATCATCACCATTATTTGATTTCATCTATCTGTTTAAACAACATTTATTTTCAAAATGTCCAACATATGAAAGATCTTTCTAACTGATTTCAACATCCATCACATGTACATGAAAAAATCTGTGTATTACATCACTACTTTTTGTTTTCTTGATGAGTTTGGTTCCATAGTGGTGTTTAATATTATCTTGCCGAATCGGGAGTCCTCAGAGCAGAGAACTAGACTAACTGTTGATACACCACCAAACAAGATTCTTTTTTATCAGAAACACATGACATTTATTTTGTGAGACAATTGTCTTCGTTGAAACTCAATTTCTGTATCACTCAATTAGTACAATATTGATGTCGTGATTTCACTGGAATTAATAATGAAACTTCTCATCATCTTTGAGGATATCTCTAAGTGCCAGTCCAAGAATTCTCTGAAACTCGCTTGCCCACAATGGTCTGTATCTGTGAAATCAAGCTCTTTACTTTGCAAAGAATTCATTTTGCTTGGCTGCCTTGTTATCTTTGATCACAGTTATGAAAGAGTCAGTTAATTTAAGGTAGTTTATGTTACATACACAATAACATTTATAAGTGTTCAATTGATCAAATGAAGTGAGATCACCCAATATAAAACTGGGGCCACTAGGTTTTAAGTTATTAAGATTTTCATGCCTTTTAACTTTTCATTTATTCCACCTCCTTTATTTGATTCAAAAGACATAATTAATGTGATAATACAAAGGAGGCCAGCATTTAATTCAGTGCAACAATACAACAAATACCAAATTTACTGTATATGTTGGGACACCATATTTGTTGGAACACCATAAATTAATTTTAAAAGTAATTTTTTGTGCACTGTATGTTCTGAGACACATCATTTCTTTTGAGTCATAAGTTGTGGGACACCTTTTAAATCATTCGAAAATTACATGTCGGACAATGCACTCCAACTGAAATTTTATTTTAAAAAATATAAAACTGTGTACTTGAGATAAAACCCTTTAATCCACTCTAGCAGCATCTCATCAACATAACCCTTCTCCTGCACACATATGATCCATTCTTGCGGTACATGAATATTTTTTTAGCTTTCTCATACTGTGAAAAATTGTTAGAGGCAACACATCACCTGAAGCAGAAACTGCAAGGACAAAAGTCAGATTTTTTCAAATCTGCACTAGTCTTGCTAATTCTCACACTTCTGACCCGCAGCTTATCATCAGTCCATCCAGGAATACAATCAAAGTCCACATGAGTTTCATCCATGTTAATGATCATATTGTTGGCAAAATGATCTGTTTCTCTTCTGGCCTTCACGAATTCATCATGTGATTTTATTTTCTCCAAATCTTCTGGGTGATGCGGATCATCAATGTTTGCACACGAAGCACTATATTGTGTCACTTTGTTCCACTGTTTTACTTTCTTTCAAAATTTTCGTGAATACTGATGAAAAGAATCAAAGTTATCTTCCATATCTCGGCTGTCTTTGTATATTCAAAACTAAAAAATAAAAATTCGGCACACTTAAAAGAATCCAAAGTCGGCCTTTGTATTGATATCCTTTCAAAAGAATTCGGCTTCTGAGTCCAAAGTCGGCTTCCGAGGTCGGCTTGCTTTGTAATAAAAATAACCTTTGTCTTTGATGTCCTGTCGGTAAGTTCAAAGAAAATGTTTACTGCTGGCTACCAGTTGTGTTTATTTACCACCAGGGCTTCTATGTGCTTGGCATCTGTAGTAATAATTAATACAAAGGTGCACTGATGTCTGCGGATAAATAGTAATGATACCTTTGTAACCTGTGCTGGCAAAAAGATTGTCACTTGTACTCAAGTGAATGTGTTTTCAAATAATGATTTTTAATTGCGAGATACTGTCATACAGTAGACCTGGATATAATTCAATCTTGGCTATTTTGCACCTACCACTGTATCATGCATGAATGGCAGTTGTCTTCAATATATCAGTTGATTATTTCCCTCTCGTTTGCGAAATCGTTCGCTTCTCTTCTGGCCTTCATGAATTCATCACAAGATTTTATTTTCTCCAAATATTCTGAGTGATGATGGGTCATCGACATCTGTGCACAAAGCACTATATTGTGTCACTTTAAAATTTGTTCCACTGCTTCAATTTATTTTCAAAATTCCTGTGAATACAGGTGAAAAAGGAACCCAAGTTTGCTTTCATATCTCGGCTGTCTTTGTATATTCAAAAAAAAATAGACTCACTTCATAGAATCCATAGTCAGCTTCCGATGTTGGCATGCTTTGCAGTAAAATAACATTTGTATTGATATTCTTTACAAAAAAAGTAACCAAAGTCGGCTTCTGAGATCAGCTTGCTTTGTAATAAAAATAACCTTTTGTCTTTGATGTCCTGTCGGTAGGTTCAAAGAAGGAGTTAACTGCTCGCTGCCAGTTGTGTTTATTTACCACCAGGGCTTATATTTGCTTGGCATCTGTGGTTACAATTAATACAAAGGAGCATTGATGTCTGCGGGTAAATAGTAAGGATAATTTTGTAACCCGAGCTGGTGAAAAGATTGTCACTTGCACTCAAGTGAATGTGTTTTCAAACGATGATTTTTATTTGCGAGATACTCTCATACAGTAGACCTGGGTATAATTCAATCTTGATTAATTTGCACCCAACACCATGTCATACGTGAAAGGCGTCTTCAAGATATCGGTTGACTATTTCCCTCTTGTTTGTGATTTTGTTGGCTCCAGTTTTCAGTCGGATAACATGTTCAAACCTTTGAGCACAACCACACACAACTGTTTCTTAATGTTCATGTCAATGAACAACATGGTGTGTGGTATCGGACATAATTGATACACGCTACAATATGGAAGCCTACGCTACTTTTAAAGATTTTGTGGATATATTTTATTCTTTAATGCTCATGTTGAAAAAAGGAATAAATGATAACACTAAAAGGTTGATTTCTTTTTTTTTATTATCAATTAAGTGTTTTATTTATCTATTTTATTGCAACATGGGGGGGGAGCACAAGTGCACTAAAAAAATGTCATTTCTTAAGTCTTGGAACATGTGACCAAAGTGAATAAATGTTTTACCATAAGTTCTGGGACAGAAAAAAAATTATTATTTTATCGTGTCCCAACATATATGGTAAATATGGTACTTCCAGAAGTCATTATAAAAACACAGTTGGCACTTAATTAGGTTCTCAGAGAAACACTCACGGACACAGCTGTTATGTTAGATTGACTCATTTTATGTTTAATTACAAGAGGACACATTGCATTTATGATGATTACACTTAAAAGGAACTAGAACTTTCAATTGATAATTTTTTAAATTTAATTTGTATTTATTTATTGAAGTACTGCATCCACTTGGTGTGAGAGACATTTTCATTTATCAAAATTTCCTTACATATCGCTATTGTGGTACACTAGAAACGTCGTCTGGAAAGAAAATGTAAAAAAAATTGTATGACCTATTTTTAACAAATAGGGATCAATTTTGGGGGTACTTTCTGGTTTAAAAAATGGGATCCATGCCTGATCCCGCATTATAAGCAGGTTTGCGGGTTATCAGGGTGCGAGTTATTGAGAGAGTGTTGTAGCATGTGTGTGTGTCCATCCATCCATCCGTCTGTCCATCCATCCATCTATCTATCTATTACATGAATAAATGCTCAAAACTTACAATTCTGTTTGTTCCATCCAAGTTGCATCTCTCAATTTTGTCCAGCCTAGCGTCTGACCAGTACAGTTTTTGGGCAGGGTGGTCAATCGACAGACCATTTGGTGTGCGTATCTCTGTTGATATAATCTGCTCATGATTAAGTCCATTCAAAGTGGCTCGATGAATGCCTGGTTTATCATCGTGCCAATTTGTCCAATACATCATTCTACAAGAAGGAAACATCAAAGTACAAAATATGAATACTGTGTAAAACACTTGGAATTACAGTACACTCTCATTATACAGGTCTGATTGGTTTAGAACCATTGCTCAATATTGACAGGATATCCTTGATCTGCCCTGTATGCCACATTGTCAAATATAGTAACAAGAATGCTGCTCTTTGGCACAAGTTTTGAGGAATGTATATATATACTTTTCATCTACATGGCAAACAAGGGGAGACAACTGACAACTGACAAAATTGTTCTTGTGATGGTGCTTTTTTCTCACTCACAAAGCATCACATTCTGTTCTCGAATCATTTGACTTAAAATTTTATCCCAACTGTTATTCATGTCAGGCAACTACTGCCTATGACAACCCAAACACAAATAATAGCGATGCGTCATTCCTATGATGTTACTAATGCTTAAATATGTAAACAATGACAATTTACACTTTCAAACTTGTTTCATTTGCTGTTTGTTACTGAAGAATAAGGAACTCGGGCGCTTTGCATAACTTATCTTTATTTTCTTGTTGTTCTCTACATCACTATCTTTATTGCAATGCCTACAAATTAAAGGGAGATAACAAAAATGACAATAATAAAAATAATAACAATAATAATAATAACTATATTTAAAAAAAAGATCATTTGGTCAATTGATGAATCTTCCATTATGCCTTCAACAATTATATTTTGTACATATATATTTCTGTTTGATGCCTCAAAGTGCAGATGAATAGCATTTTGGTTTAGGAGCAACTAGACCAGGGTTTGGCAACCTACAGCACGTCGAGAGGTTTTGTGTGGCATGCGAAGAACAGCCAAAAATCCTGATTTTAACACTGTTACTCTTCTACTGGTGGCATGCGCTCATTAATTTTGTAATTAAGCAGCATGCTATTTAAGATAGGTTTCCACCCCTGAACTAAGACCACATGTGTGTGTAGGTGTAAGGTGTCCAAGTACCATAATTTAGGTGGAGTAGTGATAACAAACTTGTGCTAATGGACAAATGGAAACTGACAAAAAGATTATTCCATGACCTCTACTGGTCTTAATTTTATATTGTATAAAACATTATTGGCAGTGTATACTTTTATTAACTGACTTTTATTTCTTGTGACTTTTTTCCATGACATTTTATTTGCTGTGACTTTTTCTTGGATCATGGACTTTTTCCATGACATATTTCTCTTTCTTTCTTTCCTGGATCCTGGAAACTAAAGATGGTGTATGTCATTTAATCCATCCAATTTTATCCCATTTATGAATTAACACATTAACCCCTGGTGATGATTTTATGTGGCAGGAGGTAGTAGCCTATTTCCAAGCTCCGTAGCGTCAAGGTTATGTTTGATAAAGTGGGTGGTATTATAGAAAGGTAGACAGATGTAGCTCTACAATGATACCAAACAGTCTGAAAGTTCTAGTTGCACTACAAAATACAGAGGGAAAAACCTCATTTTTTTTACCCGATTTTTTTCCATCCAAAATTTGCTAGTGGTTGGAATCCGAATTTGTGTCCAGATTTTAGACTTTTTGGTCTCAAATCTAAGGCAGACCGGTTTGAACAGACAGATGAACCCTTGCAAAATGTAGGATAAGATGATCATTTGGAATAAAGTATGGTCTTGATGTAAAAATAATGGGTCCAGTAAGCAAAAAAAAATAAATAAAAAAGAACTCAACTTTTACCCTTCTGCTCATGCGCAAGCCAAATAGCCAATGAAAAAGTACATTTCTAATACATCTAGGCATTATGTTATTGGAAAATCACCTGGAAGCTGCTTTCTTAGGATTATTTCAGAAATAGCTTTCAAAATGTGTTTCCTACTCTAATTTCAGGTGAAAATGACATAAATCTAAAACTGTATTAGTTAAACTGCCTGCATAATTAGGAGATGGCTTGAAATCGACCAATGGCTTGTGACGATTTAACTTGTCGTGCAGGATACAGGCCTAGACTAATACTGCCACTCAGACTCGGCATTCAGGAAACAAGCTAGGTAAACTGCACCATGTTATCGTGGCACTCAGGAGATGAGGAAGGTAAAGTATGACGAGTTATAGTGGCGGCAGGGGTTAATGAGTTAATGTAATATTTTTGAAAAAAGCTGCAGTGCAGCATAATGAGTCTTACCCCCCACAGCTGTCGACAGTGATGGCACGAAGCCGATCCCTTGGAGTCATCTGCATTACTGTGTAACTCGTGCGAGGCTTTTTCCCCACGCTGATGCGGCTAATACAAGAGTTAGTGTAGCTGGTGTAATACAGATCACTGTTAACAGAATCAAATGATAGCCCTTCTGCTGATCCAATGCCTGATAATTTAAAGAAAACATGAAGTCAAGTATCAGGGAACAGATCCAATGCCTGATTATTTAAAGAAAACATGAAGTCAAGTATCAGGGAACAGATAAAATCTGAGATGAAGAATTAAAGTTTGGGGCATTATTTTGCAAAAACAGTGAAGTTTCAAGTATAGAATGAGAGTCTGAGTATAAAGTGTATACTATAATTATTGAAGAAGGCAGTTCCAAAACATTAATATACTGTAAAGGCAAATTCATTATCTGAACATTCCACTAAACTTCTGCAGTGACCTAACCCAGTTTTTTCATGTACAGCTTTAGGCCATAAAGTCTAACTGATGAACTAGTTTTTCCAATTTTTATTTTCCTATTTAAGATTTAATGCCCAGTAGTTCCTTGACACAATTTTCTTAGGGTTACAATGCTTGGATATAAAACGAGAATTAAGAGACAACTGAGCAAGTTGTTCCAAATAATGCACACATCTATGCGTGTGTATGTGTGTGTCTGTGGGTGTGTGTGCTTGTGTGTGTGTGCATGTATACATGCCTGTAGGTAGGTAGGTATGTAAGTGGGTGGGTAAGGCAGGTAAACTGTATGCATATGTGATAGTAAGCACTCAACCCCCACAGGTTTGACCTATTTTGTTCAGGATTTTAAGCTTTTTTATTTTGGCATGAAAAACCTCACAAATCATATAAAAAATACCTTCTACAACTGTAGTCAAGCCCGAGCCATTGAAAAATATGGACTGTATTTCTCCCCGCTGAATGTCGCTGAAAAAAACTGTTTGAGTTGCATGATCAAAGGCAAGTCCAATAACGTTTCGCAGCCTCGTCTCGTGGAATATAGGTTTGATTGGTGGATTTTTGTTATCTTCATCTAGATCTATGCTCTCGATTGCAGTTACTCGTGAATAAAGAAGGAAAGTATTGTGTTCTGTAAAAGAAAACAAAGGTTTTCATGGATGAAACTGTAACATATTTTAAAACTGATTCTATAACAAGTTTCAAAGTATCCACAACATAACTTTCTAAAGTTGGAGTTAAGATCCGAAAACCTAGAGAAAAACCTTGGACTTTGCATAAATCAATACTGAACTCTCAGCATGTCCAAAAATCAGAATTCAATTACCTTACCAATTCAGTGTAGTGTCAAATAATGTACCACAGAGGTGTAGTGTCAAATACTGTACCACTGGGGTGTAGTGTCAAATACTGTACCACAGAAGTGGAGTGTCATATACTGTACCAAAGAGATGAGGTGTCAAATACTGTATCACTGGGATGTAGTGTCAAATAATGTACCACATAGGTGTAGTGTCAAATACTGTACCAAAGAGGTGTAGTGTCAAATACTGTACCACTGGTGTGTAGTGTCAAATACTGCACCACAGAGGTGTAGTGTCAAATACTGTACCTATGAGGTGATGTGTGAGAGAGCTACCTCTACACAATCAAGTACCACCTTCTAGGCTCAAATTTGGGGGGTAAATAAATATGTAATTTTCCAGCATAATTCAGTCTGTATGTTTGTTGTGTAATTTCAGTCAATATTCTTGTCCAGTAATTTTAGCCTCTGTGCTTATCGAGTAATGTAGTCCATGTGCTTGTCCAGTAATTTAGTTCATGGGCTTGTCCAGTAATTTAGTTCATGGGCTTGTCCAGTAATTTAGTCCATGGGCTTGTCTGGTAATCTCAGTCTATGTAATAATAATTATAATAATAATAATAATAACTTTACTTAATAAGAAGAAGCTCTTCCATGAGACCCACTACAATGACTTTTGTACAAATACAAGATGAGGTTAGTTTAGACAACAAATACTATTAAAACTCAACATCTGATCTACTCCTATAACAAAATATGTACAAGGTTTCAAGGATGATTACATAAAGGATTTCATACAAATAGTAGTAGTGAACATTTGTAAAACATTATAGGTGAGTACATGATAACAATGTTGTAAAAAGAAATAGCACTGAATTAAAGAAAATCATACAAATAAGAAGTTTTTTAAAAGATTGGCATGTGTCAGCTGAGTTTTTTAAAGTTGATATGGAGTTCCATAGTTTGGTTCCAGAAACAGCAAAACTCTTCTCATAAAACTTGTTTGAGACGGATATTAGTTCATACATATGTACATTTTCAACAAATTTAAAATTACATTTAAGTTAATCATGAGCCAAACCATGTAAGGATTTACAGACTAGTAAACCCTTCTGAAACTGTGTTCTCTTTGCCCAGTAATTTTAGTCTATACACTTTTACAATAATTTTAGTCTGTAGGATTGTCCAATAATTTTGGTCTGCATGCTTTTCTAGTAATTTCAGCTTGTCCAGTCAATTCAGTCTATCCCTTTACCTAAAGTATGGCTTTTTAGCCCTTCAATACACATGAAGCAAAGTTACCCAGTGCAGTGTGCTATAAATAGAACACTGTTACCTATTTGACTCCATACACATAGGCCTGCCTGTTAACTGTTAACCCTTTACCTCATAGAGCATAGTTACAAAGTGCAGCACACTATAAATAGAACACCTGTTATCTATTCAACTCCATATGCACAGGCCTGCCTGTCAACTGTTAAGCAATGTAGTGTATGTTACGTTTAACAGCAATTTTAACCATTTTACATTTTTGGTACACATCTATTATGTGTGGAAAAGTTTAAGAATAAAGTCTGATCATTATAGGTGCATAATTATTTTTCATGGAAGAATTTTTTATGTTCTTTAAAATCTTGACAGAACTTGTTCACCATCAAGTCTGAGAAGCTGCATGGCCAACCATATGTGCCATTTCTCATACTCGAAATTTACAAGTTCTTTGTCTGCATCTACATCACTAAGTCATCTGGATTTGATAATTTATAAAAACTAATTGCTACCTACATAAATATTAGAGCCTTTACCTAAGTTATTGAAGCTTTCATAGTTGTGATTCTAATCGTGAAAAGTACTGAACGTAATCTGAGACCTCCATTTTGAAGAGTGGAGAATACAACCAAGTTACTTTAAATAGCAGGTTTCAACCAAAGCATAAATAGTAATAATATAATCTGACGTAATGGTCATTCACAGCAAAAAGAAATGAGGTATCTAATAGGGGGTTTACCCCGAAGGTGGCACCATGAAAACCTGGTAAAAATAGCTGATGTTTACAGCAGGCGTCCAAAGGTCCTTGTATGCAAATTGGGTAGAGGCATCCAAAGGTGCTTGTGTGTGAATTGGGTAGAGGTGTCCAAAGGCACTTGTATGCGAATGGAGTAGAGGTGTCCAAAGTTGCTTGCATGAGATAATGGGTGAAATGCTTATCCAGTCAATTCATTCGACATGCTTGTCCAGTCAATTCAGTCTAGATACTTATCCAGTCAATTCAGTCTGGATACTTATCCAGTCAATTCAGTTTATATACTTATCCAGTCAATGTAGTCGTTATACTTAACCAGTTTGAAATATTTTGCACATAAATTTACTTGGCATTGTTCACATCCAGTTGTTGGTTCAGATCGAACTTTGTTCAATGAACAATTTTGCAGGTTTTTTTCTTTGGCATGGCTACTGGCCAATGCTGACCTTGTTGAAGCGAGGGTTGAACTTCTACTTTTCTTTTCCTTTTACCTACAAATCCTCCAAGTAGCTGATGTGCAAGATTCATTCTAAACTACAACTGGGTTCTAGCTCTTTCCCAGTTGTTTTGGTGAAGATACTATGGTTCCATGATTCTTTCATCAGCAAATATGAGTTTACTATTGAAATGTCGAAAAGGAAAAAAACAGATACTTCCACCATTTCACAGACTTTCTATCAGTGCTGTGAGTCGCTCGCATTTGATCCATATGGTCTACTCCATTCATGTACATGTTGTACAGTTGGACTGGGAGTGGACATGGAATATCCTCAATGGAACCATCTTTCTGCTTCCGACTAACAGATGTGGCCTCACTGTCACAGTTGGTACACAGTATAGTGATATTCTTCTTGTCACGCCAAACTGTAACTCTCATGTCTTCTTTCTGTTTAATTATGCTTTGGCCCTGCTCCTTCATCTTTACTTTCTGTAATCCAGATGGAAGGCCCTTTTGACTTGATCGAACTGTTCCACAGCCATACGTACCTTTTTGTCAAAGCTGAAGAAATAGGTCTGGAGATGTAAGAAAAAACTGTCGGTGTAGACATGGTGTCCAAGATGAAACAAAGGTTCCAGCAAATCAAGAATAACCCTTTGTCCAAGACTCAATTCTGGATTGTTGTCAGCCATTCCAGTATAAACCTGAAAGTCCCCAACATTACCATTATGAGGATCCGCTCAAACCCACCTTGATGCCTCTCTTGGTTGGTTTTAAAGGCATGTACTGCTTAAAGCCCAGTCGTCCTGAAAACCCAATCATTGCTTCATCAATGGACACTTTACGATGTGGGTTGTATTCTCCAGTACATGTGTTGTGAATAAGCTCCAATGCTGGTACAATTTGGGCCAGTTTGTCATGACCAGGTGTTCCTCGAGGTGGGTTGTTGCTGGTGTCAGTCACATGAAAATATTTCTGTACATTTTCAAATCTTGCACGATTAAATTCCAGTTTAATGCAGGAAGGATGGAAAAGTTTGTCCTTATACAAATACCTATCTTGGGCTGGTGCTGGAAGGACTCCCATAACAACATGAACCCCAATCAGAGCTTTTATCTCGTCTGGTATTGTTGGATACGTTTTGTTTGGTGATACCAAGATGCATTTTTTGGAATATGCATTGGTTTCGTTTGCAATGTCTGAGTACAGTTCCTCTGGAAATAGCAAATGAAAAAAATCAATTTCTCTTTTTTCCTTGTCCATGTTTGTTTCTTGGTCCAGGATTTGGTCCACTAAAATCATCGATCTGGACAGGCCGAAGATGATCACTCCAATCTGATAGATCTGCATGAACTCTATCATCATCGCTATCAGCATCCTTTTCTTCTGACAATTCAAACTCAGAAACTTCTATGTCCAAATCTAAATCTGGCAAAATATCCAACTGCCGAACATATTTTTCCTCTGCTTGCTCAATATTTTTTAGATTAAACCCAAGAAACTCCTCATTTTTGCTCTCATTCTCCTCAAAAATCACTCTTACATCTGCCATCATTTATGACTGTTCATGAACATAACACATGTAGTGAAACTGCTCTCAATTAGTAACCCTTGCCTTCTGAACAATTCAAATTTGCACAAAGGAAAGTAAAATCATTTCTGATTGGTTTAATATTGGCCTGATTCTAGGGGAAAAAACCATTTGTAACCAATCAGAGAGGTTGTATCTAACACACATTCACTAACACACATTCACCATGACTTGAGATTTTTGCTCTCATTGTCATCAAAAATCACTCTTACATCTGCCATCATTTATGACTGTTCATGAACATAACACATGTAGTGAAACTGCTCTCAATTAGTTGTTGTTGTTGTAAGGTTTAACGCCATTTTTCAGCACACGATAGGCTACTCTCAATTAGTAACCCTTGGCTTCCGAACAATTCAAATTTGCACAAAGGAAAGTAAAATTTGTTCTGATTGGTTTAATATTGGTCTGATTCTTGGGGAAAAAATAACATTTGTAACCAATCAGAGACCTTGTATCTAACACACATTCACTAACACACATTCACCATGACTTGAGACGGGATTGGCCTATGAATGCAGTGAACAAACCACGACTACAGGCAGGATCAGCCATTAAATGCAGAAACTGTGTCATGCGTACAGACAGGATCAGGGGCCAACTGAGTTAAACAACTGTAATGACATCACTTACCACCACAATGAGTGTCATTCACAAGTTTGCCAAATGAACACCTGCATGACACAGGTCTGCCCTTTCCAGTGTAGAAACAGAGCTGCTCACATCCTCCATTGTTTGTTGCACATGGATTAGTACCTGTTGGTGAAATAAAGGATAGTAAAAAGATTCATCATTATAATGTGATTCAAGCCAGCAATACATGTATATTACTTAAGTGATGGATTACCACAGGTAGCTGTACCTAGTCAGTAGCATTAGCTATGTACATAATTGTCTCTAGTCATTAGCATTAGCTACATACATAATTGCATCTAGTCATTAGCATTAGCTATGTACATGATTGTATCTAGTCATTAGCATTAGCTATGTACATAATCGTATCTAGTCATTAGCATCAGCTACATACATAATTGTACCTAGTCATTAGCATTAGCTACGTACATAATTGTATCTAGTCATTTGCATTAGCTACATACATAATTGTATCTAGTCATTAGCATTAGCTACATACATAGCTGTATCTAGTCATTAGCAATAGCTATGTACATTATTGTACCTCGTCATTAGCATTAGTTATGTACATTATTGTACCTAGTCATTAGCATTAGCTACAAACATAGCTGTACCTAATCATTAGCATTAGCTATGGACATTATTGTACCTAGTCATTAGCATTAGCTGTGTACATTAGTGTACCTAGTCATTAGCATTAGCTACATAGATAGCTGTCCAGTCATTAGTATTAGCTACATACATAGCAGTACATGGTCATGAGCATTAGCTACATAATATATGTACCTACTCATTAGCATTAGCTATGTACATAGCTGTACCTAGTCATTAGCACTAGCAACATAGATAGCTGTACCTAGTCATTAGCATTAGCAACATACATAGCTGTACCTAGTCATTAGCATTAACTATGTACATTATTGTACCTAGTCATTAGCATTATCTACATAGATAGCTGTCCAGTCATTAGCATTAGCTATATACATAGCTGTACATTGTCATCATCATTAGCTATGTACATAATTGTACCTAGTCATCAGCATTAGCTATGTACATAATTGTACCTAGTCATTAGCATTATCTATGTACATTATTGTACCTAGTCATTAGCATTATCTACATAGATAGCTGCTCAGTCATTAGCATTAGCTACATACACAGCGGTACATAGTCATTAGCATCAGCTACATACATAGATGTACCTAGTCATTAGCATTAGCTATGCACATAGTTGTACCTAGTCATTAGCATTAGCTATGTACATAATTGTACCTAGTCATTAGCATTAGCTATGTACATAATTGTACCTAATCATTAGCATTAGCTATGTACATAACTGTACCTAGTTATTAGCATTAGCTATGTACATTACTGTACCTAGTCATCAGCAATAGCTTTGTACATTATTATACCTAGTCATCAGCATTAACTACATAGACATCTGTCCAGTCATTAGCATTAGCTACATACATAACGGTACACAGTCATTAGTATTAGTTATATACAAAGCTGTACCTAGTCATTAGCATTAGCTACATAGATAGCTGTACCTAGTCAGTAGCATTAGCTACATAAATAGCTCTTTAGTCATTAGCATTAGCTATATACATAGCTGTACCTAGTCATTAGCATTAGCAATATAGTCAGCTGTACCTAGTCATTAGAATTAGCTATGTACATAACTGTACCTAGTCATTAGGATTATCTATATCGATAGCTGTACTTAATCATTAGCATTAGCTATGTACATAATTGTACCTAATAATTAGCATTAGCTACATAGATAGATGCATATAGTCATTAGCATTAGTTATGTAAATAACTGTATCTAGTCATTAGCATTAGCTACATAGATAGCTGTCCAGTCATTAGCATTAGCTATATACATAGCTGTGCCTAGTCATTATCATTAGTTATGTACATAATTGTACCTGGTCATTAGCATTAGCTATGTCATTATTGCACCTAGTCATTAGCATTATATATATACTCAGCTGTACCTAGTCATTAGCATTCGCGATGTACAGTTATACCTAGTCATTAGCATTAGCTATGTACATAATTTTACCTAGTCTATTAGCATTATCTATGTAAATTATTGCACCTAGTTAAGCTGGTACCTAGCTGTTTATAGTCATTAGCATTAGCTACATTATTGTACCTAGTCATTAGCATTAGCTACACAGATAGCTGTACATAGTCATTAGCATTAGCTATGTACATACTTGTACCTAATCATTAGCATTAGCTATGTACTTAATTGTACCTAGTCATTAGCATTAGCTACATAGATAGCTGTCTAGTTATTAGCATTAGCTATGTACATAATTGTACCTAGTTATTAGCATTAGCTGCATAATAGCTGTCCAGTCATTAGCATTAGCTATATACATAGCTGTACCTAGTCATCATCATTAGCTATGTACATAATTGTACCTAGTCATTAGCATTAGCTATGTCATTATTGTACCTAGTCATTAGCATTAGCTATATATATAGCTGTACCTAGTCATTAGCATTAGCTATGCACATAGTTGTACCTAGTCATTAGCATTAGCTATGTACATAATTGTACCTTGTCATTAGCATTAGCTACATATATAGCTGTACATAGTCATTAGCATTAGCTACATACATAATTGTACCTAGTCATTAGCATTAGCTACATAGATAGCTGTCCAATCATTAGCATGAGCTATATACATAGCTGTACCTAGTCATTAGCATTAGCTACACAGATAGCTGTCTAGTCATTAGCATTAGCTACATAGATAGCTGTATAGTCATTAGCATTAGCTATGTACATAACTGTACCTAGTCATTAGCTATGTACATAATTTTACCTAGTCATTAGCATTAGCTATGTACATAATTGTACCTAGCCATTAGCATTAGCTGTGTACATAATTGTACTTAGTCATTAGCATTAGCTACATAGATAGCTGTAACTATTCATTAGCATTAGCTACATAGATAACTGTACTTACTCATTAGCATAGCCAGAGATATTTCTGCTTGATCATTAACAAAGCCACAGCAATAATTATGCCCACTCATTATTATAGCTAGAAAAAGCTCTCCTTACTCATTAGCACAGATACAACAATAGCTCTTCCCACTCATTATCATAGCCAGAGATAGCACTGCTTGCTCATTAGCATTGCCAGAGACAGCTCTGCTAACTCATTTGCATAGCTACAGAGATAGTTCTGTCTAATCATTAGCATTAGCTACATAGATAGCTGTACTTATTCATTAGCATAGCCAGAAATAGCTCTGCTTACTCATTTTCATAGCCAAAGTGATATTTCTGCCCACTCATTAGCATAACTAGAGATATCTCTGCTTACCCATTAGCACAGACACACCAATAGCTCTTCCCACTCATTAGCATAGCCAGAGATAGCACTGCTTGCTCATTAGCATCACCAGATAAAGCTCTGCTTAATCATTAGCATTACCAGAGATAGCACTGCTTACTCATTAGCATTACCAGAGAGCACTGCTTACTCATTAGCATAGCCAGAGACAGCTATGCTAACTCATTAGCATTGCCAGACAGCTCTGCTAACTTATTAGCATAGCCAGAGATAGCACTGCTTACTCATTAGCATTGCCAGAGACAGCTATATTCATTAGCATAACCACAGACATGGTCCACCCACTCATTAACATAGCCACAAAGATAGTTCTACTCACTCAGTACCACTACCATCTATATAATATTCAGTCATTTTTTTAAAACTTTTTTAGTCACTGCCAGATTAAGGCCTTCCTCAAATTCCAACAAGCCATTTTTGAGAAGTTGCAGTAGTTTTATACCTTTAGCAGTGGTTGCATTATAGGATGATGGATCAGTATCCATTAAACAAATTTTGAAAGACCTTGATTCCAGGATGCTCTATTTTGAAAGGCCTTGATTCCAGAATGCTCTATTTTTAAAGTCCTAGATACCAGAATGTTCTGTTTTGAAAGTCCTAGATTCCAGAATGTTCTATTTTGAAAGGCCTTGACTCCAGAATGTTCTATTTTGAAAGTGCTAGATTCAAGAATGTTCTATTATGAAAGGCCTTGATTCCAGAATGCTATATTTTGAAAGGCCTTGATTCCAGAATGTTCTATTTTGAAAGACTGATTCCAGAATGCTCTGTGTAAATTCAGCAGTTCTTGCAAAGTTGTAAACAGCAACTGTGATCTGACAACAGACATTGGAAGAAAGACCATACCCTAATCTCACTTGACGTTACAGCCACACAAGCTAACAAAATATGAGGTGAGTCAAGAATTGAATACATTATACCAGTCACATCTCATAACAAAAATATTAATAGAAAATTATAATGACAGGAACATTGAAAATGTATTATTATGTTAAACAGAAGTTTTGAATAATGATGTCTAGTCATGTGATAGTAAGCCCCATCCATATTTTAAATAACTTAAACAGAGTGCATGGCCCATCAATAACTGACATAATAATTATTGTTCATAATTCATCAAGTGAATTTTACTAGATAAATGAACACTCTCTTTTATATTCACATTTTAATCTGTGATCAATACAATCTTTAATTTATGTGCTTTGATAAACTTCATGTATGCATTTCCATCCAAATGAACAACCTATGTTGATACAAACCCTTCTGTCTCTCAGCATCGAAAGCTTTAATGTCCCTGAGTCGTGTCCCAAGGGACTGTCTTATGCTTTCTGCACTGCTGCCATCTGTTTTTTTGGCTCTCTTAATTGCACCATTGTGGTCTGTCCTACAATATTTTAATTCATTAATAATAAATTGTCTGTATATCATGGAAATTTGCAAAAGCTTTAAATCTGTGTAAACTGTATCAATTTAGTAAGAAAAGAAAATATGAATAAATAATATTTTTAAATAGTACAAAAATCATATAATATATATATATATATATATATATATATATATATATATATATATATATATATATATATATATATATATATATATATATATATATATATATGTATTGGCAATTACTACAAGGGTTATATGCTGTGTATATTGCCAATAGCTGCAAAGGTGAGATAGTATGTATATTTCTATAACTGTAAAAGTTATATATGATATACACATCTGCCTCAATAACTCATGCACAATGGGGTCCAAAAAATAGAACTGCACTATATGCAAGGGCACAAGCCACCATGGGACTTTAAAAATGAAGGGGATCCTATTACCACTGGACAGCAAGAAAACTTGGGTGGGGGTTAGAAAGTGGGGCTGTTTTATGCCTGAATATTCATTATTTAATTTCTTTTTAACAGTTTTTCTAATGAAGCCGTTTGCTTTTTGGGGGTGTAAATTATCTTCATATTTTAGATACCCAACCACTGAAAGACCAGCATCAACTTTACCCCAAGAGGTTTCAACATCCATCATGTTACATGAAAATAGTGCGTAATTACATCACATCTTTTTGTTGTTGCTTCACAATCAAACAAAGTTCTTTTTTTGTCCTTCAAAAAATAGGGACCTCTATTTCATGAAACCACAACGTAAAGCGCCCACTACGTGAGTGTACATGATTTGTTTACAAATCAAAAGTGCTGGTGTCTGCATTCATTGTTTGTTTACAACAGAAAGTAGTTCCTTTATGCACGTGAATGCAATATGTGTATTTGCACGTGAGTTCAGTATTGGGTAATACTGCATGATTCTGACAATGTAAAGTTAACGCAGAAAACAATGAGCATATAAAATAATATACATAACAATACAAAAGATGTAATTAACATGATAATACAAAGAGGTCTGCTTGTAAATGAGTGTAACAAAACAGCAAATATTTATGCAAGTCAGAAATCAAATTACGGTTGTCACATAATCAGGTTCTCACAGAAACACTTGTGAACATAGCTATGAAAGTATATCATGACATTTTTCATGCATGAAAATAGTGATATTGCATTCATGAAGATTTATAACGATTACAATGATACAGATTTACAAGACAGAACTAAAACACAAATTTCTTTTTCGACAATGAAAGAAGCAATATATCAAGCCGTTTCATTTACCAATTTAAATCACAATTTCTTCACAGTCAATAAATTTAGGCCAATTCTGGGCATTTTCCAGTAAATAAATGGGATCCATGTCTGACCCTGCATTATAAGTGGTTTCACAAGTTATCCAGGTGCGAATTATACAGGGATGGTGTATATTTCCAATAATTCTAAATGTCAGATCCAATGTATATTGCCAATTAATAAACTGTAAAAAGTTGTTGTTGTTGTAGGGTTTAATGCCATTTTTCAGCACACGATAGGCTATACATGGCGGCCAGTATTAATGGTGGAGGAAGAACCCGGAAAAACTCCGGAAAGAACCACCGACCCACGATAAGCTACTGGCAAGCTTTCTCACATACCCACATTAGCCGAATCCAAGACTCGAACCAATGCAGACAGAGGTGAGATGGCAGTGATCTGTAATGGAGAGCACTTTAGACCACTTGGCCACTCGGGGCCCCCTGTAAAAAGTGGTATGTTGCTAAACAATTACATAAACAAAATTTGTATAACTTAAAAATCATAATAATTAAGATAACACAATTTACAATCTATAAAGAAAAAGTAAAAAACAGGCAAATCATTTTCATTGAAAAGTTTCAAACTAATGATTACTTTGTTCTTATAATATAAAAAAGTTACCAAACTATAAGATCAATATATGTATAACAGATTATTCTGTAATAATTCAGTTTCTTAAATAAAATAATCTCTGGTTTTGCTTTCATACTGCATTTGATACATCAAAATGTAATATTAATCAAACTGTTGGATAAAATATTTAGAAATAATTACTGCCTAAATCATATGCATAACATAATGGTAATGTATTCACTTTGCAACTGTGCAGTCTTGGGTTCAATCCCAGGTACTTACACGTGCATAACAATGTGTGATCTCCCAGGGTTTGGCCTGGATAAGGATCACAGACATGACCTTTGGATTACAAGATCAAACTGAACCAACTGATTCTTCCAAGCAATCAAGATATGTGTTTTGTGTTGTTGCTTTATTTAAAACATATCTTTAACAATTTTAGTCATTTCTTTAACAATTTCAGTCATATCACTGCAAGTCTGCAGTGTGGCAGTTTATAGAGATGGCTAGAGCTGGGGTATCATGCTGCAGACATGTGGCATGATGTCCCACCCAGTCAAATTATCTTGACACCAGCCTGACCAGTCCTAACACTAAGCTGTGAATGCAAAGCACCAAGAAAGGCAGGTTCTAGTATCATTTTTATAAGTCTTTTTTTATGTCTTAGCCAGGTTTCAAACCTGTGACATCCTGCATCCAAGGCAGATGCTCAAACAACTTAGGCCACTGGATTGGCCTGAATCAAGAGACGAATGAACAAAAAATGTATCAACTTACGTATCAATCCAGTAGATGTAATCCTTGAACACTGTCAACGACATGCAGTCTGTAATGCCATCTTGTACAATAAGAGTTCTATCTCCAGTTGATATGTTCACTTTCTCGATTATATCTAATGATTTATCACACCAGTACAACATATTGGTTTCATAGTCGATGGTAAGCCCATATGGAGTTGTAATATTAATGCCACTGACAAAAGCGGTACGATTTGACCCATCCAGACATGCTTTTTCTATTTTTGGTTCACTTCCCCAATCTGCCCAGAAAAATATCCTACAAAAATAAAATTTAGAATTATTGACAGATGTGCTTAAAACACAAATCACCATAGATAATTTACAATTATTTATAAATAAAAACAAACCACCAACAAGATAACTTATGATTATTTTTTAATGTGCTTAAGCAAATTACCTTGGAGATAATTTACAATTATTTAAAGATAACATATTTAAAAACACAAATCAACACAGACATAACTTGCAATGATTACTAATGATGTGTCTAAAACAGAAATCATTAAATAGATAACTTGTATTTATGTACTTGATAATGTGTTTAAAAGAAAAATCCCAAAATAAAACTTTACAATTTATTTATAATGTGTTTGACAACAAAAATCACAATAAATACAGTTCTCTAATGTGTGCATGTTTTCATTTACTTTTACTTAATTATTTTTTTCCAAAGTAGAAATGGTATAGGTCAATTAGGTAAAAAATAAATTATCATTAACTTAGTTACCATTGAATTTGCAAACATTCAAGAAGAAACAAATTCTCTGTTGCAAATATTAGAAAATCACAAAATTTTGAATTATTGGCTTCTGTTGAGTTCAATGTTTTCTTTTAACGACCTGTGGAAGAAGATACTGGTCAACACAGGTCAGCAGAGGTCAACACCTAAATTGTACAGCTCAGTAAACAATGTACTGAATGAAGCTAAAATCTCACAGTACTTTTTGTAACTGTCATAAGTACAACATCTTGTGATGCAGAGCTAGAAACACTGTGATGTGTTCAGCCAATCAGAATTCAGAATAACTTTGATGCAAATGATGATGATGATGATGATGATGATAATAATAATAATAATAATAATAAAGGTAATCAAAATTCTTAATAATAATATTCATGGATTGATGTGTATACAAACTTGTCAGTAAATAATGAAATAGTATGGCCATGGTCACAAAATTCAGGTAAAATTGCTAAAGCAAATTATTTCCTCAAAATGAAACTGTAAAGACATATATTTAAAAAAAAGACAGCTGAAATATGTCATAAATTTCTCACACTGGACAAGCATCATGGGAAAAAAAATCAGCTACAAGATAGTATGTCCAAAATTTCCATCCATCTATTCAATAACCTGTTCCAAAATGTTCCATCCCCAGAGAGCAGGTCAAATCCTCAAGTAGCAAATGTGAATAAAATCCCCAGAGAGCAGATCAAATCCTCAAGTAGCAAATGTGAATAAAATCCCCAGAGAGCAGATCAAATCCTCAAGTAGCAAATGTGAATAAAATCCCCAGAGAGCAGATCAAATCCTCAAGTAGCAAATGTGAATAAAATCCTCAGAGAGCAGATCAAATCCTCAAGTAGCAAATGTGAATAAAATCCTCAGAGAGCAGATCAAATCCTCAAGTAGCAAATGTGAATAAAATCCCCAGAGAGCAGATCAAATCCTCAAGTAGCAAATGTGAATAAAATCCCCAGAGAGCAGATCAAATCCTCAAGTAGCAAATGTGAATAAAATCCCCAGAGAGCAGATCAAATCCTCAAGTAGCAAATGTGAATAAAATCCCCAGAGAGCAGATCAAATCCTCAAGTAGCAAATGTGAATAAAATCAACAGAGAGCAGATCAAATCCTCAAGTAGCAAATGTGAATAAAATCCCCCGAGAGCAGATCAAATCCTCAAGTAGCAAATGTGAATAAAATCCCCCGAGAGCAGATCAAATCCTCAAGTAGCAAATGTGAATAAAATCCCCAGAGAGGAGATCAAATCCTCAAGTAGCAAATGTGAATAAAATCCCCAGAGAGCAGATCAAATCCTCAAGTAGCAAATGTGAATAAAATCCCCAGAGAGCAGATCAAATCCTCAAGTAGCAAATGTGAATAAAATCCCCCAGAGAGCAGATCAAATCCTCAAGTAGCAAATGTGAATAAAATCCCCAGAGAGCAGATCAAATCCTCAAGTAGCAAATGTGAATAAAATCCCCAGAGAGCAGATCAAATCCTCAAGTAGCAAATGTGAATAAAATCCTCCGAGAGCAGATCAAATCCTCAAGTAGCAAATGTGAATAAAATCCCCCGAGAGCAGATCAAATCCTCAAGTAGCAAATGTGAATAAAATCCCCAGAGAGCAGATCAAATCCTCAAGTAGCAAATGTGAATAAAATCCCCCGAGAGCAGATCAAATCCTCAAGTAGCAAATGTGAATAAAATCCCCAGAGAGCAGATCAAATCCTCAAGTAGCAAATGTGAATAAAATCAACAGAGAGCAGATCAAATCCTCAAGTAGCAAATGTGAATAAAATCAACAGAGAGCAGATCAAATCCTCAAGTAGCAAATGTGAATAAAATCAACAGAGAGCAGATCAAATCCTCAAGTAGCAAATGTGAATAAAATCAACAGAGAGCAGATCAAATCCTCAAGTAGCAAATGTGAATAAAATCCCCCGAGAGCAGATCAAATCCTCAAGTAGCAAATGTGAATAAAATCCCCCGAGAGCAGATCAAATCCTCAAGTAGCAAATGTGAATAAAATCCCCAGAG
Source organism: Sinohyriopsis cumingii (assembly GCA_028554795.2). NCBI lineage: Eukaryota > Metazoa > Mollusca > Bivalvia > Unionida > Unionidae > Sinohyriopsis > Sinohyriopsis cumingii. The sequence continues at coordinate 61,204,259 of CM068833.1, read as the reverse complement.
AGCAGATCAAATCCTCAAGTAGCAAATGTGAATAAAATCAACAGAGAGCAGATCAAATCCTCAAGTAGCAAATGTGAATAAAATCCCCAGAGAGCAGATCAAATCCTCAAGTAGCAAATGTGAATAAAATCCCCAGAGAGCAGATCAAATCCTCAAGTAGCAAATGTAAATAAAATCAACAGAGAGCAGATCAAATCCTCAAGTAGCAAATGTGAATAAAATCCCCAGAGAGCAGATCAAATCCTCAAGTAGCAAATGTGAATAAAATCCCCAGAGAGCAGATCAAATCCTCAAGTAGCAAATGTGAATAAAATCCTCAGAGAGCAGATCAAATCCAAAGCTATTACATCTGATCCACAGGGAGTTGATTAAAGTTCACAAATTTCTTTAAAATACACACCCAAATCTTCATTTAATTTAGAAATACAACTTTTCCAAACAGGTGGATTTATACTTTAAACAAATGGCTTAAATGAAGATGGATATGTTTTGATTATAACATACCCTTCTGTTGGGTGGACAGCTATGGATCTTGGCTTCTCCATACCTCCCGATAGTAGGACATATCTGTTGGAACCGTTTAACCTGCTGACTTCTATCGTGTCATGATCTGCATCCGTCCAATACACATTACCTGCATAAAGAAAGATGTAATTATGCTGACACTGAACATAATTTACTTTGAAGTGAACCATCCAATTACCATGCTATTTTCCACTAAAACATTAAGTCACCCAATTGCTATGCTGTTTTACACATGAAAGTAAACCACCCAATTCCTATGCTGTTTTACACATGAAAGTAAGCCACCCAATTCCTATGCTGTTTTACACATGAAAGTAAGCCACCCAATTCCTATGCTGTTTTACACATGAAAGTAAGCCACCCAATTCCTATGCTGTTTTACACACGAAAGTAAGCCACCCAATTCCTATGCTGTTTTACACATGAAAGTAAGCCACCCAAGTCCTATGTTATTTTACACTTGAAAGTAAGTCACCCAATTCCTATGCCATTTTACACTTGAAAGTAAGCCACCCAATTCCTATGCCATTTTACAATGAAAGTAAGTCACCCAATTCCTATGCTGTTTTACACATGAAGGTAAGCCACCCAATTCCTATGCCGTTTTACACATGAAAGTAAGCCACCCAATTCCTATGTTATTTTACACTTGAAAGTAAGTCACCCAATTCCTATACCGTTTTACACTTGAAAGTAAGCCACCCAATTCCTGTTATTTTACACTTGAAAGTAAGCCACCCAATTCCTATGCCATTTTACACTTAAAAGTAAGTCACCCAATTCCTATGCCATTTTACAATGAAAGAAAGTCACCCAATTCCTATGCTGCTTTACACATGAAAGTAAGCCACCCAATTCCTATGCCATTTTACAATGAAAGTAAGCCACCCAATTCCTATGCTGTTTTACACATGAAAGTAAGCCACCCAATTCCTATGCTGTTTTACACATGAAAGTAAGCCACCCAATTCCTATGTTATTTTACACTTGAAAGTAAGTCACCCAATTCCTATGCCATTTTACACTTGAAAGTAAGCCACCCAATTCCTATGTTATTTTACACTTGAAATTAAGCCACCCAATTCCTATGCCATTTTACACTTGAAAGTAAGCCACCCAATTCCTATGCCATTTTACAATGAAAGTAAGTCACCCAATTCCTATGCTGTTTTACACATGAAGGTAAGCCACCCAATTCCTATGCCGTTTTACACATGAAAGTAAGCCACCCAATTCCTATGTTATTTTACACTTGAAAGTAAGTCACCCAATTCCTATACCGTTTTACACTTGAAAGTAAGCCACCCAATTCCTGTTATTTTACACTTGAAAGTAAGCCACCCAATTCCTATGCCATTTTACACTTAAAAGTAAGTCACCCAATTCCTATGCCATTTTACAATGAAAGAAAGTCACCCAATTCCTATGCTGCTTTACACATGAAAGTAAGCCACCCAATTCCTATGCCATTTTACAATGAAAGTAAGCCACCCAATTCCTATGCTGTTTTACACATGAAAGTAAGCCACCCAATTCCTATGCTGTTTTACACATGAAAGTAAGCCACCCAATTCCTATGTTATTTTACACTTGAAAGTAAGTCACCCAATTCCTATGCCATTTTACACTTGAAAGTAAGCCACCCAATTCCTATGTTATTTTACACTTGAAATTAAGCCACCCAATTCCTATGCCATTTTACACTTGAAAGTAAGCCACCCAATTCCTATGCCATTTTACAATGAAAGTAAGTCACCCAATTCCTATGCTGTTTTACACATGAAGGTAAGCCACCCAATTCCTATGCCGTTTTACACATGAAAGTAAGCCACCCAATTCCTATGCCATTTTACACTTAAAAGTAAGTCACCCAATTCCTATGCCATTTTACAATGAAAGAAAGTCACCCAATTCCTATGCTGCTTTACACATGAAAGTAAGCCACCCAATTCCTATGCCATTTTACAATGAAAGTAAGTCACCCAATTCCTATGCTGTTTTACACATGAAAGTAAGCCACCCAATTCCTATGCTGTTTTACACATGAAAGTAAGCCACCCAATTCCTGTTATTTTACACTTGAAAGTAAGTCACCCAATTCCTATGCCATTTTACACTTGAAAGTAAGCCACCCAATTCCTATGTTATTTTACACTTGAAATTAAGCCACCCAATTCCTATGCCATTTTACACTTGAAAGTAAGTCACCCAATTCCTATGCCATTTTACAATGAAAGTAAGTCACCCAATTCCTATGCTGCTTTACACATGAAAGTAAGCCACCCAATTCCTATGCCATTTTACACTTGAAAGTAAGACACCCAATTCCTATGCCATTTTACAATGAAAGTAAACCACCCAATTCCTATGCTGTTTTACACTCGAAATTAAGCCACCCAATTTCTATGCTGTTTTTACACTTGAAAGAAATCCATCCAATTTCTATGCAATTTTACATTTGAAAGTAAGCCTAATTGAAATAAACCGCTTATTATGTCTAATGTACACCTTATATGAATAAATGTTAATGGAAGAGAAAATTTTATGTCTTTATTGACAAAACAAAAATCTGAGATTAAGTATGTCAAAATGTATTAATTTCTGAAGTCATGCATCAATTAACATGTTCTCTGTCATTGAAACTTGGGGATTTAAAATCTGTTTCACATTCTTGTAATAAGAATTTTTTCAGATTCAAAGGAATCAGTTTCCCCGTCATCTAGCAATATTCTTACTTTCTTACATGAATAAAACATGACCTTAAAAGAATCCTCAAAAATAAACAGAAAAAAAATTGCTAAAGAATTAAATTAGAAATGGCTTTTCTGTAAAAAAAAAAATTTAAGGTATGTCTGAAACATCTTCACATGGCAATGGAAACAGTTTTTTTGTAATAAAAAAGGAACAATTTAAATCAAATATAATTTTTCTTTTAATTATACAATTCGTTCATACCAGTATACTCAAAGTCTTTGCATCTAGTAAATGATGTATTCTTATTTGCATAATTATCATAAAATGATCACTTGATGAAGACAATTATTATCATTTAACAGACAACTAATGTCTTCTTTTTAAGTAATTGAGAATTGTTAATCATGGTGGCTGGACTATTGTAAATTGAGTTTTACTGACATCAACTTGGCAGTGCCAGTAAAAATGGGTGTTTCTGATTGAAAACATTACCATCATTAACATCCTAAAACCTTTAATCACAGAATTATTATTACAATTCTAAGACCTTCTGCAAAACTGTGTCAAAAATGTGATTTGTCTTCGAAACACATCTGAATGAGAGTGACGATATCCCAACAGGATCAAATTTCCAAATGCATACTCTGGATTTTATTGCTGTAAATTCTGAAATACAATCAATTATAAATTTTGCAGATGTATTAGAATGTAATGTGAGACACTAATTAAATCTTGTCCTCATCACCACCAACATCACCATCATCAGTAACATCATCATAATTAACATATCATAATTAGTATATCATAATTAGTGTATCATAATTAGCATATCATAATTAGCATATCATAATTAGTGTATCATAATTAGCATATCATAAATATCATATCATAATTAGCGTATCATAATTAGTGTATCATAATTAGCATATCATAATTAGCATATCATAATTAGCATATCATAATTAGTGTATCATAATTAGCATATCATAAATATCATATCATAATTAGCGTATCATAATTAGTGTATCATAATTAGCATATCATAATTAGCATATCATAATTAGCACAACCAATGCTGCCATTTTCATCAGTGTCATCTTCACTGCCACCCCCACACAATCATTACCACCATCACCATTATGTTCATCACAGATACCTGCTATCCAATCAACAGCTAGGCCTTCTACATTGCTGACTGCATCCTTCAAAATGGTCTCACGACCACTGAGGTCTCGCTTTATCCGTAAAATGGAGTTGGCTTTTGTGTCTGCCCAGAAGATGGAGTCATTTGCTGAGAAAAACACAAAAAGGCATTTCTAAATATCACTGACTTCCAAAATGGAACTAGATATACATTAGAAAAAAAGTTATGTTATACTGCAGTCAAAAACTTTCAACAACTTACAAAAATGTGAAAACTTGCTATAAATAATAATGATAATAATAATAGTAACAGTCTTTTATTTCATGAGGGTGACACAATTAGTACGAAAATATGGGGCCCTCAATTATCTAAATATGTACCGGTAAATATATAAAATACAGCTGGTATGCTTTGTATACACCAATCCATTATGCCATTTTGTGTGATGTCTGTTTCCTAGCTGTATAATGTAGGATATGCTGTAACCAGCCTGTGTCATGACAATACAATGTAATTACAAGGCTGTGTCATAACACCACTGTGTCATAAAAAGAATGACAAATCTGTCTCAGCAAGGCTGTCATAACAAGGTTTAGAAGTCTGTGTCAAAACAAGGCTGTGTTATAATAACAATACTTTGTCATAACAAGGATCAGAAGTCTGTCAAAACAAGGCTGTGTTATAATAACAATACTTTGTCATAACAAGCATCAGAAGTCTGTCAAAACAAGGCTGTGTTATAATAACAATACTTTGTCACAACAAGGATCAGAAGTCTGTCAAAACAAGGCTGTGTTATAATAACAATACTTTGTCATAACAAGCATCAGAAGTCTGTCAAAACAAGGCTGTGTTATAATAACAATACTTTGTCATAACAAGGATCAGAAGTCTGTCAAAACAAGGCTGTGTTATAATAACAATACTTTGTCATAACAAGCATCAGAAGTCTGTCAAAACAAGGCTGTGTTATAATAACAATACTCTGTCATAACAAGGATCAAAAGTTTGTCAAAACAAGGCTGTGTTATAATAACAATACTCTGTCATAACAAGGATCAGAAGTTTGTCAAAACAAGGCTGTGTTATAATAACAATACTTTGTCGTAACAAGGATCAGAAGTCTGTCAAAACAAGGCTGTGTTATAATAACAATACTTTGTCATAACAAGGATCAGAAGTTTGTCAAAACAAGGCTGTGTTATAATAACAATACTCTGTCTTAACAAGGATCAGAAGTTTGTCAAAACAAGGCTGTTATAATAACAATACTTTGTCATAACAAGGATCAGAAGTTTGTCAAAACAAGGCTGTGTTATAATAACAATACTCTGTCATAACAAGGATCAGAAGTCTGTGTCAAAACAAGGCTGTGTTATAATAACAATACTCTGTCATAACAAGGATCAGAAGTCTGTGTCAAAACAAGGCTGTGTTATAATAACAACACTCTGTCATAACAAGGATCAGAAGTCCGTTTCAAAACAAGGCTGTATTACAACAAAACTGTCTCATAGTAAGGCTTTGCAATAATAATAATAATAATAATAATGTGTGTGTGTGTGATTTGGATCTTTAATGTAGTTTTAACAATTTTTCAGTCATATTGCTGTGAAGTCTGCAGTTTATAGTGATGTCTAGCACTGGGACATCAAGCCGCAGACATGTAGCATGATGTCTTACCCAGTCACATTATCCTGACACCAGGCCGACCAGTCCTGACACTAACCTCTTAATGCTGAGCGCCAAGCAAGGCAGCTGCTAGTACCATTTTTATAAGTCTTTGGTATGACTTGCCTGGGGATCAAACCCACAACCTCCCACATACGAAGCAGATGCTCTAACCACTAGGCCACTGGAGTGGTAATAATAATAATAATAATAATAATAATAATAATATTATTGTGTCATAACAAGGATCAGAAGTCTGTGTCAAAATAAGGCTGCGTTATAATAACAATACTTTGTCATAACAAGGATCAGAAGTCTGTGTCAAAACAAGGCTGTGTTATAATAACAATACTTTGTCATAACAAGGATCAGAAGTCTGTGTCAAAACAAGGCTGTGTTATAATAACAATACTTTCTCATAACAAGGATCAGAAGTCTGTCAAAACATGGCTGTGTTATATCAAAAATGTGTCACAGCAAGGAGGTTGTGTCATAATAAAAAAACTGTCATAAAAAGACTATGTCACAACAATGCATTAAATACAAATATTGGTTGTTTCATATATTAAACTGTAACAATCATGATCAACATTCAATTTAAATAAATTGGGTGGAGAAAAAATATCAAAATATAACCAATTTAGTGGGATCCGTGATAAAACCAACATTATCAAGAGTGAAACTGAATAATGAGATGCTTTATAGTGAGAGAGCACTGTATTATTATGGCAGAGCTATGAATATGGCCACATTTTCATGAACTAACTTTATAAGTAATGCACATATTAGATTTCCTTTCTCAAGAAAGTCAACTGAATTCAGTCCCTAATTGTTTGAAAACAATGCAATTCATGCAACAAAGACAAAAATCACATGTTTCGTCTTACCTGCATGGAAGTCTACTGCTGATGCCATCTGAATCTTGGATATTGGTGGTAGAGCCTCCACACTGTCATTTTTGTCAAAGGAAATCCCGCGTATTTCAGATTCCTTGGCGTACATCAAGAATGATTTTATTCCTACAATAAAAAAGTATTTCAAAACTTGACAATTTTACATAGTGTATTTACTTGATTAAAAGTTTAATCCAACTGCACAATGCACAGACTTATATCTGCATAACACAATAGCACAATGTACACTTAGATCTGTATAACACAATGCACAGACTTATATCTGTATAACACCACAGCACAATGCACAGACTAAGATCTGCATAACACAATAGCACAATGCACACTTAGATCTGTATAACACAATGCACAGACTTATATCTGTATAGCACAATGCACAGACTAAGATCTGTATAACACAACAGCACAATGCAGACTTAGATCTGTATAACACAATGCACAGACTTATATCTGTATAACACCATAGCACAATGCATAGACTTAGATCTGTATAACACAACAGCACAATGCACAGACTTGGATCTGTATAACACAGTATCACAATGCACAGACTTGGATCTGTATAACACAGTAGCACAATGCACACTTAGATCTGTATAACACAATAGCACAATGCACAGACTTAGATCTGTATAACACAATATCACAATGCAGACTTAGATCTGCATAACACAATAGCACAATACACAGACAGACCTGTATAACACAATAGCACAATGCACAGACTTAGATCTGTATAACACAATAGCACAATGCACACTTAGATCGGTATAACACAATGCACAGACTTATATCTGTATAACACAATAGCACAATTCACAGACTTAGATCTGTATAACACAACAGCACAATGCACAGACTTAGATCTGTATAACACAATAGCACAATGCACAGACTTAGAGCTGTATAACACAATATCACAATGCAGACTTAGATCTGCATAACACAATAGCACAATACACAGACAGACCTGTATAACACAATAGCACAATGCACAGACTTAGATCTGTATAACACAACAGCACAATGGACAGACCCAGACCTGTATAACACCATAGCAAAATGCACAGACCCAGATCTGCATAACAAAACAGCAAAATGCACATGCCCAGACCTGCATAACACAACAGCAGATCTGGGTCCATGCATTCAAGTACTAAGCAGAACAAACAACACAAATCTGCATAATGCAAGTAGATATGGGAAATTTTGAAAATTTTACCTTCAGTAATTTACAATCACATACTTTTTCAAAAAGTACTTATGTGACTTGCTTACAGAAAAGTATGCAACCTTTTGTTGGCCAAGTTTTTATAAAAAGAAAGCAAAATAAGATCTTTCTAACATGAAGGACATTTTTATCACAAAAACTGTATCATCAGTGTTTCATCTAAAGTTCAGCTTTTGTGTGAAACTGTTTTAAATTGTAAAGTAGACTTCAAGAATCAATATTTGGGATTCGGCTGCAAGATAGATAGCCAACTGGATGATGGATGGTTAGAGAAATGGATGTAGGAATAGATGGATGGATGAATTAATAAAAACGTAGACATGTACATTTTCTGTCCATTTCTTTTAAACTGGAGATCAAATCAAATGAAGACAGATTATTGATACATCAGATAACAATGAAGGTATGTAAAAGACATTAAGAACAAGAACAACATATATGAAGGGAATATGACCACTGAATAGCAAAATTACCTCTCTCTCTCTCTCTCTCTCTCTCTCTCTCTCTCTATATATATATATATATATATACACACACACACACATATATACATACATATACATATTGTCACCAGTAGACCCCATAACATGCTCACAGATTTTTGTATCCGTCTTAGTTAAGTGTATGAAAAGAGTCTTTAAAACAACCAAGAACATCATTATCATCATCACCATCATCATCATCATCATCATATTATTATTATTATTATTATGTAAATAACATTTTTTTTCTTCAAATTATTTTCTCAAACATGATCAGAAGTCCAATATACCAGAACACATACATGTGACAAATTAGTTACTATGCTGGTTTTGTTTGGTTGAAATCAGCCATAACTGACAGTCATTGTTTAGATAGACCAATCAAAATAGTTTATAAATACTCCAATCATAATGGTTGTCAAATAAATAAAAATGATTGCAGAGAATAAATAATGGAATTCATACAAATCATACAAGAATAAATCTGAAAATTCTGGAAACCTGGTCACTGATATCTAACAACTGGAAACCAAGCAAACTCTAGAAAAATTACTTATCATAAAATAATCATCATCATCATCATCATACACATACCTATGCAGGATGTGTCATTGTTATTTAAAGAATACCCTGCAGTACATCTGCACACAGCAGTCATCTCTCCAACTGGCAGGCAAAGTTGAGAACATTTCTTTCCTGTGCAACCATTCTTATATGTACCTGAAGAAGAAGAAGAAAATAAATAATTGATAGAAGAAGAAAAAAATATGGAAAACAATATAATGTAAGAAATTTTCTTCCTGCACTTTGAACAATCATCATGCAACCTGAAATCTATAAACACAAGAGAAAGTGATGCATCATGAGAATTGGACAGCAGCACATGCAAACACATGGTTTGAAGGGACCTGTGTTTTTGTACTGCTGTATCATGTATTCAAACAATATGGCAGCTATGCATGAACACAGTTTGAAGGAGCCTGTGGTTAATATACTTTTGTATCATGTAGTGCAACACAATATGACAGGCACATATAAACATGTTTTGAAATGATGTGTTTATGAACTGTTTTATCTTGTATCACTGCGATAAGACAGGCACACATAAACACACGTTTTGAAGGGGACTTATAATGTTTATGTACTGTTGTATTATGTATCAGGTCAATATGACCGGCAAACGTAAAGACAGTGTCTGAAATGACCTCTGTTTAATGTACTTCTGTATCATGTATCATCACAAAAACAGCAAGCACACATAAACTTTGGCCTGTGTTTCTGTACTGTTGTATCATGTATCATGTACTGTTGTATCATGTATCATGATTAATGTAAGACAGACACACACAAACAAATGGTTTGAAGGGGCCTGTGATTATGTACTGTTGTATCATGTATCATGATTAATGTAAGACAGACACACACAAACAAATGGCTTGAAGGGGCCTGTGATTATGTACTGTTGTATCATGTATTATGACACAATACGACAGGCACAACATAAACACATGGGTTGAAATGACCTGTGTTTACATAATGTCGTATCACATATCATGTCAATACAACAGGCACAACATAAACACATGGGTTGAAATGACCTGTGTTTACATAATGTTGTATCACATATCATGTCAATATGACAGGCACACATCAACACATGGGTTGAAATGACCTGTGTTTACATAATGTTGTATCACATATCATGTCAATATGACAGGCACAACATAAACACATGGGTTGAAATGACCTGTGTTTACATAATGTTGTATCACATATCATGTCAATATGACAGGCACAACATAAACACATGGGTTGAAATGACCTGTGTTTACATAATGTTGTATCACATATCATGTCAATATGACAGGCACACATCCACACATGGATTGAAACAATCTGTGTTTGTGTACTGTTGTATCCCATATCATGACACAACATGGCAAGAACACATGAACAAATGTTTGAAATGAGCCATGTGTATGTAATGTTGTATTCCATATCATGACACAACATGGCAAGTACACATGAACAAATGTTTGAAATGAGCCATGTGTATGTAATGTTGTATCCCATATCATGACACAACATGGCAAGTACACATGAACAAATGTTTGAAATGAGCCATGTGTATGTAATGTTGTATCTCATATCATGACACAACATGGCAAGCACACATAACCATATGGTTTGAAATACTCTGTATGTACCATTGTATCATGTATCATTATAAATCTATGTAATATAATTGTTATACAACCTCATATTTATTGCCTTTTTGTGTGCTTAACAGCATTCAATAAACGCCAGACACCATTCAATATAAAACAACATTCAATAAACGCCAGACACCATTCAATATAAAACAGCATTCAATAAACGCCAGACACCATTCAATATAAAACAAAATTCAATAAATGCCAGACACCATTCAATATAAAACAGCATTCAATAAATGCCAGACACCATTCAATATAAAACAGCATTCAATAAATGCCAGACACCATTCAATATAAAACAACATTCAATAAATGCCAGACACCATTCAATATAAAACAGCATTCAATAAACACCAGACACCATTCAATATAAAACAGCATTCAATAAACGCCAGACACCATTCAATATAAAACAACATTCAATAAATTCCAGACACCATTCAATATAAAACAGCATTCAATAAACGCCAGACACCATTCAATATAAAACAAATATAGGCTCATTGATCACAATGCATTCACATGATCACATATACGTATACATGGCAGTCCCTTGTTATATCCTTTATGTAAAAGCCTAGAAGGTATGTATATGTGACTTATATTACCCACAAATACTGGGCTTATAAGAGACTTAGCCCCCCCTCCAATGTGTGTTTCCTACTGCACTGGCTTTAAATATTAGGGTAGGTAGGTGTGTGTGTGATTTGGACTTTTAACGTAACTTTAACAATTTTTCAGTCATATCACTATGATGTCTGCCATGTGGCAGTTTATCGTGATGTCGAGCACTGGAGCATCATACCCCAGACAGGTAAAATGATGTCCCACCCATCACATTATCCTGACACCAGTCTGACCAGTACTAATACTAACTTCTTAATGCTGAGTATCAAACAAGGTAGCTGTTAGTATCATTTTAACAAGTCTTTGGCATGACTACATCCAAGGTGGACACTCTACCCACTAGGCCACCAGAGCGGTAGGTAGGTAGGATGTTTCTTAAGTATTTTATATATATAATATAAATATTAGTATATATAATGTACTAAGTAATTCAAGTACTGGGCTAAACAGGCTCAATTAGATGCACAAATTAATTTCAGAATTGCTTTTCTAATTTTGTATTAAATTTTTTTATATAAACATTATTTATATTATAATGATTTTCTTGTTAAATGTGGGATTTTCTGGCAATAAATATATGTTCCCTCTCTTACACGCCCACACTTTGTAACAAAATTTAAGAAGTCTGTCTATTACCTGCTCTTATTTTGAGAGAAATTCTGTATCTGGGTGATATAATATTTAAGTTGGTGAACTGGTACATTATTTATAATAAAATTTCTTTATAACAAGAAAGTGTCATTTTCTCTGCTCAAATAAACATTGTAGGTGACTCTGCCTGACCATGCATTCTTACTGTCATGACTGTTTTGCATCACGGACTTGTACATACATGTACAAATACCTGATTACTCACACATACATACATACATACATGTATAAAACTATGATTACACACATATAGACATACATGTACAAACCAATGATTACACATATGTGCAGACATACATGTACAAATCAATAATTATATATGCAGACATAAATGTACAAACCCATGATATATAAAACCATTTTGATGATAAATCTATGTTGGACTATAAGATCATGCCTGATGATGAATCATGTTGGACTTTAAGACCATGCCTGATGATAAATCCATGTTGGACTATAAGACCATGCCTGATGATAAATCCATGATGGACTATAAGACCATGCCTGATGATAAATCTATGTTGGACTATAAGACCATGCCTGATGATAAATCCATGATGGACTATAAGACCATGCCTGATGATAAATCTATGTTGGACTATAAGACCATGCCTGATGATAAATCCATGTTGGACTATAAGACCATGCCTGATGATAAATCCATGATGGACTATAAGACCATGTCTGATGATAAATCTATGTTGGACTATAAGACCATGCCTGATGATAAATCCATGTTGGACTATAAGACCATGTCTGATGATATATCCATGATGGACTATAAGACCATGCTTGATGATAAATCATGTTGGACTTTAAGACCATGCCTGATGATAAATCCATGATGGACTATAAGACCATGCCTGATGATAAATCCATGATGGACTATTATAAGACCATGCCTGATGATAAATCCATGATGGAATATAAGACCATGCTTGATGATAAATTCATGTTGGACTTTAAGACCATGCCTGATGATAAATCCATGCTGGACTATAAGACCATGTCTGATGATATATCCATGCTGGACTATAAGACCATGCCTGATGATAAATCCATGCTGGACTATAAGACCATGCCTGATGATATATCCATGATGGACTATAAGATCATGCTTGATGATAAATCCATGTTGGACTATAAGATCATGCCTGATGATAAATCCATGTTGGATTATCTATAAGACCATGCCTGATGATAAATCCATGTTGGATTTTAAGACCATGCCTGATGATATATCCATGATGGACTATAATATCATGCCTGATGATAAATCCATGTTGGACTATAAGATCATGCCTGATGATAAATCCATGCTGGACTATAAGATCATGCCTGATGATAAATCCATGTTGGATTTTAAGACCATGCCTGATGATATATCCATGATGGACTATAATATCATGCCTGATGATAAATCCATGTTGGACTATAAGATCATGCCTGATGATAAATCCATGCTGGACTTTAAGACCATGCCTGATGATAAATCCATGTTGGATTTTAAGACCATGCCTGATGATATATCCATGATGGACTATAATATCATGTCTGATGATAAATCCATGTTGGACTATAAGACCATGCCTGATGATAAATCCATGCTGGACTATAAGATCATGCCTGATGATAAATCCATGTTGGATTTTAAGACCATGCCTGATGATAAATCCATGTTGGATTTTAAGACCATGCCTGATGATAAATCCATGATGGACTATAAGATCATGCCTGATGATAAATCCATGCTGGACTATAAGACCATGCCTGATGATAAATCCATGTTGGATTTTAAGACCATGCCTGATGACATATCCATGATGGACTATAAGATCATGCTTGATGATAAATCATGTTGGAATATAAGACCATGCCTGTTGATAAATCATGTTGGAATATAAGACCATGCCTGTTGATAAATCCATGTTGGATTATCTATAAGACCATGCCTGATGGTAAATCCATATTGAACTATAAGACAATGCCTGATGATAAATCCATGTTGAACTATAAGACCATGCCTGATGATAAATCCATGCTGCACTGTAGGATCATGCCTGATGATATATCCATGTTGGACTATAAGATCATGCATGATGATAAATCCATGTTGGACTATAAGACCATGCTTGATGATAAATCCATGTTGGACTATAAGACCATGCTTGATGATAAATCCATGCTGCACTGTAAGATCATGCCTGATGATAAATCCATGTTGGACTTTAAAACCATGCCTGATGATAAATCCATGTTGGACTATAAGACCATGCTTGATGATAAATCCATGTTGGATTATCTATAAGACGATGCATGATGGTTATCCCAAGTTTGATGATCAACTTACGTCTGATGATAATCCTATCCTTGGCATTAAGCCAATATAAGATAACAGGCCCATTCTTTAAGACAATACCATGCTTTTTGACAAGTCAATGCTGTTAAGTCCATGCCTGATGATAAAACCATGTTTATTGTTAAACCCATGCTTGATAAAGTCAATATTGTTAAGCCCACCCCTATTTTAAAGAAAAGATATCTTTCGCTGATAATAAGCCTACTACTGCTTTTTTTAAAAGACTTATTAGACTGGTTCTCTGATCTTATCATAGAAGAAATAACGGAATGTACCTCAAAAAAGGGCAATATAACCTATCACATGATGCACTTCAGAAAGCTTCATTAAATATCATTATAACGAAAGATCAATTTCATAATAATTGTTCTAGTTACCATTCTTTCTCCATTCCTTATCATACACCCGCAACGCTTTTATCATTGGGGTTTGGCTTCGCAAGGTCTTGTTTCCTGTACCATCACGATTGAAACGAATGATGGAGTCAATATTGGAGTGTTCTGTGCTGGTGGATACATAAAGATAATCCTCATGGACTGTCACTGCCATTGGCATGAATGTTGAAACACTGGTGTTAATTTGGCTGCAATTCTGTTTATCAATGCTGCACTTCTTGATCATATTATCGTCAATAAAAATTAGTAGGTTTTCTTTCATGTCGACAGCAAGACCTGCATTTTAAAAATGAAATGTGATTATTATATGCATAACTTGAGACGTCACTTCTACTTTAAGAGTGAGAATGCTATAAATTCAACCTCTACTTGTACAGCTATCATTCTGATCAATTAATGGGTAAAATTATTATTCGAAATTAATGTAAGGTCAAAAAAAATATAATAAACAGTCAGATCAGTGCAAAAATTAACAAGTACAAAATCTGACAATAATAAGAAACAGTGATTGGTGACTGGATATATCACAGTACTTGTTTAAAAAATAAGCTCAATTCATTGCTATTATAGTCCCGAGTCCAGCATGATGACCACTGAACCACTACAGCTCCCATCAAGAAAGAAATCAATTAATGTACATACACACATCTGATCTACTGCAAATCACACAGACTCAGATCTGCCATTACTTAATGTGCCAGCAGATCTGGGAATATGCACCTTGTTAGGATTAATCAATAGAAAAAAGAACAAAGACCCTGATCTGCTGGTGCATTATGCAAAGGCAGATATGGGTCATGATTGTTGCAGTTTGACTGGGCTTATACATGAATATATATGGTACATAAAACTGCTTAGATGAAACAGATAGCTTGACGATTTTATGAAATGTAATCTGAGTATCATCACTTTACTCACTCTGAGGACCAGTCAGGCCATCAACAAATATATCTGGTTGGCTTCCATCCATGTAGGACTTGAATAGTTTCGTTTTGTTCATTTTGTCGGCCCAAAACAGAAACCTGAATTGCAAGGAAAAGATAACTGAAGGCAAAATATACCATGCAGCAAGTACTTTTAGTAGCTGAGTTTAGTAATTTAGTTCTCCAAGTCAAAACAAAAACACAATATAGAAAGTAGTTTTTGCTGTCGACTTTAATGATTTAGTGCTTTTATAGTGAAATTATAAACACAAAAGAGCATCAAAATTTATCTTTTATCATCATATCACAGATCTTCAGTCACTACAATTTAACTAGCCAACATCTGAAACCTACATACATGTATTGGGGGAAACATTTTAAATTTTATGTCCATGAAAAAATTCTGTAATATGGTAATAATTTCAAATCAATAGACCTGAATACTGTGACATGGTAATAATTTCAAATCAATAGACCTGAATACTGTAACATGGTAATAATTTCAAATCAATAGACCTGAATACTGTAACATGGTAATAATTTCAAATCAATAGACCTGAATACTGTAACATGGTAATAATTTCAAATCAATAGACCAGAATACTGTAATATGGTAATAATTTCAAATCAATAGACCTGAATACTGTAATATGGTAATAATTTCAAATCAATAGACCTGAATACTGTAACATGGTAATAATTTCAAATCAATAGACCTGAATACTGTAACATGGTAATAATTTCAAATCAATAGACCTGAATACTGTAACATGGTAATAATCTCGAATCAATTGACCTGAATCTTCTAATATGGCAATAATCTCAAATCAATAGATCTGAATCCTGAAATATTTTGACAACATTTACCACAATGTGGTTAAAAGACTGATGGACATCGATCTGGTCAAAAGACTGTCAGATGGATGGAAAGATAGAATGTATCACAATCTCCACAAGCTTAGAACATAAGACTTGTGGACAGACGTTTATTAAGATTGACAGATGGAAGGACAGGCAAAGGGCATCATAAACTCCAGAAGTTTAGAAGACTTATGGACTAATGTTTAAAAAGACAGACATATGGAAGGACAGGCAAAGGGTATCATAAACTCCAAAAGTGTAGAAGACTTATGGACAGATGTTTATTAAGACAGACATATGGAAGGACAGGCAAAGGGCATCATAAACTCTACAAGTGTAGAAGACTTATGGACAGATGTGTATTAAGACAGACAGGTGGAAGGACAGGCAAAGGGTATCACAATCGCCACAAGTTTAGAAGATGTGGCAAAAAGACATCCAGCATTAAGGCAGTCATATAGATGGACAGACAGAGGGTATCATAATCTCCATAAGTTTAGAAGATAAGACTGATGGACAGAAGTGTATTAAGACAAACAAATAGAAAGACAGACAGAGGGTATTATAATCTCTACTATTTAGAACATGTGGTAGTAAGACTGATGAACAGATGTCTAATAAGATAGATGGATCGACTGACAGAGGGTATCACCATAATCACAGAATCTTGGGGTACTTTTTTAAAAAAAAACACAGGGCAAACATATTTACCCTTTTGTTGGATGAACTGCCAGGGAATGGGGCTGGGCAATCAAGAAAGTCTCCGACTTGATAATCTCGGTCCTGAAAGCTCCATTCAATGTTGCCACAGATATTGAAGCAGACTTGTCGTCGTAAGAAGAAAAGTATATGTTGCCTGATATCCAGTCAATGGCAAGACCCTCAGGGTGCAACAAACCTGTAATCGAGGAATATAATTTACATCTTTTGCAACTTTTTTAAATACAATTTCTACCTGTGCCCTACAATGCAGTCTGCAAATCCCCAGATATATACTAGGCTGTTACACTTTATTACTGGCTCTACTTGTTAGAAATGTTTTGTTTTACAAATTTAAGACCTCCCCCCCCCCCAACTATTCAATGATGTTTTCTATTACATGGTAGTTAGTGTTAGATCTGGTAGCCAAAAAAACTATTACAAATTGCTCCTAATAATTAGTGCTCAAGAATTAATTTAACATTACCCCAACAGGTTGCGTGACTTTGTAAAGATATGTATTATTAACTTCAAAATTTAATACTGTTTAATTTCCAGTTCTTCAGTTCATGTGTTGATGCATACCCTGAAGAGAATTTTAATGACTTGCTCGGGCTGACAATTCTAAACATGTCAACTAGCCCAGCACAGAAATTGTATGGCAAGCCATCTCAAAATTTGAAATTTTCTTCCTTTTTCTACGCAAGTTTTGTGCAAATTACATGAAAGTTTATTAACGCAAAAGTTACCTTTAGTTGTCTGATCTAGTTTGACAGAAATATTTTCATATCCTGTAATGTATGACAAATAATGCATCGGCATCATTACAACATGGATATCCACTCTACTAAAAGAACAACTGGAGAAAGTAGTCATTGTTCATTCAAATTTAAATGTCTAGTTTCTTGATATTAGGCCTTAACAATAATAATAATAATAATAATAATAATAACAATAACAATAATAATAATAATAATAATAATAATTATTATTATTGTTGTTGTTGATGTCGTTTTGTTGTTGTTGTTGGGAACAAAATGTATGATACAAGGGAAAACTGCCATATCAAAAGGGGGACATAACTCAAATTTGACTGATATTTGGATTTGACAAATGTTTTTTCTAAATATATAGTCTTATTCTCAAACAGATGAACCAGACATGTGGACCTATCTGGCAAATGGATCCTCCACAGAATCTGTGACATGTGGACCAATGTGGCAAATGGATCCTCCACAGAATCTGTGACATGTGGACCAATGTGGCAAATGGATCAATGTGGCAAATGGATCCTCCGCAGAATCTGTGACATGTGGACCAATGTGGCAAATGGATCAATGTGGCAAATGGATCCTCCACAGAATCTGTGGAGGCAAATGGATCCTCCACAGAATCTGTGACATGTGGACCAATGTGACAAATGGATCAATGTGGCAAATGGATCCTCTACAGAATCGGTGACATGTGGACCAATGTGGCAAATGGATCAATGTGGCAAATGGATCTTCTACAGAATCTGTGACATGTGGACCAATGTGGCAAATGGATCCTCCACAGAATCTGTGACATGTGGACCAATGTGACAAATGGATCAATGTGGCAAATGGATCCTCCACAGAATCTGTTACAGGCATACAAATCTGAATGTATAAATACTTTGAATAAAACATCAACTGAAAAAAGTACAGTAAACTCCAAATATAATGAACAGTATATACCTGAATCTATTATGGTCTCTACATCAGAACCATTCACATTCGCTCTGTTGATCACGTTGAGCCCAGTATCTGCCCAATACAAGCCATCCGACTGGTCAAAGTCAATGCTGGATGGGTTATCCACATGAGGAATAGTTATGACTGGGATAACGTTGTAATGGGCATTTTCTAAATCAACACCTCGAACTTCAGCACTTCGAACAAATAGAAGAAACTTATTATCATCTGTAAGAAAGAAAAAAAGGAATTTAATGTCTTTTAAGTACAGTGTACCATTTGTACTCGTCTATTAGTCTAGTCCAACTGCAAACTGCACAGATCTAGATCTCCCAGCATGTGCCAGCAGATCTGGGTCTATGAAATATGTTAGCAATGAACACGACAAATAGCATTATGTGATGGCTAATCATGCTGTCTGCAGTTGGATTTGACTTTTATGCAAATACATCTAAGTACTTCTAATAAATGTACCAGACATCAAATGTACCATCATTAATGTAAATATCCAGTCACTGAATGTATCATCATTAATGTAAATATCTAGTCACTGAATGCACAGTCATTAATGTAAATATCCAATCACTGAATGTACAATCATTAATGTAAATATCCAGTCACTGAATGTACAATCATTAATGTAAATATCTAGTCACTGAATGTACAGTCATTAATGTAAATATCCAATCACTGAATGTACAATCATTAATGTAAACATCCAGTCACTGAATGTACAATCATTAATGTAAATATCTAGTCACTGAATGTACAGTCATTAATGTAAATATCCAATCACTGAATGTACAGTCATTAATGTAAATATCCAATCACTGAATGTACAATCATTAATGTAAATATCCAGTCACTGAATGTACAATCATTAATGTAAATATCCAATCGCTGAATGTACAATCATTAATGTAAATATCTAGTCACTGAATGTACAGTCATTAATGTAAATATCCAATCACTGAATGTACAGTCATTAATGTAAATATCCAATCACTGAATGTACAATCATTAATGTAAATATCCAGTCACTGAATGTACCATCATCAGCATAAATATTCAGATGTTGACTGTACCATCATCAACGTTAATATCTGACATTAAACGTACCATTGTTACATCATCAACGTTAATATCTGACATTAAATGTACCATTTGTTAATGTCAATAACCAGTCATTAAAATCATTAATGTCAATAACCAGTCATTAAATACACAAACATTAATAAAAATATCAAGATATTAAATGTAATATCATCAATGTAAATATCCAGATACTGAATGTACCATCATCAATGTTAATATCCAGGTATTAAACATATCATTAATATAAACATCAAGTCACTAAATGTACCATCATTAACACAAATATCTTGACCTTAAATGTATCATCAAAAATGTAAATATCCAGACAGTAAAAAAAACTTTCCTGCTTATCAGGATAAGTTATGTACCAATGAAATGTATCATATTTCCAAAACATTTCGTTCAGAAAATCAAAGTCTTTTTTGTCCAACAGGCAAAATGTTGGTCATAAGCTGATTATATAAAATGTAGTATTGCTTGTAAAAAGATGGTGGTTACATCATATCACTTTCAGTGTTCTCTTGGACAGAAAGTGTTCTTGTTACAGTAATGGTGTTTGTTTTCCATTTCTTGTGAGATACTATGTTTATCAGTTTATATAGATATACCGCCCTTGATGATTTATGCACATATGACCCAAATGTCACCAGAGAATACCCCAAAACAATATGATTGAATTGATTTCTGTATATTCTAGACAGCTCATAAAAAGCAGTAGATATGAAGGTATTTATAAAGTTCCAAACACGAGTCCACAATACAAGAAAATTCATTATAAGTAAAGAGCATAACAATGCAACTCCTCAAGGTACTTCCCATTCACCTGGATGTAAAAGACCCAAATCACTAGACTGGTTGACAGCAATTTAGTCAATGTCACTGGACTGGTTAACAGCAATTTAGTCAATGTCACTAGAAAGGTTGACAGCAATTTAGTCAATGTCACTAGACTGGTTGACAGCAATTTAGTCAATGAATACATTAATCTTACAATAGATCTAAAGACCTCACAGACTAAAATGAGGTTATCACGAGAAAATCATACAATAAAATAAATAAAAAAGGAAAATGACAAGAACTTCTGAAACTAGATTGTCAGAGATGCTGACTTCTTTCTTCAGGGAAATGCTTAAGCAAGAGTAACTGTAGAACAATGTAGCTGGCTTAATTGCTGCCAAGTGACAAAACTTCAGTTCATCTATATGGTAATAAGGGTACATGGATTCATATAATGAAAGTTGTCCAATAAATCACATTATTTTGATTAAGACTAAAACATTCCCAAGTTGACAAAAAACATGCCCGACATCCAGAAGCTTTATGTAGTATTGAAAAAGTTTACAAATTGAAAGTCTCCACAAAATTTGAAATTCCAGGTATTATCATTAATAATAGCTCATAATCCAAGATCAACTTCCTGGAAAAATTACATATAATATCACTATGATAAATCAACAGATTATAAGCTAAAATTACTTACCTATACAGGTCTTATTGTCTTTTGCATCTAGTTTTTTCTGGTGTGGACAGTGACATCCAACTGTCCCATTATAACTCAGAAGACAAAGGTGTGAGCAATTGCCATTATTTTTTCGACAAGGATTATGGGAGCGAGGTTGACGAAGAGGGTGAACAACTTGCAAATCAAATGGTTGTGTGACTGTTTGCTGTATTGTCTTAATATCACCTCCAGTGAATTTGTTTGCCTGCAAAGATGTTTAAGAAAATAAAAATTTAATGTTATATTAGAAATATATACAGCATTCCCTCACTACAATTCACCTGTATATAACACATTCTTTGTTATATGGTTGATATGGTTATGAATACTAAGTGGCAGCAAACTTATATGAATCATGTACTTCATTATAAAGCAGTCTCACCATAAAGTAGAATGCTCTATGACTCCCACAGACAGTGTAATAATGAGGGAGTCATTTATTATGTACTTCATTGTAGTGCAGTATCAACATTAACACCGAATACTCTATGGTTCCCATGAACATCATTATAATGAGGGAGTCATTTATTATGTACTTCATTATAAGGCATTCTCACCATAAGGTAGAATACTTTATGGCTCCCATAGACAGTGTTATAATGAGTGAGTAATTTATTATGTACTTCCTTATAATGCAATATCAATGAAAACACAGTATACTATATGGCTCTCATGAACAGCATTATAATGAGGGAATCATTTATTATGTACTTCATTATAAGGCAGTCTCACCATAAGGTAGAATACTTTATGGCTCCCATAGACAGTGTTATAATGAGTGAGCAATTTATTATGTACTTCCTTATAATGCAATATCAATGATAACACATACTATATGTCTCTCATGAACAGCATTATAATGAGGGAATCATTTATTATGTACTTCATTATAATGCAATATCAATGATAACACAGTATGCAATATGGCTCCCATGGACAACATTATAACAAGGGAGTCTTTTATTATGTACTTCATTATAATGCAATATCAATGATAACACAGTATACCCTATGGTTCCCAAAGACAGCATTATAATGAGGGAGTAGAGTTCTAAAACATGCATGGATTGGTATTGGCAGATGTGAACATTTCTTAACTGTTTCTGATTACTGAAACACAGAACAGTAAAACCTGTCCAAAGCAGACCCTTTGTAATCTGCTCCATTTATAAACTGGACAAATATTTTGTTCCAAAAAAAGGTTTAAAGTGGAGACATATGTAAATCAAATTGTTGTGGATACTGATGGCTTGGGGGGGTGGGGGGTGGGGGGGGTGAATGAAGTGATGATAATATACATAAAATCCAACTGAATAACTCCAGAGATATTGATATTCATTCTTACATTGTAAACACACTGCTCTAATTAATCTAAATATTTTGTAAATTTTCTTCTGTTTATGTAAACAAACTAATGTATAATTACATTAGACACATTATTGGAAAAATTACTGATTTATTAAGGTGATTTCCATTTAAAGGCATTTTCGACTATTTTTTCAAGAACATCTAAGGGATATAACTAGTGTCAGGTTAAATAACTTCTAAAAATTTGAGTTGTCTCCCTTAACTTGAAATTTGCCTCAAAGACTAATGGATGTATAGTTTGATGCCAATTTTAATAAGATCTAAACATTTCCTATTGTTATTATGAACTATAGTTGGTAAAAATTAAATGAACACTACACCACAGTCATGAGGAAATTAAAGTCTTCTTCAAACATATGGATAACACCCAAATGAAATTAATTACCTCTCAGCCAAGGGCTTCAACACCCGTTCAAATGGATAAACCAGGTGCAAAAAAAGTGTGCCAGGAAACCCAGACACCACAATACACAAACATGTCAAAGGACCAAAATACAAGAGCATGTCAGGGCACTCAGATCATACCAAAACCAGCTATTAGAAGAAAAAAAATCATTATACACACAAACAGATGCAATGACACCAATTAAATAAGATGAGTCTCTTCTATAGATATTAGATGGGCAGAGACAAAAATTAGTTAAAGCACATACTGTAAACAATGACCATCATGTGTCTCACTCAAAATCAAAACCAAATGCAGACGGAACTGCTCTAAAGACAACCTCCAATTACCCACAGCAAGAAGCTAAATTAAGTACAAATACTAAATACAGCAGTCACCAAACTCTCAGTCAGTCTAGTCATGGAAATCATGAAGTCCATTCAATGCATATGAATCCCAAACTCGTCAAAAGACAGATCTCTTCTCATAGGATCATCAATAATCAAAGGAGTAAAAACAAGAGGATTATATAAAACTGATGTAAAAACACACAGAGGTGCAACTATTAATACTATTGCAGAACAATATTGGAAATGAATATGTCACCATATCATACTGTAATTCTTCTCATTGGTGTCAATAATTACAGTAATGGCCAATCTTTAAAGGGCATTGAGGATGATTATAAAAGCTTGTTGTAATTGCCATCAGGTCCCAAACCAATGAGTGTAAAATAATCATCTCAAGTCTACCACCAAGAAGGGATGTACTTATGACTCCACTAAATGACACCCTAAGTACGTTGTCCGAAAATTTTCAAATATTCTTTATTCCGAAATACAGGACCTTCTTCAAAGACAATTGAGTCAACCAACAGTTATACCAATGAGACCAAATCCACTTGTCAAACAGAGGTTACTTCTCCCTCTGATGCTCCTCGAGTGTCTAATTATCAATGTCTTCTTGTAGGTATGTAAATCAGTCCCATATTGAACATTCTCATGTATCCACTACATGTGGTCATGGTACAACAGATGGATCTTGTATGTTATCTTCTTCATGTGTTTATGTAAATAATCAAGGCAATGTAAAGAAATCTGTCAAGTCTAAAAACAATGCATTGCATACTGCCTTGTCTGAAAATCAATCCTCTGATTAAAATTGTCATGTCTTTGGCCTCCTCAAAAGAGGTCTGCAAGTAATCAACCTAAATATTCAACACATCCTCCCTAAACTGAACAAGATAAAGTTAATATTACAGCAAACTAGATCAGTCAATATTCTAGGTCTACGTGAAACCTTTCTTTCTGATGATATTGATGATTTGGCTCTCCAAATACGGGATTCAACTTTGAAAGAAAAGATAGGGAATCCATGGGGGGTGGGGTATTCTTCTCTATGTAGACAGTTTCATTAGTTATAACAGACGTGATTATCTAGACACTATTGGGGTAGAGAGTATCTAGATCGAATTAACCCTTGCCCAATCAAAGCCAATGCTCTCATGTTCAGTTTACAGGCAACCTAGTAACACAGCTGATTGGATTGACAGATTTGAGGTACAAATTCAAAAAGCATTACTAAAGGAAGATTCAGAAACTATCTTTATTAGGTGATTTTAACATTGACTACATGAAAACTCCACCATTAACATGGATAAGTAGCTTTGAAACTTACAACTTTACTCAATTAATTACACCCCAACTAGAGTAACATATAAAAGTGCTACTATCATTGATCGTGTCTATACTAATAAACGTGAAAACATAAGTGAAATTAATGTGCCAGTGTATGCACTGAGTGATCACTACCCAGTCTTTATAACTAGACATGTTCCGAAATCATCTAAAAATGATCAACACATTGAAATAAAATACAGGAACTTTAAAGTTTGATGAGGAAATGTTCTTAAATGATTTAATTTGCAAACCCTTCCAATCAGTCTGCAATATTGCTGATGTCAACACTGCCTTAGACAAATGGTACTGGATGTTCAATGCAGCCTTAGAAAAGCATGCCCCAATTAAAACAAAAAGGGTTAAACACCAAATTACACCCAAGTGGATTACCCCTGAGATCAATGAGGCTAGGCACCTAAGAGATAATTTCCACACAAAAAAGACATGAAAAGCTATAGAAAGTGGAGGAATAAAACTAAGCACCTGATAGACAGGACAAAAGAGAACTACTATAAACAGGCCATTGATGAATGTAAGAGTACAGAGACATTGTGAAAGCATCTAAAAGAGCTGAGCCAACCAAAGGAACGGTTGTCTTCCCCACAGACTTAAGCAAAATGATGATATAGCAACATCTGTTCAAGACATTGTGGAAATGTTCAACAATTTCTCATAAGCATCTCCAGTAACAGTATTCAGACTAACATCCCAACTGAACTTGATGCTCTTCTATTATTTATAAGGGCTAAAATTCCTGATGATAATTATTATTCAATAGCTAATGTTAGTAAAGCTGATGTTTTTGATATGCTAATTAAGGTGAATATTAATATATCCTCTGGACTGGATGGTATTGGTCCACAAATTCTTAAAATTGCTGCACCATTAATGACAAAGTCACTAACGCATCTCATAAACATAAGTATAATGAGTGGTAATTTTCCAGAAATGCTGAAATGTGCAAAGGTTACACCTATCTTTAAGAAAGGAAAAAAGGAGAATCCAGGGAATTACAGACCAATATCAATTCTACCTGCATTGTCAAAATTATTTGAAAAGCATGTAGCCATTCAGGTCTATAAATTTTTTGAAACAAACTCTCTATTTCATAAAGCGTAATCAGGATTTAGAAAATACCACTCGTGCCAAACAGAACTTACCAAATTGATTGATCTTTGGCTGAAGGAAATGGATAATGGACATATGACTGGGATTGTTTTCCTTGACTTCAAGAAAGTTTTTGATCTTGTTGATCATGAAATTCTGCTGCAAAAGTTGAACTGTTACAGGTTTGACAATCCTTCTATAAACTGGTTTAGATCATACCTAAACCAAAGGTCCCAACAAGTAAGCATTGGCAATATTAGCTCTCAAACTCACACAATTCATTCAGGGATCCCTCAAGGCTCAGTTTTGGGCCCTCTCCTCTTCCTTATCTATATCAATGATCTACCATTAAATAATGAATCCACAAATACAGATTTGTTTGCAGATGATGCAACCTTGTATACATCTAGTTCTGATAATGAAGTTATCCAAATGAGATCATACTCAAACCTTATCAGAGTCCAAAACTGGGAACAATAAAAAAGGATGGTAATTAATGAAGGTATAACAAAATGAATGATTTTGGGGACATCACAAAAGCTATACAAGTCAGGGAACCCAGAACTGTCTCTTGCAATAAATAATCATCCATTAGAAAATGTCAAACAGGAAAAGCTTGTAGGTGTGACCGTAGATAATACTTTATTATGGAATGACCATACCGAAAAGCTTTGTAAAACACCGTCATCCAAAATTGCCCTACTCAGCAGTATCAAGAAATATTTACCTATGGAAACTCAAAATCTATACAAGTCATATATTCTTCCAACAATGGATTATTGTTCAAATGTGCTAAATCTGAGCGTGACAAGATTTATAAACTTCAGAAACGAGCACCATGCATAATTTTATATGCATCTATTGATCATCTCATAAAAGCATTATTTACAGAACTCAAATGGTTCACAATATACGACAGGATGGATTTTCACAAGGCAGTTCTTTTATATAAATGTCTACATCAAACGGCACCAGAGTATCTTCAGGAATTATTCAGGCCTTTTTCAACACTGCCAGTTGAGATCAATATCACATGGAAAACTTCTAGCACCAAAACCAAGAACAGAGCAATATAAAAAGAGTTTCCCATACTCTGGTACAGTTCTGTGGAACAAGCTTCCACTACACGTAAAATCTGCTGAAAATATTAGAGTATTTATGAAGAGATATCATGAGCATGTATGTGTTTCTATTAGATAATGGAATTTAGTATTTTAATACTAAACATGTTAAAATAAACAGTAATTATTGCTATCTTCATATAATGTGCATTGTTATACTCTCCTTAAGAGGGCCTCAAGGGAGAATAGTCCTTGATTAATGTGTTACCCTCTATAAATAAAGCATTATTATTATTATTATTATTACTATTGTAAGGAATGGTTCACGTAAGTGCACAATAGCTTTAGAAAGTTTTTATTCATCTGCTAGTGTTGGAAATTTGGTGAGTAGAAACAATCTCAATGTATTAAAAGAAAATTAAAATAAATTCAAACTTCTCAATTTGTGGTAACTTCTAGCCGAGGACACAAACCTGGTCAAAATATGTAGTTCAATTCTACTGGCTGGTTTACATATTTAAACAGCCATGTACTCACCCTTACAACAGAATTAGTGCTCCAGTCTGTCCAATAGAAATGAATACCAAACAAGGAAATGGCAAAAGGGTGGGACATGTCTTTGTGATCCTTCAGAATAAGTCGATAGTCAGATCCATCGTATTTGATGGAATGGACTGACTCGGACCTGAAAAATGTATTTAAAAAAATGGAAATAAAATGCAGAAGATTCTGATAAATTTAAATAATGAACCAAAAGGAAGAAAGACATGCCCTGCTCTGGAAACATCCATAGCTTAGGCGAGTTTGAACCAAGATTTGAATGTTTGTGTGTCTGCATGCATATTTCTTAGTGTAAGCATGCATATTTCATAGTGTAACTGATAATTATTGTTATGCATAAATACAATACCTATACTGAATTACACAGAAAAAGACTGCAAGGTAAACAAATACTCAGGTAACAATTTTGAGTCTTCTTATAACAAAATGCCATAAATATTACTATTACGACCATTATTATTGTTGTTATAATTATTATTATTATTGCTTAAAGACTATATGCATAATGACACATACAAAAAGTTTTTTCTTTTTCTTTCAAAATGATAATTTTTAATTAATTCTTTGACTTTAAAATGATCTTTTGAAATCGCTACATGTGTAGACCTAATTTGAGATCTATCTGATTTTCTGAAGTTGCTTAAAACTCCGATTTAAAATCTCTATTTTTTGGTATACAGACTATAGATCTTATTAACATAATGGCCTGCGCAGTCACCTGGCATCAATCCAATATAATCTGCTGAAATCATAATCCAGTGTCAGCCCATTTGGCCATCCACCTCCTTCCTTGGGTTGAATTCTATAAATGTCCTTCCGTCCCTCCCCGCTCATAGAACAGCCCTCGATCCGGGGGTTTAATCCATCCCAATCTGTCCAGAATAGGGCCCTACAATATATTACAGTAACATTATAAATTAAACAACCTTTAAGAGCACAATAAAGACTCCCTTGAAGGAAACGTTGGTCTACTACGCAAAAAGAATTTTCAGAAACTCAAGATAATGCCATTTCTTCCTTTTAACTGCCGAGTGCTGCCACTCTCTCGACTATAACCAGATTTTCAAATTGGCTGCTTTAGTGAACATATTGTATACAAGATTGGCAACATTTTTATTTCATTGGCTCAACTATAACCAGATTTTCAAATTAGCTGCTTTGGTGGATATATTGTATACAAGATTGGCAACATTTTCATTTTCACTCGCTCAACTATAACCAGATTTTCAAATTAGCTGCTTTGTTGGACATATTGTATACAAGAATGACAAAATTTTCATTTGGGACTGAGTAGACATTATTAAAAGTATTTTTTATCTAAACACCATGTCATCACCCATTCAGTAGTGACAAAAAAATTATCATGACAGCCATTATGGCAACCATACTGGATGTACGACTAGTACAATTTTCATTCAGGACCAACTAAGCATTGTAAGAAGTTTATTCTGTGAAGTCCCTCATGTGATATAGCCATCCATTTTGGAGTCGAGATAACAATATTTTCAAGATTTCTACCATTGTAGCCATATGGAGGGTTAGTCATTTTAATTTAGGACTAAGTGGACACCATAAGAACTCTTCGGATGAAAAATATCATGTGACAGTGGCTTTGCCTTTGAAAGGAGCAGCTAAAAAAAATGATGTTCAAGATAGCCACATATCGGATGTCAGATCAGCACCAATATGTTCATAATGCATTCCATTTGCACTCATTCAGATTTGCATTCTATATGCACTCATTCTGCATTCCATTTTGCACTCATTCTGCATTCCATCACTCATTCTGCATTCCATTTTGCACTCAATCTGCATTCCATTTTGCACTCATTCTGCATTCCATCACTCATTCTGCATTCCATTTTGCACTCATTCTGCATTCCATCACTCATTCTGCATTCCATTTGCATTGTATACCACATTTCATTTCCCTTGATTCTGCTAGTGAAGCTAAGAATCAAATGAAATATTGAAAACATACACGCAAGATGCGAAATCTTTTAAGAATACAGATGCTGACAATCTAAAACCAAAACCATTTAAAATTTCTGTTTGTAAAAATTAACAAAGAAATAAATTTTTGTGTAAACAGATATGTAATGCATGGAATAAAATGAGTCACAATACCCAATTTTGGAAAGTAAAGAGCAAGTCTAAAAAAAATAAAAGCAACTGTCATGTTTCATGCCAATACACGACTGCATCTGTGGAATCAGTCCAGTACAAGAATCAAGACACTGATCAGTACAAGAATCAAGACACTGATCAGTACAAGAATCAACACACTGATCAGTACAAGAATCAAGACACTGATCAGTACAAGAATCAACACACTGATCAGTACAAGAATCAACACACTGATCAGTACAAGAATCAACACACTGATCACAGACACCAAAAAACTTATTTTTCAGGCAATGAAGACTCTTTAAAAGGTTAGAGGTCATTTGTTGTAAAATGGTTCATGTTTCTGGCAACCAAATCCTGAAATAAAGCCAAATTTTAAATATTTTATGTACAAGGATGTGTAGACTGATTTATATAAAATACTTAACACTTAAATTAGCAAGGGATCCACAGAGCTCTATATGTCATCTGTGAAATGCATATTGTATGTACCTTCCCCGTATATGACTTTCACAAATTTGATGAGACATTTTTGGAGTTTATGCTGTTGTCTTAGCTGGAAATGACAAACATCACATTCATAAGGGTTATATAGGACATGATCACCATCATCTGCAAAGCATTAGGTATCAATGGTGAAACGATAACAATGATTTATGTGAAAGTACCCATGGCTGGGGTCCACTACAATGGCTCTTGGGCTGACCATATCTCCCGCTACAAGAGTTGTCCGGAGGGAGCCATCCAATTTTGCCACCTCAATTTGGTCCAGATTACTCTCAACCCAGTAAATATTGCCACCAACCCAGTCCACGGCAAGACCCTCCGTCGTTGCCAGCCCCGAGTCAATCACCGTCTCAATGTTAGTTATTCCTGGAAAAAGAAATAATGTATGCCATAAAACCTTAAAGTGTAAATCCGATGAAGCTATAAATCCTGGAAACACAGATGTCACTTCACAGTGACCTAAATGCAAAATTAACTAGACAGATGGATTACTACAATTTTGTTATTTCAAAACACAAGAAAATGGACTTAATGTCAAAGGCATGTTTTAAGAAGAAAAAAAAAATCAAGAAATTTTTCTTTTTACAAAAATCTATATATATAAAATTAGCAAAGGATCTTCTGATAATGCCATAGTCATACATTTTGATGGAAAGCAATTTGGTCACCCAAAGATTGCATCATATCATGTGACAATTACAAAATATCGCTTGTTTTTAAATTTTCTCCATCCTGACTGCACAATCAGTCCAATATTGTACAATGGAAATATGAGTAAAATAAATCAAAAAACCAAAGATTACATTAATGCTACTCTACTTCCTTGGATACTATGCTATTCTTTTGGCAGAAGATGTGATAGCTTAGTTGGCAGAGTGTTGGATTGATAATCAAACTGCTGCAGTTTCAATACCTGCCAAGGAAAGGCTGGTCTGGTGATATCAGTGGGTCCTTTATAAAGGAAATTAGATCCCATTTTACTTGGCAGTAAATAACCAATAATGTGTTAAAAATGCAGTAAACCAACCAAACTGTACATTACTATAAATTTAATTTCTGAACCAGATTTTAACCCCGAAGAGTTCTGGTTGTATTCTGTGGTTGGTTTGTTGGTTTTCTTTGAAGACATTATTTTCTATTTCATGACAAGGGAATAAAAGTTTAGTACCTTTTCCAAGGACTCACTACTGTAACTGACCTAAGTTGGTCTTAGCAGGTACTGAATCTATGACCATAAATTGGAGTCTAGCTATTGACCAATGAAACTACTATAGATTCCTTGTATTTTGGCACCACTGTATTAGTTTTATGTACAAATCTAATTTTAGTACAAGAACCATATATACAAGCATACAAGTTGAATCCAGCTCCAAACAACACAGACCCTAATCTGCCATCACATAATGCGCTGACAGATCAGGTTCTCTTTCGTTTATTCAACTAATTATCCTAACAAAATGCATAGAACCAGATCTGCTGGCACATTATACAATAGCAAATCTGGGTCTACACATCTTGCAACAGGATCTAACTTATACATGAGTGTAAATGGTAAGTCTAAGCTGTTTATAAGTTAATTATTTCTTGATGTACTAGCTGAAAGAGGAAACACTTCATACCATTTCCCATCATGGTTCCACGGTAGATTTTGTCATCCATGACATCTGTCCAGAACAGGTAGACCTTGCCATCATTGTAGTAGAAGTCGAGTGCAATTGTGTTCCGAAGGCCAGCTATCAGGGACACATAGCTATTGGTCATGATATCAACTCGACGAATCTCGTGTCGATTTGAAAACACTACATATACTGGGTCACTTTCTGAAAGATATCCATCATTGAATGAATCAACAGTTGGCAGGAATAAAGGCATTTATCAAATTCATGATGCAAGAATTTAATATATGATCAATATGAACACTTACAAAAAGTATGAATTTGGTACATGATCAATATAAATGTTTACATAAAGTATAAATTTGATATATGATCAATATGAATGTTTACATAAAGTATAAATTTGATGTATGATCAATATAAATGTTTACATAAAGTATAGATTTGATATATGATCAATATGAATGTTTATAAAAAGTATAAATTTGATATATGATCAATATAAATGTTTATATAAAGTATAAATTTGATATATGATCAATATAAATGTTTACATAAAGTATAAATTTGATATATGATCAATATGAATGTTTATAAAAAGTATGAATTTGGTAGATGATCAATATAAATGTTTACATAAAGTATGGATTTGATATATGATCAATATAAATGTTTACATGATGCATGAAATTGATATGATCAATATAAATGTTTACATGAAGTATGAATTTTATATACAATCAATATGAATGTTTACATATATTTGATATATGATCAATATAAATATTTACATGATACATGAATTTGATAAATTAATGTTTACATAAAGTATGAATTTCATACATGATTAAAATGAATGTTTACATAAACTATGAATTGCATACTAACAACATAAGACAAATGCTGTATCAGAAATATTCGTGAAGGAATTAACTTTATTTTTTAGAGCAGCCAAGTATCAACATAATTGAATCCATCATTAAAAACACCATTGCAGATGGGTTGCTAACACTGTGATCAGATAAAATTTGCTTCGCTGAAGTTATCTCTTTAGTCTCAATCCATGAAATTCCTTCCCATTAATATTTCTGATTTGAAAGTACATTTTGAAAATTTACTAGAATAAAATGATAGAGTTTAATAACATGCCTTACTCGAAAATTCAACCCTCCATCATAACGTAATTCATGATTTACTTGATTGTAGTCTATGATAATTAGCATTTACTTGATTGTAGTCCATGGTAGTAGCATTTACTTGATTGTATTCCACAGTAAATAGCATAATTTACTTGACTGTAGTCTATGGTAATTAGTATTTACTTGATTGTAGTCCATGGTAATTAGCATTTACTTGATTGTATTCCACAGTAATTAGCATGATTTACTTGATTGTAGTCCATGGTAATTAGCATTTACTTGATTGTATTCCACAGTAATTAGCATGATTTACTTGATTGTAGTATATGGTAATTAGCATTTACTTGAATGTAGTCCATGGTAATTAGCATGATTTCCTTGATTGTAGTCCATGGTTATTAGCATTTACTTGATTGTATTCCATAGTAATTAGCATGATTTACTTGATTGTAGTCCATGGTAATTAGCATTTACTTGATAATAGTCCATGGTAATTAGCATTTACTTCATTGTAGTCCATGGTAATTAGTATGATTTACTTGACTGTAGTCCATGAAAATTAGCATTTACTTGATTATAGTCCATGGTAATTAGCATTTACTTCATTGTATTCCATAGTAATTAGCATTTACTTGATTGTAGTTTATGTAATTAGCATTTACTTGATTGTAGTCCATGGTAATTAGCATTTACTTGAGTGTAGTCCAAAGTAACTAGCATTTACTTGATTATAGTCCATGGTAATTAGCATTATTTACTTGATTGTAGTCCATGGTAATTAGCATTTACTTGATTGTAGTGCATGGTAATTAGCATTTACTTGAGTGTAGTCCATGGTAACTAGCATATACTTGATTGTAGTCCATGGTAATTAGCATGATTTACTTGATTGTAGTCCATGGTAACTAGCATATACTTGATTGTAGTCCATGGTAATTAGCATGATTTACTTGATTGTAGTCCATGGTAATTAGCATTTACTTGATAATAGTCCATGGTAATTAGCATTTACTTCATTGTAGTCCATGGTAATTAGTATGATTTACTTGAATGTAGTCCATGAAAATTAGCATTTACTTGATTATAGTCCATGGTAATTAGCATTTACTTCATTGTATTCCATAGTAATTAGCATTTACTTGATTGTAGTTTATGTAATTAGCATTTACTTGATTGTAGTCCATGGTAATTAGCATTTACTTGAGTGTAGTCCAAAGTAACTAGCATTTACTTGATTATAGTCCATGGTAATTAGCATTATTTACTTGATTGTAGTCCATGGTAATTAGCATTTACTTGATTGTAGTGCATGGTAATTAGCATTTACTTGAGTGTAGTCCATGGTAACTTGCATATACTTGATTGTAGTCCATGGTAATTAGCATGATTTACTTGATTGTAGTCCATGGTAATTAGCATTTACTTGATTGTAGTCCATGGTAATTAGCACGATTTCCTTGATTGTAGTCCATGGTAATTAGCATTCACTTGATTGTAGTCCATGGTAATTAGCATGATTTACTTGATTGTAGTCCATGGTAATTTGCATTTACTTGATTGTAGTCCATGGTAGTAGCATTTACTTGTTTGTAGTCCATGGTAATCATAAAAAATGAACATAACTTGAAATGCTGATGAGGATTGAACACGAAGTTGACTACTGCCTGCATGCTGAGCTGGCAGTAAGTTTGATCATCGCCCTTGATCAGCTCAACAGTAATTTGAGGGCCCAAAAAAATTATGAACATTACTGTATGGAGATGAGGCTAACTACAGACATAAATGCATGGCAGTAAGACTAATTGCAGACATTACTGTATGAGGTCAGGCTAATTACAAATATAACTATAATCAAAGGTGAGACTTTTTGCAGACATTTTTACTCTGAGGTGGAAAATCAATAACTATTAAGATAAATTTAAATATATCTCACCCAATGGTTTGCATGTATAATTATCTGGTTCCAGATATCCACTGCTACAATTACAGCGATATCCATTAACAGCTTTGGCATCAAGGATGCAAGTCTGGCTGCAAATTCCCCATTGTTCACAAGGGTTCTCAGCTGAAACAAAGAAAATTGGATGTGAAACAAAACTAAAGCAACTTCAAAGCAACCCCAACCCAGCCTTCTAAATATTAATAAAAATGTTAGAACACAATATCCATTAAAAATACTATATGTGTTATTTCTTTCTATATAACGTTCTGTCCTAAAACCATTAATAAATATCCAAGTCATTTGCTTATATCTGACCTATGACCCCCTTCCATGAGTGGGAGCAAAGCTTGGGTAAGATATGGGAAAGATTGCATATGCAGCATGACAGACAGACAGACATTATAATAGCATAAGCACTAAAGAAACATATTAATGAGAAGCATAACATTATGTAGACTTGATAAAGGCATTCAATTGTCTACACAATCTACAATAATAAATGACAGCCAAAGAAGAAATAATATGCAAAAAATCTTGACTAACTAAAAACATTGTCTATCTTTACAACTAATACCACTGTCTAGCTTTACCAACTAACACTGTTGTCTAGCTTTACAACTAATACCATTGTCTAGCTTGACCAACTAATAACATTATCTAGACATTTACCAACTAATACCATTGTCTAGCTTTACCAACTAATACCACTGTCTAGATATCAACTAATAACATTGTCTAGCTTAACCAGCTAATACCATGACAGCCAAAGAAGAAATAAGATGCAGAAAATCTTCACCAACTAAAAACACTGTCAATCTTTACAACTAATACCACTGTCTAGCTTTACCAACTAACAATGTTGTCTAGCTTTACAACTAATACCATTGTCTAGCTTTACCAAGTAATAACATTGTCTAGACATTTGCCAACTAATAACATTGTCTAGCTTTACCAACTAATACAATTGTCTAGCTTTCCCAACTAATACCACTGTCTGGATATCAACTAATAACATTGTCTAGCTTAACCAACTAATACCATTGTCTAGCTTTACAATCTAATACTATTGTCTAGCTTTACCAACTAATACCACTGTATAGCTTTACCAACTAATACCAGTGCCTAGCTTTACCAACAAATGCCATTGTCTAGCTTTTTCATCTAATGCCATTGTCTAGATATTTATCAACTAATACCACTGTCTAGCTTTACCAAATAATATCAGTCTAGATATCAACTAATGCCGTTGTCTAGCTTTTTCAACTAATACAGTTGTCTAGCATTACCAACTAATACCACTGTATCTAGATATCAACTGATAACATTGTCTAGCTTAATCAACTAATACCATTGTCTAGCATTACCAACTAATTCCTCTGTCTAGCTTTAACCACTAATACCACTGTATAGCTTTAAAAACTAATACCACTGTCTATCATTACCAATGAATATTGTTGTCTAGCTTTTTCAACTAAGGCCATTATCTAGATATTTATCAACTATTACCACTGTCTAGCTTTACCAACTAATACCATTGTCTAGCTTTTACAACTAATATCATTGTCTAGATATTTATCAACTAATAAAACTGTCTAGATTTAACAACTAATACCATTGTCTAGCTTTTTCAACTAATTTCATTGTCTAGATATTTATCAATACATTTGTCTAGCATTACCAACTAATACCATTGTCTAGCATTATCAACTAATACCACTGTCTAGCATTACCAACTAATATCACTGTCTAGCTTTACCAACTAATGCTTACCATAAAATAAACCAATGTTTGATGATAACCCCATGTTTGATAATAAGCACATGTTTGGTGATAAGCTTAGTCTTGATGATATCCCTATGCTGGGTGATAAGCCCATTCTTGATAAGCCCATGTACAATAAGCCCAGTTGTGATAATAAGCCCATTCTTGATGATAAGCCCATGCACAATAATCCCAATTGTGATAATAAGCCCATTCTTGATGATAATCCCATGCACAATAATCCCAATTGTGATAATAAGCCCATTCCTGATGATAAACCCATGCTTGATTACAAGTTCATGACTGATGATATGCCTAATACTTAATAAAACATTTGAAAATTCAGTCATCACACATCATAAGTAATTTCTGTTGTTGTTTTGTATTTGTTTATGAATATCCTGTCATCTGTGATATAAATTTCCTTACCTATGCATTTATTTTTGTCAGTTTGATTGAGTTTCTTTCCAGTAGGGCAATGGCAGATGTGTCCACTTGGGGTATTGGTACAGTAGTCACTACAGCCTCCATTGACAGTATCACATTCCTTCTTATCTGTAACAAAGTTATGACAAACTACAGTGGTCATCAAGTACAAAGTTATGACAAACTACAGTGGTCATCCAGTACAAAGTTATGACAAACTACAGTGGTCATCCAGTACAAAGTTATGACAAACTACAGTGGTCAACCAGTACAAAGTTATGACAAACTACAGTGGTCATCCAGTGGGCTTTTGTATAATAAATCCTCTCATATAATGTGGGTGTAGACATGAACAACACAGCTCCTCATACAATGTGAGGGATCTCAATGAATAGTACAGCCCATCATATAATATGGGTATAGCTATGAATAACACGGTCCCTAACATAACATGAGTATAGCCATGAAAATCACAGCCACAAAATTAAAGTGGATGTGGTCATGAATAACCCAGCTCCTCATATGATGAAGATATGGCCACAAATAACACAGCCATTTATACAATGTGAATTTGGCTATATATAACACAGCTCATCACATACTGTGAGTGGTCATAAATAACACAGCTCCTCAAATAATGAGGATATGGCCATGAATAACACTGCTCCTCATATAATGTGGGTGTGGCCATGAATAACACAGATCCTCATTTAATGTGGGTGTGGCCATGAATAACACAGCTCCTCATTTAATGTGGGTGTGGCCATGAATAAAACAGTTCCCCATATAATATAGGTGTCACCATATAATGCTCCTCATATGATTAGGCTGGTATGGCCATGAACAATATCAAATCAGTATACCATGATATAGGTCACTTCATACTGGGATACTGTATATGGAAAAATATATTTCAACTAGTATAAGACCCATACCAATATCTGTGTTATATGAGGTATGGTGTTATAATAATGTGCTTTACAGTGAGTGACCACTGCAGTGTCATTTCATGAATCATTACATCATTTTGCATCATTTACTATGTTGAGCTATTGTATACAGTGAGTGTATTATGCGGTACAGTGTTATAATGATGTGCTTTATAGTGAGTGACCATGCATACTGTCATTTTCACAAATCATTACATCATTTTGCATCATTTGCTATTTTGAGGTTTTGAATACAGTGTTATATGCAGTATAGCGTAATAATGATGTGGTATATGGTATCTAGTCTACCTTTAGGCCCACAGCTATTTTCTAACAGTCTACATGTATAAAACCTGCTAGCAAAATGTGTAGGAAAAGTAAAGTCACAATACTGAAAAAGGAACAATCAAGTAATATAACTTAACATTACTCTGATCATTTCAACCATATTGAAACAAAAGACAGATCAGTGACAGGAACTTCCCAAACATATATAATGACAAGCTGAAATCAATTAAAATCAAATTTTGGATAACTGAGATATTGTTCTTTCAAACTTTCAGCAGAACTGAATGACCTAACGGATTTGGGCAAAGAACTGGATATCTGCTTCCCAGAATATTTAGGACAACATCAAAATTGTTCAATCTTAGTTTTGGAAATTTCAAGTGGCCATGTTAGGGTGATACTAAAGCATAGAGTCCATGATTCATATCAATAGTTCTCTCATACATTTCATGCATATTACAACTTGTACATTTCATGCATTTTACAACTCGTACATTTCATGCCTATTACAACTCGTACATTTCATGCATATTACAACTCGTACATTTATAGACAAGTACTGCCTTATGAAAGTTTATTCTCTCATTTGTTTGAAACCATTTCTGTTCAGGGAAAATAATTCTACATGAAGTTTCAAATGAAACATACAGATTTAGGCAAGGTAATATATATGCATGTTGTTTATTCTTTGTACATTACTCATGCATCAGTGAGTAGAAGAAAATAGAGCCCTTTATATCCCTTTTCCCTGCAAAAATGTTTGCATTTCTCAATTTTACTTAATAAAGTTATTTTACTAGATAGAGATATGCCAATATAGTAAATATGTTTGTCCTAACATATATATATATATATATATATATATATATATATATATATATATATATATATATAGAAGCAAAACAGAGTCCTCAGGTATTCTGTATCACCTTCCCTCTAACAATTTATTCTAGTTTGTCTAGTTATATATATATATATATATATATATATATATATATATATATATATATATATATATATATATATACTGAAGCTATTAGAAAAAGAAGAAAATGGAGCCCTTTATATCCCTTTTGCAACCGCTCCGGTGGCCTAGTGGTTAGAGCATCCGCCTCGGATGCGGGAGGTCGTGGGTTTGATCCCCGGCCAAGTCATACCAAAGACTTACAAAAATGGTATTAACAGCTGCTTCGCTTGGCGCTCAGCATTAAGAGGTTAGTGTTAGGACTGGTCGGCCCGGTGTCAGGATAATGTGACTGGGTGGGACATCATGCTACATGTCTGCGGCATGATGCCCCAGTGCTAGACATCACTATAAACTGCCACACTGCAGACATCGTAGTGATATGACTGGAAAATTGTTAAAGCTACGTTAAAAATCCAAATCACATCACATCACATCACATATCCCTTTTGCTGCACAAATGTTTGAAGACTGAAGGATTTGTGGAAGATTTCATGTACCTGAAGTTCAAAACTACAAAGAATGCTGAGAAGCGATAGTCATTATATACGTGTACTTCTTTAATATGGGTCAAATTCATAAATTGCAATTTAACTCCGGTGGCAAGAGGACAGGTAAGAAAAGAAGTTATACAAGTCAGCATGTAGTTTTCTGTGTATCATTTTCACCAAAGAATTCCAAACAACAAATGGCTAATTTTGACCATGAAGCTGGGTCAGTCTTTTTTTATTTTACTGATTACTCCTAACAACTACTGAGACCCAGATATGCATGCACATTATGTGACAGCAGATTATTAGTCTGTGCACGTTACAGCTGGACTATAACGAGTATATATAATATACAGTGATAGCTTTCTCAGTCCGAGATTTGTATTCTACAAATATCATGCTGTATGGACAGAGACAGGGACAAAATCATTAAAATACATAAAAAAGAAGATTTATAAACAGCAAAAGGTAGAGCTGGACCAGTAGTCTAATACCAAATGTCATGATAAAGATATCTTGAATGATTCTGGAGTTGTGCTCTAGAAATAAATGTGTCACAGGTGAACAGACGGAATGACAGAGGTATGGAAAACATACATATTTTACAGCTCACACCCAACGTTATTTGGCAAAAGTTAACAAAACAACAAAAAAGAACATTAATAATAATAATAATAATAATAATAAATAATAATAAATAATACATAATAATAAACACATATACTTACTGCAACTTCCACCTTCATCTGAGCCATCTGAACAAGTTTTGTTGCCATCGCACAGCTCCCTAAAATTCAGGCATTTACTGCCATCTTGACATTTTAAATCATACTCGCAGGCTTTGGTAGTAGCTGGTAATGAAAAGGACACTAATTAAATTGATTCATGCAAATTACATTTGAGCAAATTAGGCAGGAAAGTGAGTTTTCAAAATATAAATGATTTTGTTCCATCACAAAAACTGTTATAAGGATTGCAGGTGAATCCCACCTTAATGCAGTAGTAAGGATCCATAACGGCAAAACATGTCATTACAGGGGAACCCCACTGTAATGCTGTAGTTAGTTCCAAAAAATGCTGACCATGTTATGGGGTCCATAATAGCTGACTGTATTTTTCACAGAGAAACCCCAATGTAATAGTCTAAGAGTATGTTATATAAATGGGATTCCACCATTTTTGGAGTAGTTGGGGTCCATAACTGCTGACTATGTTATGTGCTGGGGAACCCCAATGTAATGCGATAGTTGGGGTCCATAACTGCCAACAGTGTCATGTACATGGAATTCCACCATTTTTGGAGTAGTTGGGGTCCATAGCTGCCAACAGTGTCATGTACATGGAGGTATAACGGTACCAACTGTACAATCCCAGTTGGGCAGAGCTTAAGGTGTAGGGAACATTACATTCAGAAATAAAGAACAACACTAGCTGTGATTGGTGCATTATGTAAGAGTTGTACTTTCTGTTAGGCTTTAAAAAAAGTTGTGCCTCTTGCCAACATGTGAGATTATGTTAATTCATATCTAGATCATATTTTGTATTTCTTAAGATTTTTTAAAAAATGTGGTACACATGGCTGAAACTGTGTCTGTTGTGACTAGATAACTCTTTTCTTTGTCTAGTTCCAGTAGAGTTATCTCTCTTAAATGCAGTGGAGTACCTGGTTTTGTCCTTGTCAAATTGACAATCTAACATTGTTCTCTATGACAGTTTGTGGCATGCATGCTGAGGTAGGATACAAAGTATCTTTATTTCTCAGAACATTAGCATTTTGGTATATGGAAAAACAAAATTGGTACCGTGATACCTGGAATTCCACCATTTTTGGAGTAGTTGGGGTCCATAACTGATGACTATGTTGTGTGCTGGGGAAGCCCACTGTAATGCAATAGCAGAGGTCCATAACTGCCAACAGTGTCATGTACATGGAATTCCACCATTTTTGAAGTAGTTGGGGTCCATAACTGCCAACAGTGTCATGTACATGGAATTCCACCATTTTTGGAGTAGTTGGGGTCCATAACTGCCAACAGTGTCATGTACATGGAATTCCACCATTTTTGGAGTAGTTGGGGTCCATAACTGCCAACAGTGTCATGTACATTAAATTCCACCATTTTTGGAGTAGTTGGGGTCCATAACTGCCAACAGTGTCATGTACATGGAATTCCACCATTTTTGGAGTAGTTGGGGTCCATAACTGCCAACAGTGTCATGTACATGGAATTCCACCATTTTTGGAGTAGTTGGGGTCCATAACTGCCAACAGTGTCATGTACATGGAATTCCACCATTTTTGGAGTAGTTAGGGTCCATAACTGCTGACTATGTTATGTGCTGCGGAACCCCACTGTAATGGGATAGTTGGGGCTCCATAACTGCCAACAGTGTTATGTACCATCCTGCAGCATGGCAGGAATAAACGTTTTCTGTATGCGAGCTATATGCAATCATGTTACATCTGAATTTGCAGTATAATGTATTATGTTAATGTGGATATCCCATGTATTAATGTAACAATAATCCGTTAAAGTGGATTTCCCCTGTATTATTATGTAAATAATGTGTTAAAGTGGATTTCCCCTATATCATGATACAAATAATCAATTATGGTGGACTTCCCCTGTATCATGATACAAATTATCAATTGAGGTGGATTTCCCCTGTATCATAATTTAAAAAATCCATTATGGTGGATTTCCCCTGTATTATAATAAAAATAATCAATTATGGTTGATTTCCCCTGTCTCATCATACAAATAATCAATTATGGTTGATTTCCCCTGTATCATCATACAAATAATCAATTATGGTTGATTTCCCCTGTCTCATCATACAAATAATCAATTATGGTTGATTTCCCCTGTATCATCATACAAATAATCAATTATGGTTGATTTCCCCTGTATCATCATACAAATAATCAATTATGGTTGATTTCCCCTGTATTATAATACAAATAATCAATTATGGTTGATTTCCCCTGTATTATAATACAAATAATCAATTATGGTTGATTTCCCCTGTATCATCATACAAATAATCCATCAAGGTGGATTTCTGCAGCATCAGGACACTAATAATCATTTATGTTGGATTTCCCCTGTATCATGATACAAATAATTATGGTAGATTTCCCCTGTATCACGATACAAATAATTATGGTAGATCTCCCCTGTATTATGATATAAATAATCCATTATGGTAGAATTCTCCTGTATCATGATTAAATAATCCTTTCAAGTGGATTTCCCCTGCATCATAATATAAATAATCAATTGATGTGGATTTCCCCTGTATCAGAATACAAATAATCAATTATGGTGGATAGTCAATTAAGGTGGATTTCCCTTGTATCATGACACAAATAATAAATTAAGGTGGATTTCCCCTCTATAATGATACAAATAATCAATTAAGGTGGATTCCCTCTGTAATCATGATACAAATAATCAATTATGGTGGATAATCAATTAAGGCAGATTTCTCCTGTATCATGATATAAATAATCAATTAAGGTGGATTTCCCCTATGTCATGATACAAATAATCAATTTTGGTCGATAATTATAGTGGATTTCCCCTGTATCATGATACAAATAATCAATTATGGTAGATTTCCCCTGTATCATGATATAAATAATCCATTAAAGTGGATTTCCCCTGTATCATGATACAAATAATCCATTATGGTGGATTTCCCCTGCATCAAAATATAAATAATCAATTAAGGTGGATTTTCCCTGTAAAATGATACAAATAATCCATTATGGTGGATTTTCCCTGCATCATGATACAAATAGTCAATTAAGGTGGATTTCCCCTATATCATGATACAATTAATCAATTATGGTGGATAATCAATTAAGGTGGATTTCCACTGTATCATGATAAAAATAATCAATTAAGGTGGATTTCCCATCCATCATGATACAAATTATCAATTACAGTGGATTTCCCCTCTATCATGATACAAATAATCAATTAAGTTGGATTTCCTCTGTATCATGATATAAATAATCAATTAAGGTTGATTTC
Organism: Sinohyriopsis cumingii; assembly: GCA_028554795.2. Taxonomy (NCBI): domain Eukaryota; kingdom Metazoa; phylum Mollusca; class Bivalvia; order Unionida; family Unionidae; genus Sinohyriopsis; species Sinohyriopsis cumingii. The sequence continues at coordinate 61,160,165 of CM068833.1, read as the reverse complement.
CCTTGTATCATGATACAAATAATCAATTAAGGTGGATTTCCCCACCATCATGACACAAATAATCAATTAAGGTGAATTTCCTCTGAATCATGATACAACTAATCAATTACGGTGGATAATCAATTAAGGTGGATTTCCCCTGTATCATGAAGTAAATTATCAATTAAGGTGGATTTCCCCTTTATCATGATACAAATAATCAATTAAGGTGGATTTCCCCTGTATCATGATGTAAATTATCAATTAAGGTGGATTTCCCCTTTATCATGATACAAAAAATCAATTAAGGTGGATTTCCCCTGTATTATTATTACACAGTTATTCAGTTATTATTTGACAAGAATTTTAATGATGCATATATTCTGGTACATTAATTAATATCATATGATGCTAAAACAAATGCTATGATTTCACTTTACTGGTGGTATCAATTTTTGGGGGTTCTACCACAAACCCCAATTTTCAAGACCTATCACATCATCAACAAGGATAAAACAACACCCATTCCCCCTCCACAACTTAAGCAATAATGAATGTCATTGTTTACTAAGCGACAAAAATGATAAACAATAAATGAATTTGTGGTATACCAGTGACCTATAATTAGAAGAGGAACAAGTCAATCAATGATTCAATAAGCAAGAGACCCAAGTGGTATGAAATCTCTTTTCTAACTTAATACAGGGTATATGGAGCTAAAAGTAAAAAGATGCTATAATGGGTCACATGAATTTAATGCTATAATGGGTCACATGATCTTAATGCTAAAATGGGTCACATGATCTTAAATGCTAAAATGGATCACATCATCTTAATGCTATAATGGGTCACATCATCTGGTATGAAAGTTCTTAATGCTATAATGGATCACATCACATGGTATGAATGAAAGTTCTTAATGCTATAATGGATCACATCACATGGTATGAAAGCTCTTAATGCTATAATGGGTCACATGATCTTAATGCTATAATGGGTCACATCATCGTAATGCTAAAATGGGTCACATGATCTTAATGCTATAATGGGTCACATCATCGTAATGCTATAATGGGTCACATGATCTTAAATGCTAAAATGGATCACATCATCTTAATGCTATAATGGGTCACATCATCTGGTATGAAAGTTCTTAATGCTATAATGGATCACATCACATGGTATGAAAGCTCTTAATGCTAAAATGGGTCACACGATCTTAATGCTATAATGGGTCACATCATCTTAATGCTATAATGGGTCACATCATCTGGTATGAAAGTTCTTAATGCTATAATGGATCACATCACATGGTATGAAAGCTCTTAATGCTAAAATGGGTCACACGATCTTAATGCTATAATGGGTCACATCATCTTAATGCTATAATGGGTCACATCATCTGGTATGAAAGTTCTTAATGCTATAATGGATCACATCATCTTAATGCTATAATGGGTCACATCATCTTAATGCTATAATGGGTCACATCATCTGGTATGAAAGTTCTTAATGCTATAATGGATCACATCACATGGTATGAGAGCTCTTAATGCTAAAATGGGTCACACAATCTTAATGCTATAATGGGTCACATCATCTTAATGCTATAATGGGTCACATCATCTGGTATGAAAGCTCTTAATGCTATAGGTGGCGCTCACCAGATAATATGTACTTTTGAGACAGTGATGTATGTAAGGTGAAGTAGTTCGCATTTAAAACATGCACAGTGGAGAGAATGTTTGCATACCTCTATGCTACATTAATGTAATGTGGATGATATTTCTTTTGGATATTGTACTTTTGGAAATTTTACATGATTTAAGCACACTGCTAACTAAAATGACTGCTCCCTTGTGTTAAAAAATCAGTCTGAATTAGTCTAAAGTACACTATACATAGCAGCTATTAAAATAGGGAAAATGAATTTTGCCAGACTAGACAATACCAGCTTCTGAAAGTGCAATGAATGAATTACCAAATATATAAAATGTAAAAAAAGTTATCGGCTCTTTTTTATACAATTGACCTCTGAAGTTCAGGAAGTGAAAATGACCAAGTAGAGCTAGCACTTTTTTGAAAGGTGCACATTTGAAGTAAGGCCAAGCTGTATACTCTATAACCCATAGTACACCCATCAATCATACACCAAAATAAAGGGAATTAAAGGTTCTTTGCATTATACCTAAGATATACAAGGTCTTTTTTAAATAGCCAGTATAACCAGTGAGGAAAGCTGGGGACATTCTTTTTCTTTAAATTCCTAACCCTATGCAAAATGCGAAACTGTATAGCGCCACCATAATGGGTCACATCATCAGGTATGAAAGTTCTTAATGCTATAATGGGTCACATCACATGGTATGAAAGTTCTTAATGCTATAATGGGTCACATCATCTGGTATGAAAGTTCTTTATGCTATAATGGGTCACATCATCTGGTATGAAAGTTCTTAATGCTATAATGGGTCACATCATCTGGTATGAAAGCTCTTAATGCTATAATGGGTCACATCATCTGGTATGAAAGCTCTTAATGCTATAATGGGTCACATCACATGGTATGAAAGCTCTTAATGCTATAATGGGACACATCATCTTAATGCTATAATGGGTCACATCATCTGGTATGAAAGCTCTTAATACTATAATGGGTCACATCATCTGGTATGAAAGCTGTTAATGCTATAATGGGTCACATCATCTGGTATGAAAGCTCTTAATGCTATAATGGGTCACATCATCTGTCATTAAAGTTCTTAATGCTATAATGGGTCACATCACATGGTATGAAAGTTCTTAATGCTAAAATGGGTCAAATCATCTGGTATGAAAGTTCTTAATGCTATAATGGATCACATCATCTTAATGCTATAATGGGTCACATCATCTGGTATGAAAGCTCTTAATGCTATAATGGGTCACATCATCTGGTAAGAAAGTTCTTTATGCTATAATGGGTCACATCACATGGCATGAAAGCTCTTAATGCTATAATGGGTCACATCATCTGGTATGAAAGCTCTTAATGCTATAATGGGTCACATCATCTGGTATGAAAGTTCTTAATGCTATAATGGGTCACATCACATGGTATGAAAGTTCTTAATGCTATAATGGGTTACATCATCTTTCATTAAAGTTCTTAATGCTATAATGGGTCACATCATCTTAATGCTATAATGGGTCACATCATCTGATATGAAAGCTCTTAATGCTAAAATGGGTCACATCATCTGGTATGAAAGTTCTTAATGCTATAATAGGTCACATCATCTGGTATGAAAGTTCTTAATGCTAAAATGGGTCACATCACATGGTATGAAAGTTCTTAATGCTATAATGGGTCACATCATCTTAATGCTATAATGGGTCACATCATCTGGTATGAAAGATCTTAATGCTAAAATGGGTCACATCATCTGGTATGAAAGTTCTTAATGCTATAATGGGTCACATCATCTGGTATGAAAGTTTTTAATGCTATAATGGTTCACATCATCTTAATGCTATAATGGATCACATCATCTGGTATGAAAGTTCTTAATGCTATAACGGGTCACATCATCTTAATGCTATAATGGGTCACATCATCTGGTATGAAAGTTCTTAATGCTATAATGGGTCACATCATCTTAATGCTATAATGGGTCACATCATCTGGTATGAAAGTTCTTAATGCTATAATGGGTCACATCACATGGTATGAAAGCTCTTAATGCTATAATGGGTCATATCATCTGTCATTAAAGTTCTTAATACTATAATGGGTCACATCATCTTAATGCTATAATGGGTCACATCATCTGGTATGAAAGCTCTTAATGCTAAAATAGGTCACATCATCTGGCATGAAAGTTCTTAATGCTAAAATGGGTCACATCATCTTAATACTATAATGGGTCACGTCATCTGGTAAACTCTTAATGCTATAATGGGTCACATCATCTGGTATGAAAGTTCTTAAAGCTAAAATGGGTCAAATCATCTGGTATGAAAGTTCTTAATGCTATAATGGGTCACATCATCTTAATGCTATAATGGGTCACATCATCTGGTATGAAAGCTCTTAATGCTATAATGGGTCACATCATCTGTCATTAAAGTTTTTAATGCTATAATGGGTCACATCATCTTAATGCTATAATAAGTCACATCATCTGGTATGAAAGTTCTTAATGCTATAATGGGTCACATCATCTTAATGCTATAATGGGTCACATCATCTGGTATGAAAGCTCTTAATGCTAAAATGGGTCACATCATCTGGTATGAAAGTTCTTAATGCTATAATGTTCACATCATCTGGTATGAAAGTTCTTAATGCTATAATGGGTCATATCTTAATGCTATAATGGGTCACATCATCTGGTATGAAAGCTCTTAATGCTAAAATGGGTCACATCATCTGGTATGAAAGTTCTTAATGCTATAATGGGTCACATCATCTGGTATGAAAGCTCTTAATGCTAAAATGGGTCACATCATCTGGTATGAAAGTTCTTAATGCTAAAATGAGTCACATCATCTTAATGCTATAATGGGTCACATCATCTGGTATAAAAGCTCTTAATGCTATAATGGGTCACATCATCTGGTATGAAATTTCTTAATGCTAAAATGGGTCACATCATCTGGTATGAAAGTTCTTAATGCTATAATGGATCACATCATCTTAATGCTATAATGGGTCACATCATCTTAATGCTATAATGGGTCACATCATCTGGTATGAAAGCTCTTAATGCTAAAATGGGTCACATCATCTGGTATGAAAGCTCTTAATGCTATAATGGGTCACATCATCTGGTATGAAAGTTCTTAATGCTATAATGGGTCACATCACATGGTATGAAAGTTCTTAATGCTATAATGGGTCATATCATCTTAATGCTATAATGGGTCACATCATCTGATATGAAAGCTCTTAATCCTAAAATGGGTCACATCATCTGGTATGAAAGTTCTTAATGCTATAATGGGTCACATCATCTGGTATGAAAGTTTTTAATGCTATAATGGTTCACATCATCTTAATGCTATAATGGATCACATCATCTGGTATGAAAGTTCTTAATGCTATAATGGGTCACATCATCTTAATGCTATAATGGGTCACATCATCTGGTATGAAAGTTCTTAATGCTATAATGGGTCACATCATCTTAATGCTATAATGGGTCACATCATCTGGTATGAAAGTTCTTAATGCTATAATGGGTCACATCACATGGTATGAAAGCTCTTAATGCTATAATGGGTCATATCATCTGTCATTAAAGTTCTTAATACTATAATGGGTCACATCATCTTAATGCTATAATGGGTCACATCATCTGGTATGAAAGCTCTTAATGCTAAAATAGGTCACATCATCTGGCATGAAAGTTCTTAATGCTAAAATGGGTCACATCATCTTAATACTATAATGGGTCACGTCATCTGGTAAACTCTTAATGCTATAATGGGTCACATCATCTGGTATGAAAGTTCTTAAAGCTAAAATGGGTCAAATCATCTGGTATGAAAGTTCTTAATGCTATAATGGGTCACATCATCTTAATGCTATAATGGGTCACATCATCTGGTATGAAAGCTCTTAATGCTATAATGGGTCACATCATCTGTCATTAAAGTTTTTAATGCTATAATGGGTCACATCATCTTAATGCTATAATAAGTCACATCATCTGGTATGAAAGTTCTTAATGCTATAATGGGTCACATCATCTTAATGCTATAATGGGTCACATCATCTGGTATGAAAGCTCTTAATGCTAAAATGGGTCACATCATCTGGTATGAAAGTTCTTAATGCTATAATGTTCACATCATCTGGTATGAAAGTTCTTAATGCTATAATGGGTCATATCTTAATGCTATAATGGGTCACATCATCTGGTATGAAAGCTCTTAATGCTAAAATGGGTCACATCATCTGGTATGAAAGTTCTTAATGCTATAATGGGTCACATCATCTGGTATGAAAGCTCTTAATGCTAAAATGGGTCACATCATCTGGTATGAAAGTTCTTAATGCTAAAATGAGTCACATCATCTTAATGCTATAATGGGTCACATCATCTGGTATAAAAGCTCTTAATGCTATAATGGGTCACATCATCTGGTATGAAATTTCTTAATGCTAAAATGGGTCACATCATCTGGTATGAAAGTTCTTAATGCTATAATGGATCACATCATCTTAATGCTATAATGGGTCACATCATCTTAATGCTATAATGGGTCACATCATCTGGTATGAAAGCTCTTAATGCTAAAATGGGTCACATCATCTGGTATGAAAGCTCTTAATGCTATAATGGGTCACATCATCTGGTATGAAAGTTCTTAATGCTATAATGGGTCACATCACATGGTATGAAAGTTCTTAATGCTATAATGGGTCATATCATCTTAATGCTATAATGGGTCACATCATCTGATATGAAAGCTCTTAATGCTAAAATGGGTCACATCATCTGGTATGAAAGTTCTTAATGCTATAATGGGTCACATCATCTGGTATGAAAGCTCTTAATGCTAAAATGGGTCACATCATCTGGTATGAAAGTTCTTAATGCTAAAATGGGTCACATCATCTTAATGCTATAATGGGTCACATCATCTGGTATAAAAGCTCTTAATGCTATAATGGGTCACATCATCTGGCATGAAAGTTCTTAATGCTAAAATGGGTCACATCATCTGGTATGAAAGCTCTTAATGCTATAATGGGTCACATCATGTGGTATGAAAGTTCTTAATGCTAAAATGGGTCACATCATCTGTCATTAAAGTTCTTAATGCTATAATGGGTCACATCATCTTAATGCTATAATGGGTCACATCATCTGGTATGAAAGTTCTTAATGCTATAATGGGTCACATCATCTTAATGCTATAATGGGTCACATCATCTGGTATGAAAGCTCTTAATGCTAAAATGGGTCACATCATCTTAATGCTATAATGAAAGTTCTTAATGTTATAATGATAATGAATTTATTCCCAGGCATGATTTAGCTGAAACAATTTGCCCAATCATCTGTCATTGCACCCAAATAATAAGGAAAAGCAAAGCCAATTTTACTTTCTCTAGAGTTGACATTTGTCCAATATAAACCCTTGTGTCTTTTGTCTGCTCAAAGACCATGTAAAACAGGTCCAGAATGCTATTTTCATGCTTTTATTATCAGATTTACTGCCAATTTAATGATTTGTTCTGTCTACATTTATTTCTTAATCTACAAGATTGACCCCAAAATTAAATACATGAAGCTTATAAAAGTGAGTGAAATTTTATGTATTTGTAGCCAAATTACAAACAAATTATTATTCTGTGTGGATTTACAGTTCATCGCTATTAAAGGTAAACAAGTTATTTTGCACTTCTCCTGCAAAAGTAAAAAAGAGCTTTTACATCAATTTATCAGGATTAAACATTTAGTAAAATGACTGTTTTAAATTACTATTTTGAGCAATATGAATTTTGACCTCGCTACACTCGCTTCTCCATAATGCCCACTACTATGCCTAATTAGAAACAGGTCACTTTGCCCTAAAATTTGAGTCCAGTATGACTCCAGATGATCCTGACCAATATTGATTGAAAATGTTTGAAATTCATTTCTTTAAAAAAATAATGGCAGTCATAATGAAAGATGAATCTATGCTATCTGTTTGTATAAACCTGACTGACATAATATTATGGTACAAACATTCTACATTTATACCAAAGTGAACAATAAAACAACCAACTAATCAAACAACCTATTAAATGATCAACTGATTGATCAGCCCATCAACAAATCCCCACATCTGTTCACTAGTATTAACTCCATCTATTAATCAATTATTTGATCAATCACTTACAACAGTTGGTCTCATCCGCTCCATCAGGACAGTCTCTCTCCTTGTCGCATAGCCAGGAGAGTGGAATGCAGAGGGTCATAGAGCTGTTAGTACATGCAAACTGATCCTTGTTATTGCACTGGGGAGTGTGAGCTGTAATATACAAAATGTCACACTTGGGAATGATAGAGGTAATACATAAATTGTCACACTTGGGAGTGATAAAGGTAATACACAAAATATCACACTTGGGAGTGATAAAGGTAATACACAAAATAACACACGAGGGAGTGATAAAGGTAATACACAAAAATATCACACTGAGGAGAGATACATATAATACACACATTCTAAGATAAGTGCATGTACAGCTGTAAATATTGTTACTGACTGGTAATGTGTGTTCTGATGCAGTTCTCCATACACCTGAGGACTCCACAAGAAAAACGATAATAAAAACTTATTAAAACTTTCTGCATATAGGTGTGTGCATGTTCTTGGTCTGTACTAAGTGGTAATGATTTGTGAAGATTATCCATTTCCGATATGAATGTTTTGAAGAATATTTTCTATTAACAAGGATATTGGACAAAAATTTACAAATAGTCAAGGAATGGATAAATTTGTAATTTATGTGCAATATTGATGCACAAGTGATTAAATACGCAAGGAATATTCAAATTTGGTAACATCATCAAAATGCACCCATTAACCCCTGGAGGTTTTTGTCATTTTTGCCTGAAATGAGAGTAGGAAACACATTTTGTGGGCCATTTCTGAATACATCCTAATACATTGACTTCCAAGTGATTTCCCATTAACTTAATGCCTAGTTGTCTTAGAAACATCATTTTTCATTGCTATTTCACTCGCGCACAAGCAGAAGGGATTTTGTACTGAGATCACTCTTTTTATCATTTGACTGTCTTGTCCTACTTCTGCAAAGGTTCATCTATCTGTGTGCAGTTCAGAACGGCCTGCCTTAGATCTGAGACCAAAAAGTCTCAAATCTGGACACAAAATTGGATTCCGACCACGGGCGAATTTTGGGTGGAAAAAAACTGGGTCCAAAAAATTAGGCTTTTCCCTCTGTATTCTGTAGTGCAACTAGATATTCCCGATTATTTGGTATCATTGTAGTGCTACATCTGTCTACCTTTCAATAATACCAGACCTGCACACCCTGATGAGTCCATCTCAGTAAGGCAGTTGAGTTTTTCCGTAAATTCGACCAGTTTTCAGTAAGGTGTAACAAAATATCATAAACTGCTATTATGAAGCTGGAAAATGTAATAAAAAGTTCGGTATTCGGAATGTGCAGAGATGATAAACATCATGTTTAACTGAAAAGTTTGTAAAGTACGCAGACTTTATTTACCACTAGTACAGTGCACAAATTTTAGTTCCAAACCCTATGCAGCTCAATGGCTTGTTGCTGTCTCTCAACTTGGATGTAATTCCTGGAAATTGTTTTTCCATTTCACATGATGGCAGAAATCATATTTCCCGCCAAGAGTTATACTCAAATTGGCATGTGATGTCCAATAAACATAACTGTGTCTCTTCCAGCTTTTATTCACAAGAAAATGAATATTTATTTTTATTTTTCCTCTGTTTATTATTAACACTTTTCAAGAAGCTTATTTTCCCTTTCATCTTTAAACATGCATTGCTTGCTAGAAGCCATTTTTGAAAAAATTCTATGATCAACAGTTTGATCATGCAGACGCTTCGCATGAACAATTTTCCAGATTTTTTCGGCAATGATCATTTTCCCGTAGTTTTGCTTTCATGCCGTTAAGTCCGTATTTTAAGGGTAATTTTCGTAAGACTTACAGCAAAATTGTAAGAGTTGGCAGGTCTGTAATACCACCCACTTTCGTGTATCATACATGACCTTGATGCTACAGAGCTCGGCAGTAGGCTACTACCTCCCGCCACATAAACATGGTGACAGGGGTTAATGAGTTAAGCAAAAATCTGTCTTCTTCACCTTGTTTGATTTTAATATTCAGAAATTTGTTTTATCGGCTGAAGTACTCATAAAGAGTGAATCCTAATAACTAGAACAAGGAAACGGGAAACAAATGTTTCTCATCTGGGCTGCTATGAAGAATAGAAGATGCCATTAGAGGTGTGCTTACTTTTGTGATAGCTGCTTTAAAAAGCCTATCTGTTAAGAGTTTGAATTCAAAACAAATGGTATTCTACATGCCAATAAATCATGTCACATGTCACATGACTATCATATTACCCTGCGTTTCTCAACAGTTATTTTCTAGACCATATGTCTTTTATAAAGAGCACAGTTCCAAGCACTATGTTTCATACAACTCGATCTGAAGATAATCACTTGGTAATTATATGAAGTATTGAATTTTTATAAAACATATATATATTGCCAAGGGTTTAAGCAATAATAATAATAATAATAATGACATTATTTAAAGATGGTGACACAATTATTCACAGTTCCTTACAGCTGGTCTCAACTTGTATTTGAGCATATATAATATCCAAAACTCTATGAAAATAAAAATGCTGAACAAGTTACTGTACTCTACCAACAAACACCGAAAGTACATCTTATTATCAACATTATAGTTTAATATAAAATACTTAGGTTAATACACTATAGTTTAATATAAAATACTTAGGTTAATACATTATAGTTTAATATAAAATACTTAGGTTAATACATTATAATTTAATATAAAATACTTAGGTTAATACATTAGTGTTCAATATGAAATACTTAGGTTAATACATTAGTGTTCAATATGAAATACTTAGGTTAATACATTATAGTTTAATATAAAATATTTAGGTTAATACATTATAATTTAATATAAAATACTTAGGTTAATACATTATAATTTAATATAAAATACTTAGGTTAATACATTATAGTTTAATATGAAATACTTAGGTTAATGCATTATAGTTTAATATGAAATACTTAGGTTAATACATTATAGTTTAATATGAAATACCTAGGTTAATACATTATAGTTTAATACGAAATACTTAGGTTAATACATTATAGTTTAATATGAAATACCTAGGTCAATACATTACAGTTTAATATAAAATACTTAGGTTAATACATTATAGTTTAATATAAAATACCTAGGTTAATACATTATTGTTTAATATGAAATACTTAGGTTAAGACATTATGGTTTAATATGAAATACCTAGATTAAGACATTATAGTTTGAATTGAAATACTTAGGTTAATACATTATAGTTTAATATGAAATACTTAGGTTAATACATTATAGTTTAATATGAAATACTTAGGTTAATACATTATAGTTTAATATGAAATACTTAGGTTAATACAGTACAGTTTAATATGAAATACTTAGGTTTAATACATTATAGTTTAATATAAAATACTTAGATCAATACAGTACAGTTTAATATAAAATACTTAGGTTAATATAAAATACTTAGGTTAATACATTATAGTTTAATATAAAATACTTAGGTTAATACATTATAGTTTAATATGAAATACTTGGTTAATACATTATAGTTTAATATGAAATACTTTGGTTAATACATTATAGTTTAATATAAAATACTTAGGTTAATACATTACAGTTTAATATGAAATACGTAGGTTAATACATTATAGTTTAATATAAAATACTTAGGTTAATACATTACAGTTTAATATGAAATATTTAGGTTAATACATTATAGTTTAATATAAAATACTTAGGTTAATACATTACAGTTTAATATGAAATACGTAGGTTAATACATTATAGTTTAATATAAAATACTTAGGTTAATACATTATAGTTTAATATGAAATACTTAGGTTAATACATTACAGTTTAATATGAAATACGTAGGTTAATACATTATAGTTTAATATGAAATACTTAGGTTTAATACATTATAGTTTAATATGAAATACTTAGATTAATACAGTACAGTTTAATATAAAATACTTAGGTTAATACATTATAGTTTAATATAAAATACTTAGGTTAATACATTATAATTTAATATGAAATACTTGGTTAATACATTATAGTTTAATATGAAATACTTTGGTTAATACATTATAGTTTAATATAAAATACTTAGGTTAATACATTATAATTTAATATGAAATACTTGGTTAATACATTATAGTTTAATATGAAATACTTTGGTTAATACATACTACAATTAGCTTCATCTGATCCATCAAAGCAATCTCGATCACCATCACAGGTATATGTGTTCGGAATACACTCGCCATTACCACACTGAAACTCCTTTACCTCGCAAGGTCTTTTTTCCACTGCAAAGCAAAAAATTTTTAAAAAAATGAATATTAATTAGCAATTTGAAACTTAATGATAAAATTATGAAAATGTTATGAAATATTAATTACCATATTAATGTATACCATATACACTCTAATAAAGGGGGGGGGAGAGCTTTACATTTTTCAAAATCAGGGTGTTTATTACAGCACAATAATGAAAGTTAAAGTTGTGCATGTGACCGAATATATTGTAATCTTTCTGCCACTGAACTCAATCATAGTAAATACCAGCAGATATTCTCACTTAGCGGCTTGTTGAAGTCTCTGATCTTGCCACCCAGGTTATGCAACATGTTCTTCTGAATGTACTCTTGTAATAACAACATTCACATCTGCGGATCTTTCAGCCACTGAATTCTACTATCGGAAATATCAGCACAGTTAAAATGAACAATGATCAACACATTTTCCCACTCAGTAGGTGGCTGAAGCAGGACTGGAAAGTCTTGGAATTTGCTGGCCAGCTGTTAAGTTATGCTTAACACTACACATATGCCAGTGACTTTAGTCATTTATACATCAATACAGTTATATACACAGTAAGAATGTGATCAACTGAGAGTACTGCAACCCACTCAAAATATAAAGCTGCATCTAAATAAATATATAAGCCTTTATTTTAAATCCTGAAAACCATCCTGATAATTCTGAAATCAGTGGAAAAGTTTCCCAACAAGTTCTTTCTTCCTACAGTTATTTTTGCAGACAAATTTGCAGAAAAACCGTGCATAACTATTATATTATTCTACCTTAAGGGTTCACCATTTTTGCTATTCTGGTGACAGGAGACGAGTGGAATACATTCTTGTAGTCAGTCTGTCAAACTAGTGAAACGACATGGAAAACAAAACAACAAGAAGGAAAACAAAACAAAAAGGAACAGAAAGAAATCAATACAACCCACCCCATCCAGTTGTGGCATCAAACTGTAAAAGTAACAAAATTCAAAATGAACCTCCAACTCAGATCATATATTCTGAGATAACCAAGTTCCTTTTTATGAATATGTTTGAATTTTGCCACTAGATTATAAAAGATGCAATCAGGTACTGAATATTGCAAATGGCTACAATCACCTGATGCATGGAACAATACCACACACTTCATGGTGCTACCTTATTGAAGATAAAATATACCCATACTAGTATCTAGCAGGTGAATACATTCTGCAGGTGTCAACCCCTGAACTGTTTATAGCATTTGCCCCATGAACCCTGGACACTCCTGAACTGTTTATAGTACTTGCCCCATGAACCCTGGACACCCCTTAACTGTTTATAGTACTTGCCCCATGAACCCTGGACAGCCAGCAAACTGTTTGAAAAATGGGGAATTTCTTATCAAAAGATAAAGCTTTGATCAGCCAACAATTGCAAACATTTTTTTGAAATGGTGGATATGATTACCATCAAGAATAGATTTTCATGAAAGAGGGATGGCATTTTATTTATTCTTCTATCAGACAGTATCTGCACCTATTGCTTTGTTAAGTAATTGTCATCAGGCAACTCTGTGGACCTGGAATCATTTCCCAGTTCCAAAATTTGAAAGCTATATTGTAACCCTTCTCTTTTGGGGGGGTTTCTCCTATCATATCCAGTTTCTTCCTTCTCAACAATACTCTAAGAAAACCTTAAGAATTCTAAATCTAAGTTCTGCTAACCCATTATAAAATCTGCATAACATAAAAACATTTTCCAGATAAAAAATAACTAAACATTCCTATTTGTTTTGTGACTAACCATCACAGTTTATCTCATGATAGAAAAAAACTTTATGACTACACATCACAGTTTCTCATACTATTAAATCACTTTGTGACTAACCATCATAGTTTTGTCATGACAGAAAATAACCTGACAAACCATCGCAGTTACTCTCATGAAACAAAATCATTTTGTGACTAACCATCACAGTTTATCTCATGATAGAAAATCACTTTGAGACTAACCATCACAGTTTTTCTCATCCAGTTTATTCATGCAGTCAGGTTTTCCATCGCAGACCTGAGCTTTTTTTAAACAGGTTGAATTTGACATGGCTGTTGTGTTATCCTTGCAGTCAAAAGCACACATTTCTCCACACCCTGTATACACCTGAAATAAAAGTAAATTACAAAGAAAATAAAAGGATACTATCAGTTATGTTCTGTGAATACAAAACTTGTCACTGGGTACCTGAGAATTCTGTTGATTTCCATTTTTTTCCCCAGAGGAACCATTTTTACTCTTTGCAGGGTACCAATAATAATGACAGATTTCTAATTTTTGTTTGGTGCCAATTGTTGTAGGTTTCTATTTTTTGTTGGGTACCAATTTTCACGACTGTCATGGTTACTTCAAATAAAAATTGAAAACCCCCAAAACAAATAAAAGAATATCTTCTCAATCTACAAATTTAATTACAAAACAAATGACATTTTTCTCAAAGCCACAAAACATTAGAAACAAAAAAATAATGAAGTACAGTAAGTAGTTAATATATAGTACCCCCAGTCTCATTCTTTTCAATCTTGAGTCATGTATTCTCATAACTTATCACATCAATTTTTGTTATGAATACAGTCAAACATAAATATAGCATGCTCACAGGTAAAAGAGTGTCACATATATTTGCATTTTCTGAGTCACAACCCTTGTTAATTTTATAGTTGCATAATGCTGGTTAAAATGTGCTATTGTTATAACACAGTCTAACATACGGTCCTGAAAACTGCATATTAATTAGGTTGGCAATGGTTAAAATTGGCTAGTGTTATAGCACAGTCTAACATATGGTCCTGAAAACTGCATATTAATTAGGTTGGCATGGTTAAAATGTGCTATTGTTATAGCACAGTCTATCATATGGTCCTGAAAACTGCATATTAATTAGGTTGACATGGTTAAAATGTGCTATTGTTATAACACAGCCTAATATATGGATATGGTCCTGAAAACCACATATTAATTAAGGTGACAGTATTTTCATACAATTAGAGATACTAGAAGAGTAAAAGTTGGAGTTCCTTTTTTTTTTTTTCTTTTGCTAAACAGAACCATTACTTTTGTATCAAGACCATTCTTTATTCCAAATGCCCATCTTATCCTACTTTTTGCAAAAGTTCATCTATCTGTGTGCAGTTCATACTGGTTTGCCTTAGATCTGAGATCAAAAAGTCTAAATCTGGACACAAAATTGGATTCCAACCACAAGCAAATTTTGGGTATAAAAAAAACTGGGTCCAAAAATTGAGGTTTTTCCCTCTGTATTTTGTAGTCCAACTAGATATTCCAGATTATCTGGTATCATTGTAGAGCTACACCTGTCTACCTTTCTATAATACCACCCACTTTAGTGTATTATAAATGACCATGACACTACAGAGCTCGGCAGTAGGCTACTACCTCTTGCCACGTAAACTCATCGCTAGGGGTTAATATGTTAAAAACATTTCCTCATCACACTGTTTAAAGTCTTTGTATTGTATTTCAATGTGTTGACCATTTTCAGATGATTTCATGTCTAGTTACACAGACTGGGTAGTGGTCACTCAGTGCGGTCACTGGCACATTATTTTCACTTGGGTTTATTAGTATAGACACGATGAATGATAGTTACTCTAGTTTGGCCGGGGGGGGTGGGAGGGGGCCTAAGTGGCCGAGTGGTCTAAAGTACTCTCCGTTATCACTGCCATCTCACCTCTGTCTTCATAGGTTTGAGTCTCAGATTCGGCCAATGTAGGTATTTGAGAAAGCTTGCCAGTAGCTTCTCGAGTGTCGGTGATTCTTTCCAGGATTTCCCGGGTTCTTCCTCCACCATTAATACTGGCCGCCATGTATAGTTGGGGTGTAATTTTTGAATAACGTTGTAAGTTTCAAAGTTACTTATCCATGTTAATTGTGGAGTTTTCATGTAGTCAATGTTAAAATCACCTAATATGAAAGTTTCTACATCTTCCTTTAGTAATGCTTCTTAAATTTGCACCCAAAATATATCAGTCCAATCAGTAAACTGTACATAAGTGTATTAGCTTTGATTGGGCAAGGGTTACTTCAATCCAAATACTCTCTACCACAACAGCCTCTAGATTAACACATCTGTTGAAACAAATGGAACTGTCTACATGGAGAAGAATACACCCAACCCACCATGGCTTCCCAATCTTTTCTTTCAAAGCTAAAGCTTTCTATATCATGTAGGAGCAATTCAAAATGGGAAGAAAAGTGGAATGGCAAAAGACAGATATACAAAAAGACAGACAAAAACAGACAGGTGATTACTTCATCTGAATTGTCTCCACAATCGTCATTCGAGTCACAGACAAAGTCCTGGTCAATACATCTTCTGTTCTTGCAGGTAAACTGGGTAATTTCACATGCGGGATAATCTGAAATATACAGCAAAAGTCACCCTTATCCAACCCATTTTGGTAAACATTTTTAGCCATCATCATTCAAACAGAAGGACGTCACTTAACACAGTTTTCATTTTTATTCAACCTAGAGGCAGTCTTTCCTTCCAATTCATCACCTTTGAGACTAAACAATAGGCCGACACAAAGACAGGCATCCAGACAGACACAACTTTAACTTTGATTCACGCCATCAGGCTGAGATATGTTAAATTTGGAATAATGTAATGTAATGTACAGAAACACAACGCTAGTATTGAAAAAAATTACATTGCTGCATAAACAAGCCTGCAAAAATGGTACCGTATACACTCACTTTATAAGCCTGGTCCAGTTATAAAAAACAAAGACTCTGACCTGTCAATGCATGACACAATAGTAGAAGAGCATCAACGTCTGTTCTAACGATTACTTGCAATAAACTGAATAGACCCAGCTCTGCCGATACATTATTTGATGATGTAACTGGGAATACTTATATCGGAGTATATACGGTATGCATACAATGATTCATTTGGACAAAGATATGGATACTGTACAAATTCTACATTGCAAAATATGACTTTGCTTTCAAAAAGCCAAATTATGGAGAAAAAATTGGCAAGTCTGCCCCATTTGAGCAATAATTTTGATGCAAAGAATACAGAAATAGCCTACACCTTAGAATAATGACATCCACAACCAGAGACATTTTATTGAGAGGCAGGCCATTTTGTGGAGTTTGAGATATTTTTTTTATAACTCATTAACCCCTGCCGACAGTATAACTCATCATAGTTTACATTCCTCATCTCCTGAGTGCCACGATAACATGGCACAGTTTACCTAGCTTGTTTCACAAGCACCGAGTCTGAGTGGCAGTATTAGTCTAGGCCTGTATCCATCACGACAAGTTAAATCGTCACAAGCCATTTGTTGATTTCAAGCCATTTCCTAATTATGCAGGCATTTAAAGTAATACAATTTTAGCTCACATAGATAAAATGAGCATTGCTGCACAAAGGAGAAAAAATTTGACTTCGATAGCAGGAAAAATAGTGGAAATATTTAGATTAGAAAATGAAGAAAATTACGAGAATCAGCCACTGGAAGTAGACTTTTAATTAACAGACTCTGACAGAGTATTCACACGTGATTAAGTTTGCAAGAAAAATGACAAGTGTAATTTCTGTGTACATAAAATGGAATGAATTTCATGTGTTGATAGTGTTAACTATTCAGAGTGAATTCATCATGGATTTTATGGATTATTCATTGCAAAAGAAACAAATTGGTAAAAAAAATCATTTATCTCATCTCTATGCACGAGTATTATTTCTGCATGTAGCATGACATTTATAACATTATGTACGTAATTTTAATGATAACTGCTGTGCCAAATTTGAACTTAATTAAAGGAACATAAATAAGAAAATAACATGTATTGTAAGTAACTCCGTCTGTAAAAATATGCAAGCCAAGTGCTGTCAGCAAGTCTCAGGGATACATGCACTGGTAAGGCTAACACTGCTCTAAGTAATCTCTCTGCAAGTATGTTGTAGGGGAATGCCTAGCTGTTTGGCTCAGGGGTTAATGAGTTAAGTAGTGGGCACAAAAGGTGACACTCGCTTGGGCACTGTTTCATCCAGCACAAACCTGACAGTCCAAACCACAACCATTGCACAATTTTTCCAATTATAAAACCAAAGAAAGATCTTTCAAAAAATTTTTAATACTTTGTGGCCAATTTATGGAATGTATAGTACCTTTGCATCTCCTCCTACTGCTCTTCTGTAAGTAAATGTACTTTTGAATTTTGCTGTACCACATACACACATTTAGCTCTGAGTAGGGTACAAAGACAATAGTTTAGTCTCTAGTTTTCTATACACAACTGTACATGGATAATAAACCAGTCTGGGTTTATAATGTGTGTATACAAGTATGTTTGGTGTGTGCTGTATCATATACCCAAGTTTACCTTCAAGTAGAATTCAATGACAATAGTTTTGCCTTCAGTTGTAGATACACAACTGTACATGGAAAATTGACCAGTCTGGGTCTGTCACTTGTGTATACATGTAGGCTGTGCAGGTGTGAAATGAGTAGTAACTGATTGCACTCTGTATGTTATTTATACATGACCCTCAGAGGGTTTTAAGGTAGATTAGATTGCATTATTTCAATTATCCATGTTAAATAAAATCTTTATTATTATTGTTGTTGTTATTATTATTATTATTATTATTATTATTATTATTATCATTATGAATAGAATTATTATTAATATTATAGTCTGTTGTCCATAAAAGTAAATTTCATACAAAAAATCAGGCACACATACAACCAGACAGACATACATATAGACAGACATTACTCACTGCAGTATTCATTTTCATCTGAACCGTCAGGGCAATCTTTCTTTCCATCACACCACCACTCAGATGGTAAGCAAAGGTCTGATGTTGTACAGTAAGAAAAGTCACCATGACAGCGTACTGCAAAGACACAGGTCTTGTTTAACATCAGGTCACGTGTATCACAGTATTGTATCTGCTTATACAGCTACAGAAAATCATCACTCTCTTGTCAAATGACTAACATATGGGTAGAGACAGTAGGATATATTTTACAAATGACTTACAATTGACTCAAGACAGTAGGATGTATTCTGCTACAAATGACTTGCAAATGGGTATATACAGTGGGATATATTTACTATAAATGACTTGCAAAGGGGTAGATACAGTGGGATATATTTTACTTTAAATGACTTACAATGGGTAGATACGGTGGGATATATTTTACTGCAAAGGACAAATGGGGCAATACAGTAGGTTATATTTTACTACAAATGACTTACAATTGGGTAGATATAGAGGGATATATTTCAATGCAAAGGACACATGGGGCAATACAGTAGGTTATATTTTACTACAAATGACTTACAATTGGGTAGATATAGAGGGATATATTTCAATGCAAAGGACACATGGGGCAATACAGAAGGTTATATTTTACTACAAATGACTTACAATTGGGTAGATATAGAGGGATATGTTTCAATGCAAAGGACACATGGGGCAATACAGTAGGTTATATTTTACTACAAATGACTTACAATTGGGTAGATACAGAGGTATATATTTTAAAAATGACTTACAAATGGGTAGATACAGTGTAGTATATTATTTTACTATAAATGACTTACAAATGGGTAGATACAGTGGGATATAATTTTTACGATAAATGACTTACAAATGGGTAGATACAGTGGGATATATTATTTTACTATAAATGACTTACAATGGGTAGATACAGAGGGGTATATTATTTTACTATAAATGACTTACAAATGGGTAGATACAGTGGGATATAATTTTTACGATAAATGACTTACAAATGGGTAGATACAGTGGGATATATTATTTTACTATAAATGACTTACAAATGGGTAGATACAGTGGGATATATTATTTTACTATAAATGACTTACAAATGCATAGATACAGCGGGATATATCTTACTGCAAATTACTTACAAATGGGTTATATACAGCATATATATTTTAGTCAAATACCACCAATGTTAGTACTTGCTCAAATAATGGATTTCATCAAGTTACAATTCAAATGAAAACTAATGAGGGAACTTTTTATTTCATGCAAAGAATGACATAAACAAGGAAGCTTGACAAGAGAGTACATAAAACTGCATCAAAAAGAGTACAAGTACTCAGCTGTGTAAACTAACTAAAATGTATGGTCTCTGAATTTTAATATAAAAAGACTTAGTTAAAAATAAATTTAATATCCTGACATATAAATGTGAATTGGGGGTGGGGGTCAACTGCAGTAAAATATGCATACAAATTATAGATACATTGTGGTCAAAAAGTCTTTAACTACTGATGAAAATTCTACACTACATTTTATAAAGCATGCCTGTGTCAATTGAACAGCAATGTTTAAAGTCCACTTTGTTTTAAAAATACCTTCATAAAAAGGCCCAATTAGCATCCAGCAAATAATTTTGTTTCCTAAAAAGTCATAATAAATAACTATACAGTGATGTCACCTTCATATGTCTGTCAATGAACATTTTAAAAACTGTCAGTTACAACATAAGTATTCTGAAGTGGGAACTGACTTATGGTAAAATAATGTAGCTGTTGCTAAATGGGAATTTGTCTCTGCTAGTAATGGTAGTTAGCTTGGGTCCTCTGGGGTAGAGTTGAGGAGGTGGGGACATGAACTCACCTAAACTACATCCTTCATTATAATCATCTGAGTTGCTTGACAAGCATTCTGGTTTTGCTGGAAAAAAAGAACATTGTGCTCACCAATAATATTCACATGTACCGTTGGCACCTGCTTATAAATCATGTCAAAATAAAAACTGTACAGACCCAGATCTGCCAGCACATAATGCACCACCAGATCTGGGTCTATGCAGTTTTGTCAGTAGTAATAGGTAAACCAAACAACATAAACCATGATCTGCCAGTTCATTAAGTGATAGCAGATCAGAGAATATCTTGTTTACAATGGTATTGCTATGCACAAGTATATATGATATTCAAATAAGTCACAACTCGGACAATTTGAACAAAGAATAATTGACATTTGGTTAATTAAACGAGACTGTAATTTTTCATATATACTTGCTTAAAAGAAAAGATCAACTGCAAACTGCACAGACCCAGATCTGCTGTCACATAACATGCCAGCAGATATGGGTCAATGCAGTTTGTTAGAAGTAATTTGTATAACAAACAATTGAGATCTGGAGACACATAATGTGATTACAAATCAGGATCTTAGTTGTCTGCAGTCTGACTCATACGCTAGTACATACGGTATCCTCTCTCTATTTTTGAAGTTTCAACTCTTATAATTTCTTCTGTATATTGAAATTCTGCTGTAGCTAAGGGGTATATAATTACAATCATGTCTAATAAATCCATTTTCTGCTTATCTGATTGTCACAATTATTCCCAAGGTTTATTATAAAATAAGGCAGGTTTTATCCAGGCTCAATCTGAATCGAGCTGCAAGAAAGAAACTCACTACTGGGATCTGATTGGCTGGTTGGCCTAGGTTACTACCTGATACTGTGATTGACATGGAACCCCTGACATCTGATTGATGATCTATTTAGGTTAATTTGATGTACAGGAATACTAATGGTGTACAATTCCATGGATCATGAGATCATCCGTAAGACCATACATCATTCACATGTTTTATATAGGATAGTTTGTAAATAAAAATATTCCTCCTCCTTGACCAGTCATAGCTCATGTGTAACAAATGCCTCCTACCCTTTCTAATCCAACCAACTGATTTTTATCCTCATTCTTTAAGTAGATTAAACTTAATCAGAACTCTGTCCACTTTACTTACCTGTACAATTAGCATTCCCTGAGAGCTTAAAGCCTGCACTACAGTCACACTTTGCCAACACCTGACCTTGAGGACTCCTCGTTAGCAGACACAGGTGTTCACAGTTTAAAGCAACACAAGGGTTATTCCCTGGAAATGAAACAGAATAATAATGATAATAATAATAATAATAATAATAATAATGACACATATAACAATCATAATTTATATGATCCGTTTTGAAATTAAAATATATAGATATCTATGGTCTACATCAAGCAGACGACAATATGACAACAAAGACATGGTAAACATTTATTTTTCAGTCAAGGAAAAGTATATTACTGAACATAAGTAGAGTAAATGAAAACTTACTACACCATTCCCTCAATAACTCATGTCCTGATAACTTGCAAACCCGCTTATAACGCAAAGTCAGGCATGGATCCCATTTTTTTAAAACAGAAAGTACCAAAAAACAAAACTGATCCACATTTCTTGAACTTGAAGAAAAAAATCACGATCAAAATTGATAACTCTAATGTTGATATATCATTTGTTTTATGGTCAAAAACAGTAGATATGACCTGGAAACTTTCATTAACATTTTGATATTATCAAATTTTAATAAGAAGTCATATAATTGGTTACATTTTCTTTCCAAACAACATTTTCAGTACACCGCAATTAATGATATTCAAGGAAATTTTGATCAATGAAAATATCATGCACACCTAGTGTTGGCAGTACATTAATATTTTAATGCCAATTAAATAATTATTATTAAGCAAAATGAATACTTCGTAAAATAAAGAGCTTGGTTTCACAGATACAGACCACTGTGGAAAAGCGAGTCTCTGAGAATTTCTGAACTAGCATAAATCCTCATTGTGATAGGAAGTTTCACTACTACTTTCAATGAAATAATGACATCAATACTTTACTAACTGAACAACACAAAAATTGAGTTTCGACATAGGCGATTGTTTCACAAAATAAATGTCGGTAGTTTTCAAAAAAAGGGAATCTTGTTTAGTGGTATATCAACAGTTAGTCTAGTTTCCAGCTACTTTGACTCACGATTTGCTAGTATACTATTTAATACCACTCCGAGAATCAGACTATTCAACAAAACCAAAAGCAGTGTAATACATGTTTTCGCATACACGTGATGGTTGTTGAAACCAGCTGGGACGACTGTTTACATATTGGAAAGTTTGAAAATAAATGTTATTTATATAGAATAATGAACAACTTCATTAGAAAAAATGCGTTGTTAACAGTTATTATCAATGTGATTGTAAAAAGTGGATTCAGTTAGTAACAGCCTAGTTCCCTAAGCCCCCACAGTTTTCTCGATGCATAAGCAGATTGTTTTGATTTTGGGAGGTCTCTCGATTAATCATGCCCTTGCTTATTGTGCGGTATATGTTTGTGGACCCTATTGTGCATGAGTTATCAAGGGAGAGGTGTAAATATAAGCTAAGTAATACTGATACATGTACTAAGTTAGGCTAAAAGTTATTTGTGTTCATAATTTACCTGAGACATAATGATAATAGTTCATCATTAGACAGAGACTTACTGATACATGCCCATAACTAGACAGAGACTTACTGATACATGCCCACAATTAGACAGAGACTTACTGATACATGCCCACAACTAGACAGACACTTACTGATACATGCTCATAACTAGACAGAGACTTACTGATACATGCCCATAACTAGACAGAGACTTACTGATACATGCCCACAACTAGACAGAGACTTACTGATACATGCCCATAACTAGACAGCCTTACTGATACATGCCCACAACTAGACAGAGACTTACTGATACATACACACAACTAGACAGACTTACTGATACATGCCCACAACTAGACAGAGACTTACTGATACATGCCCACAACTAGGCAGACACTTACTGATACATGGCCATAACTAGACAGAGACTTACTGATACATGCCCATAACTAGACAGCCTTACTGATACATGCCCAAAACTAGACAGAGACTTACTGATACATACACACAACTAGACAGACTTACTGATACATGCCCACAACTAGACAGAGACTTACTGATACATGCCCATACCTAGACAGAGACTTACTGATACATGCCCACAACTAGGCAGAGACTTCCTGATACATGCCCACAACTAGACAGAGATTTACTGATACATGCCCATAACTAGACAGCCATACTGATACATGCCCACAACTAGACAGAGACTTACTGATACATGCCCACAACTAGACAGAGACTTACTGATACATGCTACAACTAGACAGATACTTACTGATACATGCCCACAACTAGACAGAGACTTACTGATACATGCCCACAACTAGACAGAGACTTACTGATACATGCCCACAACTAGACAGAGACTTACTGATACATGCCACAACTAGACAGATACTTACTGATACATGCCCACAACTAGACAGAGACTAACTGATACATGCCCACAACTAAACAGAGACTTACTGATACATGCCCACAACTAAGCAGACACTTACTGATACATGCCCACAACTAGACAGAGACTTACTGATACATGCCCACAACTAGACAGAGATTTACTGATACATGCCCACAACTAGACAGACTTACTAATACATGCCCACAACTAGACAGAGACTTACTGATACATGCCCACCATCAAGATGAGACTAATACAGGTCGATAATTAGACTGAGACTTAATGATACAGGTACATAATTAATGATACAGGTACATATGTAGACAAACTTATTTGATACATATCCATAATTAGACTGAGACTTACTGATACAGGTCCATGATTAAGTCAAGAATGACTTGTACATGTCCATAATTAGACTGAGACTGATTGATAATTAGATCAAGACTCAATAATAATTTAATACCTAATTTGGCTTGAAATTCATTGAAACATGTGCATATTGTGATAAATTAGTTAGCTTAATATTAAACATAATAACTCACATTTTGGGGAAGGTTGTCTTTGCTGATGATAAACCTCTATATGCTGTGGAGCTGTCAAAAATGGTAATGAGTTGGAATCCTTCAGTAGTTTTGGTGCTTCATTATAGTCATAACGATGAACTCTGCTGATAGTTTTGTCAAAAGGGTCTGTCAGATACAAGTAATTCTGAAGCAATGAAACACCGAACACATTTTTCACCTGAAAAATGTAAAGCAGCCAATAAAAATCTGCCTTGAAACAAAAGCAAACTTTTTTTTATAATCCACCATGGTTTTCAAAGAAATGGTGGGAAGTATGTTATACTGTTCATCTGGATGTGTTATACAATTTGTACATGATTTAAGATTTAAGATGAGGACTTCAAACTTCAAACTAGCTTACTTATGTGTACATCAGTTAAAAGGGGATGTGAGGACACTGAGCTTGGTGGGTTGGGGACTTCTGGTTAATGGTTGGCAGTAGTAACTGATAATAATGTGAAGGTAACACTGCTTTAATGCTACAAGCTTCAAAGTGGAAGACATAACAAAGATTTTCAACATACCTCTTTTTATGGAGAACCAAATGGGCTACCTGATTCACCATACAGTAACCCAGACCCAGCATTGTGATGGCCCTGGGCTACCTAAATCTAACACATGAAAGCCAAGATCCAACATCATGATACACTTGGACTACCAATTTTCAACATAATGTACCTCCAACCCCACAATCTGATAGTCCATGGCTACCTAAATTCAAATTAAATGATAGCACAGACCAGTCAATCTGATAATTGTGGGCTACTTAAATTCTATGTATGGCAAGATGCTACCTAAATACATTATATAGGTGCCTGGATCTGTTATTTTAATAGTCCTGGGCTATCTAAATTCAATGTATGGTATTCACTGTATAACAGTGTAGACCTGATATTCCAATAGATATGGGCTACCAAATTCAATGCATGGAAGCCCAGATCAGGCATTCAGCCAGTCCTGGGCTACCTAAATTTACTATATGGTAGCCTTGACCCATCATGCTGGGTAGCCCTTGGGATCAGGACCAAAAGGTTTTTTGTCAAAGTAAACATGAATTGGCACCAAACAATATGGTTACAGACCACTGGGCCATTTCAAATACAATTATGGTAGCCCAGACTGAGCATCCTGGCAGCCTCTGTGCTCAAGGCAATTGATTGCTAGATGAAATGAGTTTTAATAAATGGTCCAGTTTGTTTGCTCCAACATCCTTTAATCGAACGTAAAGACGTACTTCATAAAAAAACCATGTTATAAATCTACATAAATGCTTTCTGTCTGTCCTTGGTCCTTTTCATCCCAAAAGCAGATTTTTTTTCTTCTTATCTCCTTTTATCACATCTGTTCATTGCAGCTGTGCAAGAACCCAGAATCTGGTTTTTATTTTAGTCATGGAAACCTTGGACCTTTGACATATTGCATCTCAAAATCAAAAGGTGCATTTCTGACCTTAAATGCATGCAATATACCAGGTTTAGTCAGCCATGTCATCAGAACTCAAGTTATTATGCAGAAACTGGTTTCCCACTTTTGGTTATGGCAACCTTGACTTTTAAATCCAAAATTATACATTTCTTGCCTCAAATGCAAACAATATACATTTACTTACAATATGTGACGTTGCATAGCAATTTTGTTAATTTCATTCACTGTAACCCTAACATCTGACCTATTGAACCCCAAATATATATGTGTCTGTATGCCTTGGATACAAGCCATCCACAAAGTCTGGTGATGGTTTAGTGTAAAATTAGAGGTTGTTGCTGTTGTTGTTGTTGTTGTGGGGTTTAACGCCATTTTTCAGCACAAGATAGGCTATGCATCGCTACCAGTATTAATGACGGAGGAAGAACCTGAGAAACCCCCGGGAAGAACCACCAACCCACTAGAAGCTACTGGCAAGCTTTCTCACATACTCACATTGGCTGAATCCTAGACTCGAACCCACGCAGACAGAGGTGAGATGGCAGTGATCCATAACAGAGAGAGCTTTAGACCATTCGGCCACTCGGGGCCCCAAAATTAGAGGCAATGTGCATAAATAAAAAGGGTAACTGATGGATGGATGAACAAATGGATAGACAGATAGACATACAAAATGAATGGACAGATGAATGGATAGATTGGTCAATCGATGGATGGATGGATGGATGGGCAGGTAGATGTATAGATGGATGGACAGGTGGATGAATAGATGGATGGATGAATGGATGAACAGGTAGATGGATGGATGAACAGGTAGATGGATGGATGGATGGATGGAAAGGTAGATGGATGGATGGATGGGCAGGTAGATGTATAGATGGATGGACAGGTGGATGAATAGATGGATGGATGAATGGATGAACAGGTAGATGGATGGATGGATGGATGGAAAGGTAGATGGATGGATGGATGGACAGGTGGATGAATAGATGGATGGATGAATGGATGAACAGGTAGATGGATGGATGGATGGATGGAAAGGTAGATGGATGGATGGATGGACAGGTGGATGAATAGATGGATGGATGAATGGATGAACAGGTAGATGGATGGATGGATGGATGGAAAGGTAGATGGATGGATGGATGGACAGGTGGATGAATAGATGGATGGATGAATGGATGAACAGGTAGATGGATGGATGGATGGATGGAAAGGTAGATGGATGGATGGATGGACAGGTGGATGAATAGATGGATGGATGAATGGATGAACAGGTAGATGGATGGATGGATGGATGGAAAGGTAGATGGATGGATGGATGGACAGGTGGATGAATAGATGGATGGATGAATGGATGAACAGGTAGATGGATGGATGGATGGATGGATGAACAGGTAGATGGATGGATGGATGGATGGATGAACAGGTAGATGGATGGATGGATGAATGGATGAACAGGTAGATGGATGGATGGATGGATGGAAAGGTAGATGGATAGATGGATGGACAGATCATGAGACAATATGACAACATTACATGCTCCACTTTTCAGTAGGCATATAAAAATGGGAGTAATTTAGTCAACAAGTTTCAAAGTACAAAGCATTAGAACATCTTCTACAATGAACAAAAACTAAATAAATCTTGAAAAGGTAAGAAAAAAGCATTGACGTACAAGACTACCAAAATAGATCACTCGCTTTTTGGTTCCATCATAGTCAATTCTTGAGACAAGATTGAGATCACGATCAGTCCAATACACATGTTGATTGGCATAATCTAACGTCAGACCCGATGGCTTAATCAACTTGCTTTTCATGCTTGAATTCCCTTGGATTATACGAAGATCGCTACCATCCAAATTTGCTCTTCTTATATAACTTTGTGGTGAGTCCCAATCTATGAAAAACATGTAGCTGTAAATAGAAACAAAAGTAATTTTAATCCCAATTAACAAGATTTGCTTATTATGTATTTCCAATGCTACCAGATGTAAACAACTATCTCACCCATTTTAAAAAAACCCATATCAAAATGTATAATATATTGTAACCATTGTAATATATGCATATGCTGTGATAATTGCACACATTCTTTTCAGTCAAAACCTGCTTGTCTGAATTTCTGTTTTATGCCTCTTTGTGGATGGAGGAAGCTGCCTTGTGGGGGAGGGAGCAGTGGTGGCTAAAATCTGCCTAGAACATTCTGATTTTCTCTGAAGCTGCCATTGTTCCTGCCTGCACCATAGTTGTTACTCAACTCTTTGGCTAATATCAGTCATAAGAAAAAATAAAATCTTAGGTGGTGTTCTACAGTTTCATATTTTGTATAGGATTAGGATTTTAAAGAAAAAGAATTTCCCCAGGTTTCCTCGCTGGTTGTACTGGTTATTTAAAACAGAGCTAATATATTTGGTATTGTTCAAAAAACCTTTAATTCCCTTTATTTTGGTCTATGATTGATGGGTGTAAAATGGGTTATCGAGTATATTCTTGGCCTTACTCCAGATGTGCGCCTTTCAAAAAACTGCTAGCTCCACTTAGTCATTTTCACTTCCTGGACTTCAGAGATAAATTGAATTAAAAAATAGAGCCCATAACCATTTTTTACATTTTTTATATTTGGTAATGCATTCATTGCATTTTCAGAAGCAGGTATTGTCTAGTCTGGCAATATTTATTTTCCCCTATTTTAATAACTGTTAAATTTAGTGTACTTGAGACTACTTCAGGCTGAGTTTTAGCACAAGGGAACAGTCATTTTAGTTAGATGTGTGCTTACAGCATGTACAATTTCCAAAAGTACAATATCCAAAGAAATATCATCCACATTACATTAATGTAGCATAGAGGTATGCCAACATTCTTTCCATTGTGCATGTTTTAAATGCAAACAAGTTACACCTTGCATACGTCACTCTCTCAAAAGTACATAATAACTGGTGAGCGCCCCCATAAAGGTTATAGGCCAACATTCTCTCCACTGTGCATATTTCAAAATGCAAACAACATCACCTTACATATGTCACTCTCCCAAAAGTACAAAATAATTGGTGAGTGCCCCCTTACTTTCATGAGTGGAGAGTTCCCAAATCTCTTCAAGTATGTAATTACATGTTATGGTGGCATTATACTTCTGGTGAAGATCTTTAAAATCATGAAATGTGTCAAGATTATGTTACATTCAAAGCTTAGAGTGAATGGAAATTTATTTACATTACAACCTATGTTAAGTGTACAGTGCATCAAAATTTATTTAGATTATGTTATATTTTAAACTTACAGTGAATGGGAATTAATCTGGATTACAATGCATTTTAAGAAAAAAGTGCATTGGAATTTATCTAGATAACAATATATTTTAAAAGGATGTGCATGAAAATAAAACTGAGTACAATAAAACAAATCTGACGTTGATTTCAAATGAAATTTATGAAATGAGTCAATTAAATAATGAAAATTCATTTGTTTTCAGAGGAATCAATTTTTGTGGCTTTGTGAAAAATGACATTTCTTGGGGTACTTGGATTGGAGAAAGACTTGTGTAGTTTCCATAGAAGAATCATTGTAAGTTGGACTTGAGTAGTAGAATTACTGTAAGCTGGACTTGTGTAGTAGAATTACTGTAAGCTGGACTTGTGCAGTAGAATCACTGTAAGCTGGACTTGTGTAGTAGAATTACTGTAAGCTGGACTTGTGTAGTAGAATTACTGTAAGCTGGACTTGTGTAGTAGAATTACTGTAAGCTGGACTTGTGTAGTAGAATCACTGTAAGTTGGACCTTATGTCACAACCAGAAAATTCAACGACTTTCCTCTGACCCTTCTAATCCTATTTTTGATACTTGGACATTTATATTGTGGCACAACCAGTAGGAATTCACCACCAGAAAGTCAGATGCATCTGGCAGAAAACACTTCAACATGGTAGTCACATGATTGTCATGTGATTTGTTCTTGATGAATCAGACTTTCTCCACTTAGCTGCAACAGCGACAGGTTCTGGTCATTGTTCTCAGAATAAATATGTTGAGGATTATGTGTCCTTTCTTTATTTTACAAACAATATATTCCTTTCATTTCATATAATCAAATTTTTGTATAACAAATGTGGAAAGGGGTTTACTGTTGATATCACATGACTACATGAAAATGTAGTTGCAAGTGTTGAGTAGTCATGTGACTAGCAATGCAAATTGCTAGTACCAGGTCAAATTTCTTCAGTGCTATAGTTTCATCTCAGCTCTTAGTGAATTAAAGACATAATGATTATAATACTCACAATGTATCAGAAATTAATTCATTTTTCTATTGATTGCATGCAGATACAACTCAATGTGATATCCTTTAAAGCTTGATGTGCCACTGGTAAGAAGCTAACCTATGCCACCAGCACACGGTAGCAGTGAGTTACTATTTTGATACACAATTGACTCTGACTGTACACCCCAACAAAAATATTCAAATATCACAAAAGTGCTGGAAGGTCAGAGGAGACTTGGATTACTAATCTGTAAAGGATATCACTAGTGTAGTTTACCTGATATAAAGTTAAAAACCAGCTTGCCTTTGAAGCCAACATGTTGACTCCTTTGAGTTTCACTGGATTACGAAGTACAAATATGAAACATTTAAACATCAATTTAGGAAATAAACCTTTTTATATACCATGCACTGCTCATCAAACAAAAGAAGTATAATTTGCGTATAATTTGCATATAATTTGCATACTTGGAGCATTTACTGCTGATACACTCCAGTCGCTGCAGAAGATAGGGTAAAAAAAACTGACTTATTAAGAAATACTGTGTCATGGCCGCTGGTCATGGAAGACAGGTGACCAATGGTTGCATGACATTTATATAGGAAATATGCTTGGGGAGTGCAGTTTGAACAGCCACTGTGACCAAGTCACTTCTAATAATATGCCACCAAAATAGTCTTCAAGTTATTATTGTACTCTTTCAATTACCAAATATACATACTTATAAGCCAGGTCCAAGTGCAATCCGTATATATCCATATCTGCCATCACTCAATGCATTGGCAGACCTGGATCTTTTCAATTAGTTAAGATTAATCCATAGAATGAACAAAACAAACTCTGATCAGCCCATTCATTATGTGGTGGCAGATCAGGGTCTGTCTATGTCTTTTGCAGTTGGACCCAACTTATAAACAAGTATATAAGGCAATTACAGCTCTGTTGTGTCACCTTCAGAACAGACAGAGATACGCAAAATGTTGTACCATTATGCAACCAGACTGAACAAAGAGTTTTTATTGTTTGTGGACATAGAGAGAAACATGGCATTGTATTTGTCAAGGGTGATAACTGTACCAACATACAAGTAACTTACCCTTGTGTTGGATCTATGGCTAAACTTTTTGGTCCGCTGACAAAAGTAGAATTGAGTACAGCTTTGCATTTTGTGCCATCTCGAGAGCAAACAACAATCCTTTTGAAGTGTGGATCAGTCATGTACCAATTTTTGGTGACCCAGTCATATGTAACCTGGTCTACAGCTGAATAGTAATAATAATATTATTAATAAGATTATAATTATAATAAACAAATAAATAAATAAATAAATAATATTACTATAAATTGAAACATCATCCACAACTATAACAATAACAACAACAATAATAATTGTAATAATAATAATAATAATAATAATTATTATTATTATTATTATTATTATTATTATTATTTATTTTTCTTAGCATGCCTTAAACTTGGCAAGCAGCATATGAACAAAAAATGTCTGTCACAAGTTAAATAACACATGCAATAACTTAATGACAGAGCATATAACAACCCATATTAAATATAGCTAGTACTTGGCAGAAATGCAATAATTAATTTAAAGGAGTTATCGCACTCGAATGAAGATTTGATAAATGTAAGTATGGAGTCACTTTGGGATGAAGGTTTGATAAATTTAAGTATGGAGTCGCATTGGAATGAAGGTTTGATAAATTTAAGTATGGAGTCGCATTGGAATGAAGGTTTGACAAATGTAAGTATGGAGTCGCATTGGGATGAAGGTTTGACAAATGAAAGTATGGAGTCACATTGGAATGAAGGTTTGACAAATGTAAGCATGGAGTCACATTGGAATGAGGGTTTGACAAATTTAAGTATGGAGTCGCACTGGAATGAAGGTTTGATAAATTTAAGAATGGATGTCAGAAGAAAGGCAAAAAGAATGGCCCAATTTTATTATTTTCTGTTATGTGGAAAAAAGGATAGTTCAATAATAAATATATAAGATCCTGAACTGCCAAAGCATAATGTGCCTGCAGATCTGGGTTTATGTAGTTTTTTGTTCTACTGGTTGCTCCTAACAAACTACACAGACCTTAGATCTGCCAGTACAGGATGCAATGGCAGATCTGGGTCTGTGCAATTTGCGGTTAAACTTGTCTATAAGCGAGCAAATACAGTACCTCACGAAAAATAATGAAATCACAGTATTTCTGATTATCAGTTGTGTTTTAAATCACTATTTTAGAAGTAACTGTTTTAGAATGCATTATTTCAGGATAAAGTTTGTACTGAAAAAGAATTGATTCTGAAATGTGAAAGTGTTCTGTTAAATCAGAAAAATCATCGACATTCCAAGTCTGTTAATAAAGCAGTATGAAGATGCTTACTGCTTAGTGTAGTACTGGTATTCGATGGTAGGAGTAAATCACTTATTTGTGGAATGGATTGCAGGTTATCCTGAATCGTCATGCATGTTAAAGAAGCCTCTCCCCTCTCACCTTGGTGACCAATCTGAAAAAAGTATTTGGCAAAAAATACTAAAACATGTAAACGAAACAATTTTCAATGGTGTGCTAAAAAGTCTATGTAGGTACAAGTGTTTAACCCTTTACCCCATAGAGTATATGGCTTTTTAGCCCTTTGATACACATGTAGCAAAGTTACTAAGTGCAGTGCGCTATAAATAGAACACCTGTTACCTATTCAACTCCATACACATAGGCCCACCCATTAACTGTTAAGCAGTGTAGTGTATGTTACGTTTAACAGCAATTTTAACCATTTTACATTTTTGATACACATCTATTATGCGTGGAAAAAATTTAAGAGTAAAGTCAGATCGTTCTAGCTGTGTAATTATTTTTCACAGAATAATTTTTTATGTGCTTTAAAATCTTGAGAGAACTCGTTCACCGTCAAGTCAGTGAAGCTGTGTGACCAAACGTAGCTGCCATTTTTCATACTCGATATTTACAAGTTCTTTGTCCACGTCTACCTCACTGAGTCATCTGAATTTGATAATTTATAAAAACTAATTGCTGCCTACATCAATATCAGAACCTTTACCTAAGTTACTGAAGATTTCACAGACCTCCATTTTGGAGAGTGGAAAATATGACCCAGTTACTTTAAATAGCAGATTTCAACCAGAGCAAAAACAATGACCATGTGATCTGACTAATGGTCATTCGCAGAAATGAATGTAGTATCTAATAGGGGGTTTTCCCCAAAGGTGGTGCTATGAAAACCCACTCAAAATGGCTGATGTTTACAGCCGGTGTCAAAAGGCACTTGTATGCAAATCAGGTAGAGGCATCCAATGGCGCTTGTATGCAAATGGAGTAAAGGCGTCCAAAGACACTTGCATGAGGTAAAGGGTTAATGGCAAATGAGGATATGCTAATGAGTATGTATGTATCAGTGTTTAATAGCACCTGAGGATACGCTAATGAGTATGTATGTATCAGCATCTAATGGCACTTGAGGGTATGCTAATGAGTATGTATGTATCAGTGTTTAATAGCACCGGAGGATACGCTAATGAGTATGTATGTATCAGTATCTAATGGCACTTGAGGATATGCTAATGAGTATGTATGTATCAGTGTCTATAGGCACCTGAGGGTGTGCTAATGAGTATGTATCAGTGTCTAATGGCACCTGAGGAAATGCTAATGAGTATGTATGTATCAGTGTATATTGGCACCTGAGGACATGCTAATGAGTGTGTATGTATCAGTGTCAATTGGTACCTGAGGACATGCTAATAAGTATGTATGTATCAGGGTCTATTGGTACCTGATGGTGTGCTAATGAGTATGCATGTATCAGTGTCTATTGGCACCCGAGGACATGCTAATGAGTATGTATGTATCAATGTCTATTGGCACCTGAGGGTTTGCTAATGAGTATGTATGTATCAGTGTCTATTGGCACCTGAGGACATGCTAATGAGTATGCATGTATCAGAGTCTATTGGCACCCGAGGGTGTGCTAATGAGTATGTATGTATCAGTGTCTATTAGCACCTGATGACATGCTAATGAGTATGTATGTATCAGTGTCTATTGGCACCTGAGGGTTTGCTAATGAGTATGTATCACTGTCTAATGGCATTTGAGGATATGCTAAGGAGTATGTATGTATCAGTGTTTAATGGCACCTGAGTATATACTAAGGAGTATGTATGTACTAGTGTCTAATGACTCCTGAGTATATGCTAATGATTATGTATGTACTAGTGTCTAATGACTCCTGATCATATGCTAAGGAGTATGTATGTCTAATGACTCTTGAGGATATGCTAATGAGTATGTACATATTAGTGTTTAATGGCACCTAAGGATATGCCAATGAGTAGGCAAAACATAACTGATAGGTCAATTAGGACATACCCAACAAATTTTATCACCCTGATGGTCAAAAGTTAAGCTGGTTGCTTTCTGCTCCTCAATGTAGAAATGTCGTGGCAGGCTTGTTCCGTTTGCATCCAACTGCAGGATCTTTCCATCATTCAATACTATAAGTCGTGCTTCCCCTGATGCTGAATTTGTAAAAGAATTAGAAAATTAGTAAATCTCATTAATCAGTCCCACAGGTATAACTCTGCATGACTCTTGTATTTCTGGTAGGTATAACTCTGCATGACTCTTGTATTTCTGGTATGGTTTGTTTTAGTCTTGTTGCATCCTTATTCAAGGATATTTTTAAAATCAGCAGTACTACCCTTCCTTAAAATTAAGGCAACATAAATTGAATCTGCTAAGTCTGTTACATGTATATAGGTATGATTCGGGCACAATTACTTTAGATCTATGACAAACAAGAATCTGGTAAAACATAAAAAAAATAATGCCTCAAAATCTGGATATTAAATTCATAGATGAAATAGAAACACATAAGTCATATTTTTTTTATAAAGAACAGGCATGTACAGATATCTTACAAACAAAATTACAGACATATAGTGTTTTTTCTAATGATTTCACTATTTCATGTGTAACTATTACCACATATCCTTGTTCCGATTCTGAATTAGCCTTCTTGCTTCCTTATTTATTCATTAAATGACCCCATTTTAATCATATGCCATTAAATTTTGTGAATAATTATAAATATAGAAACAATACATATAATATGAACAAGCAAGGGCCTAGAAATGATCCTTGTGGCGCTCCAATGGAATGATGTCGGACAAGAATTATGTTTCTAACATAATACAACTCTGCCACATGTAATACTATGTCCACACTAGAGGGCACTTCTAGAGAAATATTCTCATTTAATTTTGGAAAAATAGTCTGAGAAAATGGAGTTCATTTATCCTCTTCTCGGGATGACATCTTCTGCCACCACCTCCATTGAAATATTTCATATTCTGAATACTATATACCTTTGTGACATTTAAATAATTATTTTTGTCTGCAATTATGTTTACAGTGCAAGATTCCCCTCTGAAAATACACAAAGCCTGAAGGAGTGAATCAAATTAAATGCATTTGTTGCAAAAACAAAATATGTCGTACATTAATTATGCTCATCAAAATTTCAAATATTTTCATTATTTTAAATTAATATTTTGGGGTTTTTTTTACATTACTTGGATCAAAGGTTTCATAAAACAGTAAAAAGCTATAGTTCTGTGCTAATGGTTGATGGTTTGGTTTTTGTGGGTTTAACACCATTTTTCAACACATGATGGGCTATACATGGCAGCCAATACAACTGGTACAGGAAGAACTCAGGAAGAAGGACTGACCCACTCAGGACTGACCCACAATGGCTAAGACCAAGACTTTAAACTAGGTGGATGGAGGTGAGATGGCAGCGATGTATAAAGATTGGTGCCTTAAACCACTCGGTCAGCCAGGCCTCTATATAATGTCAGATAGATGAAGTTTTGCAATAATAGTGGATAGGTGGAACTTTGTGGTAACTAGGATAGGTTGAGTTTTGTGATAATGGTAGACTGGTATAATTTTGTAATAATGGTGGATAGATGAAATTTTTTTATTATGGAAGATAGGTTTAATTTCATAAAAATGGTGGATAGGTGGAATTTTGTGAATATGTGGATAGATGGAGAGTTTTAATTCGTCAACTTTACCTAGCATGAAAATGTTAGCCAATGGAGCAAAAAAACTAATTTTTGGTATAATTATGTGTTCATATGATCATACAACAAAAATGCTGATAACCACAACAATGGAATACTCTGTTAGCTACTAGTAATGATATAGCAATATAGAGATAAATTGCAAAAACAAAATGCCAGATACAGTACATTGTAATATGAGTACAGAAATACTGGCATAGCAAATTTGTTTTCAACTACACAAGACCATCTGGAACTAACTTTGAGCAGACCACTTTCTTCCATTATGCTTAGCATTATTACCAACATGGCAGCTTCTAAATATGCTAAATTATAAGTCTCACACATGCTGAAAACAAAGATTCAAAAAATTAACTGACACTAAAATATTGTAACTGACTACATGCGTGTTACCATTTATAGCTAGGCATGACCTATTGTCATCGCCGAGTTTATATCCATCAACACATCCACATGTAAATCCTGGATCTGTGTTTTTACACAGCCTGGGCTGATCACAATAGATATCGAACTGACACTCGTCTAAATCTGAAACATAAAAATAAGTATTAAATTGACACTCATCGAAATCTGAAACAAAAATAAATATCGAACTAACGTTCATCTAAATCTGAAACATAAAAAACTACTGAACTGAGACATAAAATCAAGCCTGCAAGTTAAGCAGAATAAGTAAGAATGACTGCTGATTGAATGTAATTGTCTACTGTTTGAAAATCGGAATGATTTTTACAGTTAAAGGTTTAAAGAAATAAATATCCTAACAAAAAACAACATCAGTTCTCATTCTTGTACAATCTGTTTAACTATAGTTTGATCAGAAAAATATATCAACCTATGACGCCATGTAAAGCCTATCAATCAAATGTACAACCAATGTCAAATATGACCTTATATTCAGAAGGTGTAGTGATAACTAGATTTTCAAGATGGCCTCTGTGGTGGCCATATTGGATGTTCGATAAACACTATCTTCATGTCCAATGAGATCTTGGGATGAATGTGAGTGGAAAGTTTCATGGTAATCCTCTGACTTGCATGAAGACATATAGTGTACCACCTCACAGTAAGACCACCTTACAGTAAGACCACCTTGAAGTAAGACCACCTTATATATAATGAACTACATGATATAACTAAGTTTATTCCATAATCACATGGAATCCATGACCATACCTGTCTTACAACAAGAAGTGAACCTACTTAAAAATCTGTAATTACTCAAACACTTCCTATTTTTAGTTTTTAGTAATTATAGGACTTTATATCCTAATTTAAAAAAAGTCCCATTTTAATGATAAAGCTGTTTATTGAGCAAACAAAATTTAGAGAACAAATATAATAACTTTTTAAGGAATATGGAATTAGGGTGTACAAAACTGAATACATGAAAAATTACATACTCTGCAGTGTGTTTCCCTATCGTAATGCAAGACAAATATTAATGACAGTATTTCTCCCTTTCATAATGTGAATGAGACAAAAATTACATTTTGTCTCTCCATCATAATGAAAGGATGAGAAAGACTGCATTACAGTTTATCTCCCTATCATAATGTGACTGAGAAAACAATTACATACATTACAGTATCTCGCTATCAGTAATGCAAATGAGACAACATTACAGTATGTCTCCCTATCATAATGTCAGTGAGACATCAATTACATACATTACAGTATGTTTCCACTGTCATAATGAGACAACAATTATATAAATTACAGTATGTCTCCCTATCATAATGTCAGTGAGAGAACAATTATATATATATTACAGTATGTGTTCCTATCACAATATGAGTGAGACAACAATTATATGTTACAGTTCATCTCCATATTACAATGTGACAACAATTACAGGCATTATAGTATGTCTTCCTATCATAATGTGAGACATCAATTACATACATTAAATGTGAGTGAGACAACAATTACATACATTACAGTATGTCTCCCAATCATAATATGAGTGAGACTACAATTACATGTACCAGTAAGTCTCCCATAATTATAATAAGAGTGAGGCAATTACATATCTTACAGTATGTCTCCCTATCATAATGTGAGACTAGACAACAATTACTTACATTACAGTATGTCTCTCTATCAGTAATGCAAGTGAAACAAAAATGTATACTGAACAAAAAACCAAATTTTATACTGTACTCACCAACACACTTTGTTTCATTAAATGTTTTGCCACTCTCACAGTAACATTTTGCACCTGATGGGGTCTCAGCACACCAGCTGTCAGTTCCACAGTCAGTCTTTAAACCTGGAAATTGGAATAGTATTATTATTATTATTAGTAGTAGTAGTAGTAGTAACATTATTATTATTATTATTATTATTATTATTATTATTATTATTATTAATTAGTAGTAGTACAGTAGTAGTAGTAGCATTATTAGTTGTAGTTCTGCTATTTTTGTTATTTTATTGCCCTTGTCATCAGGATCATAACATAATAATAATAATAATAATAATAATAATAATAATAATAATAATAATAATAATAATTATTATTATTATTAGTGGTAGTAGTAGTAGTATTGTTGTTGTTGTTGTTGTTATTATTGTTATCATTATTATTATTATTAATTAGTAGTAGTACAGTAGTAGTAGTAGCATTATTAGTTGTATTTCTGCTATTTTTGTTATTTTATTGCCCTTGTCATCAAGATCATAACATAATAATAATAATAATAATAATAATAATAACAATAATAATAATAATAATAATAATAATAATAATAATAATAATAATGATAACAATAATAACAACAACAACAATACTACTACCACTAATAATAATAATTATTATTATTATTATTATTATTATTATTATTATTATTATTATTATTAGTTACATAAAATATGTTAATCTGCAAATTGATTGGTAATAAGACACTTAATACAAGTTGCATTATTACAAAACATCTGGGACAGGAAGATGCTATCTGTACAAGATTTCATTCAAATGCCATTGATTGCATCTGATTATGAAAACAGTTGTTTCAAATTTTCATTCAATGCCATTGATTGGATCTGATTATGAGAACAGCTGTTTCAAAGTTTTCATTCAATGCCATTGATTGGATCTGATTATGAGAACAGCTATTTCAAAGTTTTCATTCAATGCCATTGATTGCATCTGATTACGAAAACAGCTGTTTCAAAGTTTTCATTCAATGCCATTGATTGCATCTGATTATGAAAACAGTTATTTCAAAGTTTTCATTCAATACCATTGATTGCATCTGATTATGAAAACAGTTGTTTCAATGATTTCATTCAATGCCATTGATTGCATCTGATTATGAAAACAGTTGTTTCAAAGTTTTCATTCAATGCCATTGATTGCATCTGATTATGAGAACAGCTGTTTCAAAGTTTTCATTCAATGCCATTGATTGCATCTGATGAAAACAGTTATCTATACTATGATATACCTAGGAGAAAACTTGTCATATAATGCATCATAACATAATGATGTTAAAGTAGTTTTTGCTACTATTGCTGCTATTAATTATGCTAAAGTAGTTCCTGCTACTATTGCTGTTATTAATTATGCTAAAGTAGTTCCTGCTACTATTGCTGTTATTAATTATGCTAAAGTAGTTCCTGCTACTATTGCCGTCATTAATTATGCAAATGTAGTTCCTGCTAATATTGCTGCTGTTAATTATGCTAAAGTAGTTCCTGTTACTATTGCTGCTATTAATGATGCAAATGTAGTTCCTGCTAATATTGCTGTTATTATGCTAAAGTAGTTCCTGCTACTATTGCTGCTATTAATGATGCAAATGTAGTTCCTGCTAATATTGCTGTTATTAATTATGCAAAAGTAGTTCCTGCTACTATTGCTGATATTAATGATGCTAAGTAATTCCTGCTACTATTGCTGCTATTAATGATGCAAATGTAGTTTCTGCTAATATTGCTGCTATTTAGCTCCTGCTACTACAATTGCTATTACTGATGTTAAAGTAGTTCCTGCTACTACAGCTGCTATTAATGATGCAAATGTAGTTCCTGATATGACTGCTATTAAAAATGTAGTTCCAGCTACTATTGCTGCTGCTGCCTAAAGAATTATAAGTTGTAAATACTTACAGTTAAAATTGAGGCAGAAACTGTCATCAAGAATGCACTCTGGTCTGTCCGTGTAACAGAGATGTTCTAATGGAATACACTGTAATCCTACTGCACAACGTATTTCATTTGGCTTGCATGGAAATGAGTTCTCTGGATGAACACCTAAAAAGAATTTGCAAAATATAAACATGTCAGACAAGATTGGTGTATATAAAGTTATGTCCTTGCAATGAAAACCAAAAACTCTAAGTTTAAAAATGTGACAAGGTTTGACAAATGTAAATGAAGACTTGAAAATTCGTTCAGGTCATCCAAAAATGCATCCAAGCCTAATCAGGTCATCTAAATATGCATCCTAGACTAATCAGGTCATTCAAATATGCATCCAAGCCTAATCAGGCCATCCAAATATGCATCCAGACCTAATCAGGTCATCTAAATATGCATCCAAGCCTAATCAGGGTTATATAAATATGCATCCAAGCCTAATCAGGTCATCTAAATATGCATCCAAGCCTAATCAGGTCATCAAAATATGCATCCAAGCCTAATCAGGTCATGTAAATATGCATCCATGCCTAATCGGGTCATCTAAATATGCATCCAAGCCTAATCAGATCATGTAGATATGCATAAAACCCTATTTATTTTGTCCATACTGAGTGATCTGGCCTCATCTTGTTAAGTAGGTTGTCATCAAAATGTTGATGTTCAAGAATTCAAAAATCTACAAAAATAGTAAGAATTTATATGACAGCCTGAAACACTAATCAGGTCTCTTGATATAAAAACAAATCTAATCAGGTCATCTTCACATAAATATAAATCTAATCAGGTCATCTTTGATATAAATACAGATATAGTCATCTTCATGTAAATACAAATCTAATCAGGTCATCTTCATATAAATACAAACATGACTGCCAAATCTCATTCATGTACCTCTACTGGTTTCCACTTATTGTCATAGTGGTAACAAGTCTTTTTGTATAGTTTAAAAATTTAAAATAATTGGAATTTTATTTTTAAAGCAGCCTAAAATCTAACCAGTTCAGTTACATATGAATCACATGGAGACAATTACGCTAGAAAATATTTGCTTCAACTACAGTGGGTGCTTTTCATGACGGATACACAGATGGCTGTGTATGCCTGAATCTACGTACTTTAATATTCATATACAGTATTCTCATATCTGTAACTTCTACATTCATTTTAGTTCTGTTCACTAACTGGTGCTTTTATATTGTTCAAATCTGATACAGTACTCCCCCACTATAACACTATCAGTGGGTGCCATAGAATATACCACCTTATAATGAGACCACCTCACAATACTCCCTCATTCTAATGCTTTCATGGCAACCATAAACATTATTGTCTCAAAGTGAGACAGACTTATAATGACGTACATTACACATATAATTGCACTACTAACAATACTCCCTCATTCTAATGCTTTCATGGCAGCCATAAACATTATTGTCTCAAAGTGAGACAGACTTATAATGACGTACATTACACATATAACTGTACATCACAGAATGAGATCAATGACCATACTTGCCTTATAATAAGAATGGTGTTATAACAATGCAGGTCAGTATAGTAAGGGAGTGCTGAAATATTTATTACAAATTTCTATAAATATAGTATTGTATCTAATAAAAAAAATAAAGTTTTTCTGAATTACATTTCGTGATATGCAAACTTTTCCAGGCAAAAATATTATTTAATAGTTTTCATCTGATTTTCAAGTACAAAAGAAATGGTGAAATCCTAATAAGAATTTTTTTCTCCATTTTTTGACAAATTAACAGAATAAAAATAATTAAGATTTTTAAGAATCAATGGAATGAAAAGAGTAAGACAGAGCTCAAAATATACTGATAATATGGCAGTTCTGAAAATGACAAATAATAAGACAAAAAAGAATCTTGAGTTCATGCCAAATTCGAGAGAAAAAATTCCAAATTCTATTTTCCAAGTATATATTGATCATCAAAGAGAAATGCATTACATACAGAACTCCCTCATTATATTACATACAGAACTACCTCATGATATTACATACAGCACTCCCTCATTATATTGCATACAGAACTCCCTCATTATATTACACACATAA
Source organism: Sinohyriopsis cumingii (assembly GCA_028554795.2). Taxonomy (NCBI): domain Eukaryota; kingdom Metazoa; phylum Mollusca; class Bivalvia; order Unionida; family Unionidae; genus Sinohyriopsis; species Sinohyriopsis cumingii. The sequence continues at coordinate 61,117,204 of CM068833.1, read as the reverse complement.
CTCCCTTATTGTATGACATACAGAACTCCCTCATTATATTACATACATTTCTCCCTCATTATATTACATTCAGAACTACCTCATTATAACACTAATCACTGAGACCCTACAGTATACAGCCTTGTAATAAGACTACCTTATAACAAACTAAATGATGCACATAATTTTAATACCAATTAATGAAATGGGATCTGTAAATAGTAACTTTGCAACAGGAACAGTGTTATGGTGTTGTAAAGAGAGGATAAGTACTCTATCCCATTTCAAAGCCAGAGATAAAAAGCATAGTCAATACAAACTTGGGGTGGAGGACTACATGCAATTCAAACCTCTCTTAAAAATAAGGATAAAAACTATTTTTTTCTTCTTCAAATATGTAGTGATGATCAAGAATTTACATGCAGACTGTATGAACACAAAGATGGCAAAGTGATAATCATTGCATAAATCCATAGATTTTTGTTTTTTCTTGCTTTATACTTTTACAAAACAAATTATTTGTGATTTTACCTATGTTACTTTGAGTTTTGACAGGCTGATTTAAGGTCATAAATCAAACAATAATGTTTGCCACAAACAGTGTGCTGGAAACTAGTTTATAAATGGGGGGAAAAATGACATTACAAACATGTTTTTGACAAATATCTGCCAAAGCTATTACAAAGAAGAAACAAAGTTTGAAACAATATTACTACAAATAAGTAACAAGCTTGCCACAAAGTAATTACAGATATGAAACAAGTTTCCACAATATTACTACAAATAAGTAACAAGCCTGCCACAAAGTAATTACAGATATGGAACAAGGTTCCCACAATATTACTACAAATAAGTAACAAGCTTGCCACAAAGTAATTACAGATATGGAACAAGTTTCCCCACAATATTACAACAAATAAGTAACAAGTTTGCCACAAAGTAATTACAGATATGGAACAAGTTTCCCACAAAGTTACTGCAAAATGGGAACAAGTATACTGCAAATGTCGTGTGGTCATTACTTTATGCAAGGGAAATTTATAAATAATAATTCTAATAATAATGAGGACTTTGTATAGCGCCTAATCTTTAGAAGCTCTAAGCGCTTTACAACATTAGACAACACATATAAGATAAAATGATATGATTACAAAAACAAACACCATGAAATTAGAAAATATAAAAAAAAACATGCTGAGAATATTTAAGGCAGGAAACATTACTAGGTCTTTTAAGTTTGTTCTTGCAGTCGAAATAAGTGAGTTTTGAGAGCCCTCTTGAATGTGACCACTGTGTCTTTGTGTCTAAGTTCAGTGGGCAATTCATTCCATGTTGATGGGCACTGGTATGCAAAAGAATGTTGTCCATATGACTTTGTTTTCATACTTGGAATAACAAGTATACGATTGTCAGAAGAGGAGTGTAAGTATCCTGCTGGTGTGTACACATGGTTGAGGTCGGATAGGTATGTTGGACTAGAGTCCGACAGTGAAACGTAGCACAGAACAAATTTTGTGTTTGAATCTGGATCGAATGGATAGCCAGTGTAGGGTACAGAGCAGTGGGGAGGTGTGCTCTGATCGTGGTACTCTAAGTATGATCTGAGCAGCTGTGGTTTTAACTTTTTGAAGTTTCTGGAGTAGATATTGAGATGAACCAGACAGAACTGAGTTAGAATAATCCAGTCTTGAAAGTACTAATAAACACACAAGTGTTTTAGTGGCATCAACTGAAAGATATTTGCAAATTGAGCTGATGCGTCTCAGCTCAAGATATGCAGCCTTGCATATGTTCATGATATGTTGGTGCAGTGTTAGAGTACTATCCAGAGTAACACCTAGGTTTTGTACTGATTGTGTGAATTTAATGTTGGTGTTGCTGATATTTATTATTTGAGGTAGAGGATGTGAATGAGAAAGTCTTTGCGTTGTGATCAGAATGGCCTCAGTTTTATCATCATTCATCTACAGCTTGTTTCATGTCATCCATGATTTCACATCAGAAATGCACCTCTCTACACCTTGGATGGTAGCATCAACTTCAGTTGGGTGGCTAGATTTGTATATTTGGGTGTCATCAGAGTACAATTGTTGAGACACTGGATGATGATCTATGACACTTGAGAGTGACTGAGTGTACAGAATGAAGAGAACCGGTCCAAGAACAGACCCCTGTGGAACACTACAATATAGATCAACTGGTCTGGAGTGTATTCCATTTGCAGATACAATTTGTGTCCTGTTGACCAAGTAGGACTTGAACCACAGTAAGGCTATATCATGAATGCCAAATACATGCTGGAGACGGTGAAGTAATATATTATGGTCTATTGTGTCAAATGCTGCAGACAAATCGAGGAGGGTGAGGACTGTAATTTCTCCGCTATCCAACGCTGAGAGAATGTCATTAACTACTTTTAGAAGAGTAGTTTCAGTACTGTGGCAAGGGCAATATGCAGATTATACATTGCTAAAAGACTGTTTGTATTCAGATGTGATACAAGCTGGGATAGAACAACCTTTTCTAAGATTTTTTATATGAATGGGAGATTAGAAACTGGGCAGCAGTTCTTTAAATCATTATGGTCTAGTGTTGGTTTCTTCAGCAAAGGCTTTACAATAGCAGTTTTGAAAAATGATGGGAATTCCCGGGATGAAAGAGAGGTATTAATAACATCAGTTAGTGAAGGCAAAATGGACCTCTCAAGCTCATCAATGCAATCACAACAGATGTACATCAATTTTTTTATTTGTGTCTGAAAACATAAATCATCCATAAAAAAGACAAGTAAAAATAAAAATTTAAAACAAATCCAATGTTGCAACTAACTCACTACATGTACGTATAATTAACAGCCAATCAAGCACTGGCAAATCTAGTGAATCTAGGTCACACCTACCTAACGTGTTGATAACAAACAATAAGGTAAATGAGCAAACTGTCCAGAAGTGAATGTTCATTGTTTTAAAGAAATGTTAAAATTATACTGATCAAGGTCATATCAAGGCTTTGTATCATGATAACTTGACTTTACTGTTTACACCCACCAGTTATCAAGTGTACCATGACCTTCAGCTTCAAGATGCTAATGTGGAGTTCACTTGCTTGCTGTGAATTATACACTGGCTATAGCAAGTTTTGTCCTTCTCACCAGGTGCCGGAGATATTTGTAGCAGAATTATTTTTTAAAGCAACATTGACATTTGATCCTTGAAGTGAGTGGAGTACAACAACTAAACCAAAGCTATGCTGTGCAAGATTTATTTCATAGCAAAAATTTTCCACCAAAACACTAAAAGCAACATATTCAAAATAAAAACACAACATACTTTACATGTTAGCAAACTTTTAACATTAAAAAAAAATGCAAAAAGCATGAAAGTTTAATGACAAAGAAAAATAAATATCTGTAGATAATACACAAACCTTCAGCATCATGTTTCACCCGTTTGAGTTTTTTACCTATTAGAAGTGAAATGTATACTTATTACGTGGCAAAAAATGCATGTCATATAAACTGTATACAACATTTATTAGATGATCATGATTCTCCACTTAAAATGTGTAATAATTTAACTGCAAATAAGAAAAATTGCCTCTGACAAGTAAAAACAGGTCAAGGATGGGGGGAGAATAGGGTAACACTGCCATATAAAATGTATGTGTGGGTAAAGGCTTAATCAGTTTTAAAATACCTAAACTTTTTATGGGAACAATCATTTCCAAATTTTTACTACTTTCTGTAATCAAAGGGCAAACACCTACTCATATAATGGATAGTTCCCTCGTCCACCTCCCCCCACCTACCACTTCCTGCACTCTGAATGAAGCAGCAAATGTGGACATTAAACACTGAATTGTAACTGAAATGTAACTAAAGACAAATGCAAAGTGACAAGTTTATCAGTTTAAAAAAACTAAATACTTGAAAATTTCCACAAAATTTTTTCATTATTGCTATCATCCATATATTATTATATTTCTTTACAGGTAAAAATTAGGATGAGAATCAAAATTTTGATCCAGACTGTCAACACAAACCTAGAATATGAAACAAGACACCCAAGTGAGCATGATGTTTTTCAACTGGCTGACATCTGCACAATTGATAAAAGCAAGAGCAAATGGCCAAGAAATCTATATCAGTAGGATGCTTTATAAAAAGAACTGCATCCAATGTTATTGACTGCATATGCTGTGACAACAACTGTTTCAAGGTCTCTGGAATTTTTTGTGTATCGTTATTTATGTTCGATGGCACACCAATGTCATTTCTATAAAAATATGGAAGGGTCATCATGCCAACTGAACACCTCATCTGCCAAAGTTGGTTAAATTCTGTGAAAGTGTTTTTGGGATATCTGTTTATCATGTGACCAAATCTGACTGCAAACTGATATAATTTGTATAAACCTGAAACATCTTCAAGAATGAATTCCTAATGCCAAATTTTGGCAAAATTCTGTTGAGCAGTTTTGGGGAGCTTTTGTCAAATAATTTTTCTACTTTTGGTAAAGATGGTCATATCTAAGAGTGTGTTGACATTACTGAATGTTTTTTGTACCAAGGTGCTTCCTGTCAAATTTAGTTAAATTTAGTTTAGTGATTTTTAAGAAGTCACCTACTCAATGTTATGGGGATCAGCATTATTTGTATGGGGATCAGCATTATTTGTATCGAGATCAGCATTATTTGTATGGGGATCAGCATTATTTGTATCGAGATCAGCATTATTTGTTTGGGGATCAGCATTATTTGTAAAAAAAGTAAAAATACCACTTTGTCAGAATTTGGTCAAATTCTCTTCAGTGCATTTTGTGATGATGATACTGACCAGTTTTTCTATATTTAGTAACAGTAGCCATACTTTATGTAGACTGGCAATGTTTTTAACATCTTAATGGCCTGCAGGCTGAGATGCTTTCTGTCAAATTGGTGGAATTCTAAGGAGCAGTGTTTTGAGACAGTCATCTAAAGGTTTTCAATTTTATAGAAACAGTCATCATAGAAGTATAAATATTATTTGTAAAAGTCTGAAAACCTGGCTGGATGCATTTTGCAAAATTTGGTCAAAATCTGTTACACAGTTCCTCCAAAGTTCTTTAAAGATTTTTCTGTTCATAGTAATGATGGCAATATTTTATGGCAAACTGACATAACTTAGACAAAAAATAAGTTATTTATAGCAATCTGTTTTCATAATGGATGATTCAAGAGGCATGCCAAATGCTAGGTCATACAGTGGAACCCCGCTATAACGCGCCCCGCCATAACGCGAATTCGGATATAACACGGTCGTAGCATGGCTCCCGAAATTTTGTATATTCATTCACACATGGAGAAAAAGAATTTGGAGAAAAGTAAAAAAAAACAAAACAAGAAATTAACTTCATTTTGGGCATGAGATTAGTTGTGACTTTTAAAATAATATGATCGTGGCATGGTTCCTGAAATTTGAAATTCATTTACGTCTATTTTTATCGGACCGTGAAAATATTTGTTTAACGTACGAGAAATAGTGTGTAAAACGTTTATTATAATTTGGTGGAAGAATTCGCGTATGACTTTTAATAATAAACGATCGGAACTTAACAATTTATCCTGGTTCTTTAAGTGACTTTGGAGAAGTGATCGTGTATGAATTCTAAAATAATACGATATATATAACGTACGAGAAATAGTGTGTACAACGCTTGGCTTCTGAAATTTATCAATTTGAACAGGTTGTGGTGAAGCTCCGTATTCTACTCTAGAAGAGAAAACTGGTTTCATTAGGTTTTTGAATTGTTAAGCCAAAGTAAACATTATCGGAAGTGTTACTTATTACGGATCCATGAGTAAAGCCAGTAAATCGTCTTTGTGATTGTCTTCCATGAATTCTGTATACAGTCGTTGCTCAAACAATAGCCGACATGGGCTTCTTATTTAACTGCAATCACAGCCAAGCAGCAGACAAAGTTGTGGTTGATACAAGAGTCGCACAATTTAATAAACATCAAAGGACGAAAGCCGCCAACATGTATGCTGTGCTTGGCGGTGTGATCAAACAACAAACAGTTGAAAGTAAATAATATCCACTTTATTATCTGTAAATTAAAAGGGTATGAAACTGTACATCCGTTCAGCTTAATTTTGTTTTATATAAAAAGTGATTCGTAACCATTGCAGGCCTTCATTTCGTTCCAGATGTTCGGGCTCATTTACGAAAACTCAAGCTGGAGGAAAAAGCTCTCCTCCTGCTGGATAATTGCCCTGCCCACCCCCCAGCGGAAAATCTTGTCAGCAGTGATGGCAAGATCAAAGTTTCGTACCTCCCGAAAAACACTACGTCAGAAATCCAGCCACTTGACCAAGGCATAATTTCCGTATTTAAACAAAATTATCGCCGTGAAATGATAAAGGGAATGGTAGCAGATAATAACGCATCCGTCGACACATCATTGGCATTACTCAACTTAAAAGAAGTATTAATTTAGCAGTTTTCACATGTTTCTTTTGATGTTCACAAAATCTGAAATAAAAGTTATTTGCACGCTGAAATCATGCGTTGATTGTTAATTATTCTTGCAGTTGTCGCATATGATAAAATTTTAGCGGTATGAAATTTGTACAGACACCGTATGTAGACCCGGGAATAGCTGCATGCAATGACCGTACGATATCAGATGGCAAGTAAATGGTTTCAATATTTTGTTCATCCTATATTTTACACGACGAATTCAGACTATTACAAAATTATTGAATATTTTAAATCTGTACGATTTTCAATGAAATTACATCCATTATGGATGAACTGCATGCCACGACGGCACGGTAGCATACGGTGTTGATACACTTTTCATGATATAGCAATAGTCTGGTATTATCGGTCAATCTGTATTATCATTCAAACAAATAAAAATTAGTAAATGTTTTTAATGCACAGTAATAATCTATAAATATATTAGCCTTCGATTATTTTGAATATATCTTAATTAATGCATTCCAGTTAATATTCATCTGATGATAAGCCGACTTTTGATCACTGTACATGTATACACGTATATGTTCTCGGAAAAAAAAGTTAAATATTGTAAAACCCCGCATTAACGCGACCCCGCTTTTAACGCAATCCGATTTTATGGACCCCGATCATCGCGTTATAGCGGGGTTCCACTGTACCATAAATGTACTTGGCCTCACACATAATGCAAAACTCACTATCCTCCACTATTTGTTCAAGAATACCAACGGAAGGGATATTCTATACTCTGGGACCAAATTTAAACAAATTTTACTGCTTAATTTGTACTAGCTTGGTTTACGGTGAACACAAAATGCAGTTTAATTTTAATGATCCAAAGGAAAATTATAACATTACATTGTGATTCATCTGATCCATCGTCACAGTCGACCTCGCCATCACACTTCCAGGTACTGGGAATGCATGTATTAGGGGCTTCCTGGCAACGAAACAGGTCTCTACCACAATCCCCTAAAATGAAACAAAGCATAATTCTATTATAAATCAGTTTTTTTCTTTTTTTTTTAAACTAAAAATTACGGGCAAATATATTTTTAATTTATGAAATAATTACAGTAAGTACATGTAATATAGGGGCCCCAAGTGGCCGAGTGGTCTAAAGCGCTCACCGTTACGGATCACTGCCATCTCACCTCTGTCTGCGTGAGTTCGAGTCTCAGCCTCAGCTAACGTTGGTACGTGAGAAAGCCTGCCAGTAGCTTATCATGGGTCGGTGGTTCTTCCCGGGGTTTTCCAGGGTTCTTCCTCCACCAATTATACTGGCCGCCATGTATAGAATATCTTGTGCTGAAAAATGGTGTTAAACCCTACAACAACAACAACAACATGTAATATAAATTGGTTTCAATGCCTTAGAATTATTTTAACCTAAATTGGCAAAGTGTAAGTCTTAAATTCTAACATACCCTGACTTTAAATCATAGGAAATGTATACAGTTCATATGTATTATTAAATCCCTGCCTATCGTGTGTTCACAGTCCAAATATGTATAGGTGAAAATAATATAATATAATATACATGTTTTCTGCCACACACAGCCAGTTGCATATTAATTTATTAAGTAACTTGAGTGTCATATCATGTCAAAAATTGTGTTATAAAAATGATATAACATCTATCAACATGACATGAAGGATACTGACAGGTAAAGTGGCAATGAGTCAAGTAAAATAGTACTGAGACAGGTAAATCAGTATCAAGACTGGTAAAATGGTACTGAGACAGCTGAAATGGTATTGATCCCTATTTTCAATCAGCTGATAAAAAGAAACTTTTTATTCTGTCATTCATTTTTTCATTGAATTCTCTAAAGAGAACATCTCTATACAGCTCGAAGCACTGTCTGCCTATCAAATCCTAAAATGGGGAAACTACTATGAAATGATAATTTTAAGTCTGCAAGATTTCCAGAGTGGCTTCCCTTCGATTAAAAAATATCAATGCTATTCATTGAAGTTTAAGAAAGGGACCACCTTACAGTTGAGATCCCCAAAATTTTGAGGTTTATTAAAGGCACAAATATTAATTTCAAATAATGAAATGGGATCCACTGAATCAAAAGGATCACTTTAAGGTACCTTATGGTGAGGGAACACTGCATTTTCCTAGTTTTGTACCTATGATCCCATGGGAAGGGCACATAAGGGAACGGAAGGGCACGTAAGATTGTGCTGAGACAAAATACTTTTTGCTCAAATCTTTAATTGAGAAGTAATGGTCAAAAAACCATGCTAATGGGTGCACAGGGGTAACAAGTTGGAAGACATTATGACCAAAACCTCTGTAAAACCTGCAATTCCATGCTCAAGGTGCAATACCATATTCCTGATAAAATTCTGTTGCATACATTTTTATAATCATCTAAGAAAAAAGCAATTCACAGAAGAGAACAAAATGGGCCTATTATGACTGGTATGGCTGGCATAAGCCTATACAGAGATGGTGCTCTAATGAAAGAGACACAGCACATACCAGCACACAAACCATGATGGGCACAGGCCCTTACTATTTGCATCTTGGTTACAAAATGTACATATTTGGGGGGTCTCCCGCATAATAAGATACTGATGTTAATGATCAGGTTGCTGTAATTCAAACATTAAAAGACCAAAGCCAAAGCCATGTTCCTTGACCCAAATTATTAGCTCCTGTCACGGAATGAAGCTTTATATCAAGATCAAAAACTGGCTGTCATGCACTGGAAACTACCTGACACAATGACTGACAGGTAATGCTTAAGACCTATCCAGCCATTATTAACTGTAGAGGGAGGCCAACAGTCCACTATTCATAACACCATGAAAATGACCATTAGGTATTTTGCTATTTACACTTTGTTTGGCAAGGATAGATAACTTGTATCCAAGTATTCAATCAATCAGTCAAGTAATATATGGCATTAACCACTTTCTAGTGACTGAATGGTTTTTAATTAATTTCCTGCATGCCCATGAATTTTCTACATACAGGGCAAATGAGCTCACAATTTGTTTAAACAAAATATTGAAAGGGATCTAAGGGTCACAAGGTCAAAGGTGAAAACTGCAAAGGTCATTATACTCAAATTAATCAGGGCCAAGAGTGCTGGTACAATGTATTTCAAATTTATTTATCTCACATGGGTGATTAATTTCACATGGCTGATTTAATCTCACAGGGATGATTAATCTATCATGGCTGATTCGGAGTTCAATACAGATGTTTAATCCATATTTCTGCATCACACAACCAGACTGGAATTATTTTTGTATTTTCCCCCGAACAACCACTCATCGATATTCATCTACACATTTTATGGATCCCATTATTTTGAATTTCATTTGCATTCTACAGAAAAAAAGTGTTTGGATTGGATTAAAAAAAGGAGGGTACGTAAAAAATATAAAAACAATGTTCAAAGTTCAGTCAGAGTTGAGGGGAAAGAACCCAATTTTATGGTAATATGAATATATCTTGCCTCTCAGGTCTCTACATATCCCTACACCATATCAAACCAAATTGGGACAAACACACATATATGGTTTGGTATATGGAATGTCGTACAATGGATACCCCAATGGATGGGATGTATCTAAGGCAAACAAAACAGTTTGTAATGAAAATTCAATGTTAATTTAATGTTTATCCTTTGTTAATTTGCTATCATGGTAATAGAAATATCCCACACACAAGTCCTCTATCTCTGAATTAGATTTCAATTTTCATGGTTTTGTTTAAAGATTTTTTTCTGTACCTAAATTTGTATGGGGTGGGGGGGCATAATGTTTCCACAGAAGGATAATTGTTTGCTGTATGTCTGCTTTGAATTTATGGTTCGTGGGTACCACAAAATCCATAAAAATTAATGAATTCACAGGTAGGGCATCTCTGAATGTCTCACATTTGTAATATTTATCACACTACAAAGAGGCAGAAAAGATATTTCAGACTCTCATATTTGAAATATTCATCACAGCACATGCAGACAGGGCAAAGATCTCAAAATGTCTCACATTTGTAATATTCATCACAATAAATGTAGGCAGAACAGATATTTCAGAATGTCTCACATTTGATATATTCATCACCATACATGTAAGCTAGACAAATAACTCTCAAATTTGTAGTATTCATCATAGTATATGCAGGCATAACACATATCAAAATATCTCATATGTAATACCCATTGCAGTACATGAAAGTTTGACAAATATCTCAGAATATCTCACATCTGTAATATTTATCACAAAAAAGAGAAAAATAAAGTATGAGAACAATTAACATACCGCAATTCTTTTCATCTGAGCCATCAGGACAATCGGGCTCAGTGTCACAAAGCCATGATGGGTGTATACACCTGAGCTGGGATGTAGGATCAGAAGTGTTGTATGATGGGCATGGCACCTGTAGTATTCCCTGACAGACTGCTGCAAAAATGAAAAAAAGTAATTCAAAGAATACAAAAATTTCAAATTTCTGCCTCAAACGATATCAGTTAATACATGCAAATAATTTAAATGTTTCCATCTTATGCGCTGCAGTATTCTGGGCAAATACGTACCTATTTGAGCTGTCCAGGTGAATTTTCAACTTGCTAGGGGTTGAGTAAAATGGGGGTGGGGTGGAAGAGAGGTAAATGTAAATATGGCTTGTCCTGACACATCAGAATGATGCAAACCAAAAAGACAAATAAATCTCTTCTTTAAAAAGTAATGTACCTATATTTGCTAAAATAAAAAATGTATATTAAAAAATTACCCAAAAATAAACCATTCAACAATAAGTACTAAGTGACTATTCAATGAATAACAAACAATTCTGTGTTACTGATTCCATCAACATGGATACAGTGGGGCTTACTTTCCATTAATATTTATAACTGAAGAAAAAACATTTTATATTATTCATCTGCCCATAAAAGCATTATGCACATGTTCCCATCTGATACTGACAGAGAATTATACTAGTGAACTATACACATCAATGCGACAAAATAATGGTAAACTCAAGCACCAGAAATTTCAATAACAAGAGTTAACAAAATGCAGAACCAATGTGTGTGTGTATGTGTGTGTGTACCTCTCTCTCTCTATGTATGTATGTATGTATGTATGTATGTATGTATGTATGTATGTATGTATGTATGTATGTATGTGCACATAAACACACACACATATACATATATAAAGAATACAAATCATATGGCGAAGTCCTTTCAAGTGCATTGGATCCAGCAAGGGATCATGTTGGTCAGGGATTGATTAAGATAAAAATAATAAACTGACAGCAAACAGTATCTACCTAGCCTAAGCTCTTTAGACTCTTAACGAGTCTTTTTCAAAGGCAAATACAAAGCATAGACAAGACAAACAAATAAAACAGAAAAACAATTGTCTTTGCAAAACTTTACATGACTATGACTTGTTGCGGATACTGGAAGATATTTTACCTCAGGCAGTAGTTTTTTTACTGTTTGTAGTCAATATATATATATATATATATATATTGTAATCAGGATTGCTTCAAACCATGGGGTAATGTATACAACTGTACAATTTGCACAACAAAAATTAAACTTAATGTCTTTCATGTAATATTGTTTAATGCACAACTACTAAAAATTACCATATACTCTGATATCTCATATCATAACAACCTGGTAGATCAGAAAATAATGCTTGTAAGTCCAGTCCAACTGTAACCCTGATATGTCATTGCATAACATGACAGCAGATCTAGGTTGTTGCAATTTCCAGCTTGATCTTACTTCTAAGCGATTATATACGGTATGTTGTTTGTGTGAAATTACATGTACCGTATTCCCTCACTATAATGAAAGTATGATATACCTAAAATGAATAATACAGCCTATTTCACCAGTGAGTCAACCACTGGGAACAGCAATAAAAATACATCAAACATTTCAGTAATAATACTGTTTTATATCAACGAGTATCAATCCTCCTTAACTGAGGAGTTAGAATTCAATTACATATGGCCAATGGGATGGGTTATCAGCTTAGGTCTGGTGTGAGTGATTTTATCAAGTTACACAATGCAGGTCAACATGAGGAAAATGTTGCTACAACCTGGACTAAAATGTACAAAAAAACAGTACTCTCATTATAATGCTACCCAATAGAGCCAGTAATCCACCTTACAGTAAGACCATCTTATCGTTAAATACATGACATGTACAATTTTGTTACCATTTACTGAAATTAAATCCACGATTATACTTGCATTATACAGAAACCATGTTATAATGATGAGCCTTATAGTGAGACAGCTTTATGATAATGGATGACACATGCAATGGGATCCATGACCATACTTGCCTTATATAGGAATGGTGTTATAATGATAGGCCTTATAGCGAGTAAGTATTATATATAGTAACTTGGAACCCAAATATCTCAGAAACAACTGATCTGATTTTGTTCAGATTTTGAAGCTGTTGTACTTTTCGTTCAAGCAACAAGTCAAGCATTTCAAACTCGTTTTACATATTGAAAGATTTTCTTAAGTAAATGAACATGGGCAGGACCAATAAGAAATTCAACATAACTCAAAATTGAACATAACTCTTTTGTCCCCTGTGATAAACCCTGGTTACCTGATTTGTGCATTTTCTGAATAGATGAATGGCCTGGATTATCACTGATAAGAGCCTTTCCATTTATACAGTTCTCCCTCATTAAAAGGCCATTGGTTAAAACTGGAATCCTGTTTATGGTATATTCCAATTTATAATTCAGTCGTATAATTATATGCATCATGTACTAGGCATGTGAGAAAATTTTAAATAGCTTCCTGTGGGTTGTTGGTTCGTCCCGTGGATTTCCTGTGTTCTTCCTCTGACAGTTAATAAGGAAATTTTTAAGACATGGTTATCTTTTCTACTAGTTCATTTAGGAACAGATCATCATATTTTACAGGATTCATGACATCATCACTAACCTGTACATTTTCAATAAAACAAAATTATTTAAAATATTGCATCAAAATGAAAATTACTTGTATGCATTTGTTTAAAATAGAACTTTCACACTATTTTTTAATTTTGGTAGAATTTACCCATCATAAAGGGAGATAGAGAACTGGAAGAAAATAAAGAATAATGCTCCATTAAAGACATATTCAATTTACCCACAATTCATTAAAAAATAAGACCCATTTGAGAGAACAGACAAAAATAAAACAGAACAGAATTTGTATTGAATGAAAACCCTACCTGGTCACACAACAGGTAGCATATGGTAGCATTTATCCAATGAAAATGAGTGACAAACATACACATGCTAGGATTCCAAATAAAATGTTGGAGGGAATGAGAATAACGACACATGTACTGCGCTAGCATTAACTTTAGATACATGATTCTACTGAAATTAACCACATCTGGGTAATCTGCTAAACAGATTGGAAGATGTAGAGTTTAGAAAAGTATTAGTTAAATAATATGATTAACCGATTTCATGTGAAGTTGATGAATGGATTAATGGGGAGGAATAGGTACAGTTTAATAGAGTATTTTTCAAAAAAGTCACACAGAGACACACATGAAAGCTCTCACAACTTATTATTATGGTATGATTGAAAATTCACTGTTATTAAAATTATTATTATTATTATTCAAATTATTAAAAAATTCACTGTTATTAAATTTATTATTATTATTATTATTCAAATTATTGAAAATTCTGCATTACAACAATAATGAAAAGCATTACAATTTCAGAATTGTGGACTTTAATGAAGCAGGTATGTGAAACCAATGACATGTGGCAACAGTGGAATGCCAGACTCTTTGTAAAGGCATGCAGTACGAGTTATAGTTTTCTATTGCATATATCAAATATAATAATCAAAGGGATAAATATAATATGGCACATGGTAAATAATATGGCACATGGTAAATAATATGGCACATGGTATATAATATTGGTATATAATATGGCACATGGTAATATGGCACATGGTATGGCACATGGTAAATAATATGGCACATGGTAATATGGCACATGGTATGGCACATGGTAAATAATATGGCACATGGTATATAATATGGCACATGGTAATATGGCACATGGTATATAATATGGCACATGGTATATAATATGGCACATGGTAATATGGCACATGGTATATAATATGGCACATGGTAATATGGCACATGGTATGGCACATGATATATAATATGGCACATGGTATATAATATGGCACATGGTATATAATATGGCACATGGTATATAATATGGCACATGGTATATAATATGACACACCGTAATATGGCACATGGTATATAATATGGCACATGGTAATATGGCACATGGTATGGCACATGATATATAATATGGCACATGGTATATAATATGACACATGGTATATAATATGGCACATGGTAATATGGCACATGGTATGGCACATGGTATATAATATGGCACATGGTACTCTACAAAAAGAAGGGCCTGTGGTTCTCGTATTATCCAATGAACCCTATTTTTTTCCTGCCCAACCTACAATTTTTTTTAAAGAAAAAAAAAGAAAAAAGATTTGGAAATAAAATAACAACAAAATACCAGGGAAGAAAAAGTATTAGCAAAGGGATGCAACAAAAAAGTAACATTCTGGATGCAAATGGCATATTTTATCCAGACAGAAAAAAATATGTACTAACCCACCTATTTTTTTTTCATGTACATTTAACCAGGAGCACACACATTTCTTTAACTGACCTAATATTAAGGTGGCAAATTGGAAGGAGGTCAGAGCACGAATACTTTGAAGTTACAGTATGATGTATTTGTCAAATCAAGCAGGTTCCACTTTTCATGAAGTGAATACAATTTTAATGAAGTATATTTATATTTGCAATTTATTTAATTTCCTCTGTGATTTTGCTCCTTGAATGCTTCAAACTTTTTGAGATTTTTTTATGTTTTGGACTGAAAAATGATTAGACGAAATTGATTTTAAATTGGGAGTGTTGCCCTGTTATCTGGAAATATTTCCTTTAGAGATAATTGGGATTTATTTCCTGAAGCTTTGTGCGCAAGTCTGGACCTAAAAAATATTATTTCATTCACTGTTAAGATATTATATCATTCAAAACATTTGGAATGTTTTCTGCATTGTGTAATAAATATTTACCAGCAAACTAATTTGCACATATCTTCCTGTCAGAAGTGTGCCCCCAAATAAGGTCACTGTAGTCCAGGTATGGTTGTAGATAGCTTTTGTAACATATAAGCATGTGTTTGGTAATAAATCATGTATAATGGAGGACTTTTAATATGACATAAGACTTGAATATGTTCATTCCTTTGAAGAATGTCAACCAAAATCCTAATGATTATGTAGCCATTTGCAGATACGTTTCATTCAATGTAAGGTTCAAAGGTTTACATTCGAATTTACCATAGCTATATTTTGCTGGGAAGTAATTAGTCATTAATAATGTCTCTGTGTTTACTTTCTTGTCATTTTCCCTACCACATGGATTTTCAAAATGGTCCTCAAACTTTATTAAATTGGAAAGATTTACATGTAAAATGGTTCAAATTGTACAAAATTTGAATTTTCATTTACAGCTATTTCTCACAAATTTACAAGGAAAAGATTCCTAACATTTAAAAAATTCCTTAAGTTATTCTGACTCTGGGATTGCTTGATACAATTACAGCAGTGTCTCTTCAGATCAATACAGTCAAGTACATGTATGGCTAATTAGGTTAACTGATGCTTAAGTTTGACACTGATAAAGTTTTAAAGGTCAAGTACATAGATGCCATGAATAAGAGTGACAGTGAGACAGTGCAAGATATTGGCCACATGGGGTGAGATCCAATAAAATACTAAGTTGTGGATGGGTGTAAGATAATGTGTGCTCTGCTGTAAGATAATGAGAAAGATCCGAAATTTTGAATATAGCAGAATTTAATTTAAGTAATGATCCCAAAAGGACTCCGGGTATGTCTGATTTTAACTTTGAAATATCATAGAGTGGTGTCATCTGCTTCAGCTCAAATACAGTTGCTATTTTTTCAAAGACAGATCATTGTGTATTTGACACATTCCAGGTTTCTGCCTTGACGCCTAAAGATACTTAACATTTGGAATTTTCAAACATGACAAAATCTCATGCAAGAGGGAATTTAAATTTAACTTTCTGAGTTGTTTTTTTTTTAATTGGTAAACATACAACATTCAGTTTTTAGATCAAAGTAAAATATAAAACAAGCACTTGAAGTTCTGATAATAAAATGAAAAAAGGAAAGGTCTTAAATCACATGCTGATTTTGCTTTTTCCTCTCTCCACCCCCACCCCCAATTTTATGAGAATTGTGTGCTAGTATTCTTTTTTTTATATTACTTTTTCTGCTTTCGCAGCATTCTGCACCAAGAAACTTCCAAATTTTTTTAAAATCTCTTTCAAATCTCAAACTTCCGTCAATGTATGATACACTTTAAACTTTATACTTTGTATCAACCTTGCTATAATAACAAGTCTATGTTTGTACAATGGTTTCCAGTTAGAAATATAGCCACGAAAACTTGTATATTGATTTTAAGAAGTTACACCATTAGGCTCTCGACCAGACGGGTGTGGGGTTCAATTCCCGCTATCACATCTCCTTACAATAGCAGCTGTCATATGTCCTTGAACAAGACAATTTTCTGTATTTGCCTCAACATGACGTAACCTTCAAAGTGTTGCTGTGCCACAAAACCAAACCAATCCTCTCCTTCTTCTGTTGATACTGCTATTACAGGATAAATTATGTATATCCCATCGGCTATTTATAGAATAAAGGCTGGGGTGTGAAAAGGATATACTATGGTTTATTACAGAGGAAAGCTCTTTGTGAATAAAAAAAAAATCTAATACATAACCAAGGAAAGACTGTACACAGAGATAAGTTATCTCTAAAAAATAATTCATAGTCAGACAGGAATGTAGGCACAGTCTAGTGTGTGTCAATTATAATAGAACCCAAAGTCTGTGTATGACAAAACACCATTGAGGCCAGAAGCATGCAGCATCTTAAAAGAAAAGAGTGGAATAATAATAGTAACAATACAATTAATTCATTAATTAATTAATTAATTAGTCTTAATGATTGGGATGAGGAGAGGGAGATAACATAATCTGTAAAAAAAAAAAAAAAAAACAACTGACAGGACTTAAATCCAAGAAAGAGTGCATGTATTTCATAATTTCTACAGTAGATTATTCTTCGATCAAAAGTCACCAGATTGGAAATCCTCTAGCTAAAATCACATTATTTAAAGCAATGTATTTGAGAAACCTTTGGACTTTTTCAAAAATTAATTTAGATTAGACCAGCAACTGTGGTGGCCAAATACTAATCATCATTTTATCAACAATTACCATACATACTCGCTTATAAATTGAGCCCAACTGCAAACATCATACTCAGATCTGCTGTTGCATATGCCAGCACATCAGGGTCTACATTATTTGTTCTAGTGATTACTCCTAACAAATTGCATAGACCCAGATTTGCTAGATCATGGCAAATCTCTTTCTATGCACTCAGCAGTTGGATTGCAAGTGTGTTTTGGATTTTTAACGTAGCTTTAACAATTTTTCAGTCATATCACTACGATGTCTGCAGTGTGGCAGCTTATAGTGATGTCTAGTGCTAGGGCATCATGCTGCAGACATGTAGGATCATTTCCCACCCAAACACATTATCCTTACACCAGACTGACCAGTCCTAACACTAACCTCCTCATGCTGAGTGCCTAGCAAGGCAGCTGTTAGTACTGTTTTTAAAAGCCTTTGGTATGACTCAGCAGAGATTCAAACCCATGACCTCCCACATCCATGGTATATGCTCTAATCACTAGGCCACCGGACTGGTCGCTTGTAACTTAAAAGTGATTATATAAATTATTTATAAATCTACATGAATATCTCTCTATCTCTCTCTGATTAGTAGAAATACTGAAACGTATTTTTAAAAAATGTCAAGTTTATTTTATCCAAAGAAATAAGTAATTTGTGACCATACAAATTATATACTTGATGTTGGATATGATAAAATGCAAAATCTATGCCAGAGATACACAATTAACTGGTAACAACAGGTCTTTTGATTGGCAGGTTGAACTTGTTTCATATTCACTGATTACCATTATATTAATATGTTTTGTTATATTTTAAGTAAACAATAGAAATAAACTGCATCAAGATGCAAACATGTTGAGCATAAATCCTAACTTTATGCATTGACGATAACTAGATGCATTTTAGAACCACGCAAAGCATGATGAGCCAGGTAGATCTCAATATTTCCCAAGTTATCACCTGGGGGCTAAATCTGTGTAGATTGGGATGAACTCTGAGGTCAATGTCATTTGCATGTATACATGTTTCATTCATGCCCAGTAAGTGTGTATATTATGGTTTCAAGGTTTCAAAGTGAGGCTCTCGGTATTTTATATGGGCTAAGTTCTTTGGATAGGAACAGACCCCAGGGCATCACCCAAGGGTCCCAGCTTCACATGTGTTCAACATTTTGTCACTGATCACATATATTGTTTGTAATGTGAAACATACAACTCAAGAGTTATTTGAAATTTAGGCAAAATCAATCCCACAGCCACAGGCACAATCAAAATTCTAAAAGTGTTGGCACAGTCTGTACCCATACTGATAGCAATGACCCAAGTGTCATATGTCTTAACAGTATAGGAGGAGTTCAATGACTTCATAACATCCCCATACATCTTTAATAAACAACCTGACTATACAGTAAAAATGACTTATTGTGAACCTCTAGGGACGTGCCTAAAATTACTTCATTACATACATAATTTGTTATATTATATTCGGAAATTTGTCATCTTGGGACAGAAATACTTCTTGTCCCAAAACATAAAGGAAAAAGTTTAACTTTCAAAAATTTGTCTCACAACTCAGTGTTGTATCAGTATGAAAATAATTATTCAATCCTTTAGAGAACATAAATTCTGTTTAATCTTTAAAGTAAAATCAATTATAATGTGATGCTCGGGGTCCAAAGAATAACATCGTGATATAAGCAGGATCGCATTAAAAAAATTCAAAAAAATTTCCCCATAGAAAATGTGCATTGAAATTTCAATGGCATCAGTTTTAACTAACCTTTTGATCATATATAGTTTGTTTTGTTCGCTGGATTTTATCAGAAATCGAATATACTTCAGTTTTGAATTATATACATGCAGATATGGCAGAAACGGTGCACTGTGAAGTTAAGTCAAAATTAAACGCAGTGCTGGGATTAAAAATCTGCTATGGATATGAATAATTGGCTTTTCCAAGTGCATGTATTTAGGATGTTAAAAAGTGGGGTCACCTTAAATTAAAAACTAGGAGCCATCATCACTGCCATCTATTTATAAACGAACCCCGTTATAATAGGTTTTACCTGTATTTGGCTTGTTTCTTCCTAACTGCTTTTGTACAACTTATCCAAAGACGAAAGGAAACAGGCAAATGATCAACTGGAAGTGTGGATCATATTCTGACCATACCAATGTCATAACAACTGAAGCTGCCTCTACATTTTCTTGAAAAATGACAAAATCAAAATTGAAAACTTTAAGTTTTAAATCACCTCATCAATAAAAAGTTGCATAGTGTTTGATTTTCATTTTACAGCAACAACTATTCTGCTGACCAAAGTAGTCAATTATCTGTAATTGCAAGTAGCCAATTTCATTGATGTACCGTTTGTCTACATACAAACAACAAACAATGAAAGGATTAGTTTTTTTTACCTACTTTCCCTCACAAGATGATGCAATACAATCATGTAATTGTTGATATGGACTTCTTGTCAGTATGTGTGTTTAGATAAGTGAAAGTGTGTTTGGCTGAAAGGGAAACCTGCTGTTATTCTGAGTGAGCTGACCTTTCATACCAACACCTGGCATTGTTTGGTCAAATTAATTATAGAACAGGAATAATACAAGTTAATAATAATCATGGAAGAAGCTGACACTTGCATAGAATTGTCCCAAATCTTTCATGATAAAAAAATGTGCTTGTGGAAAATGTGCTTGTCTGTGTGTGATTAGGATTTTTAATGCAGCTTTAACAATTTTTCCAGTCATATTGCTACAATGTCTGCAGTGTGGCAATTTATAGTGATATCTAGCACTGGGGCATCATGCTGCAGACATGTAGCATCATGTCCCACCCAGTCACATTATCCTGACACCAGGCTGACCAGTCCTAACACTAACCTCTTAATAAATGCTGAGCACCAAATGAGGTAGCTGCTAGTACTGTACCATTTTTATAAGTCTTTGGTCATAAAAAAATTAACTTAAATGTCCAATAACTAACAAGGCTTAAAAAGTATTTCTGTCAATTATTTATCGTGCCCAAACTTAAAATTTGTCAAAATATATATGGTAAATAGAGTATTATGTACCCACAATGATTCAATACATACAAAATCATTTGATATTAATAATAAATATAATGTATCTGTGTTCACAGTGTTCCAAGCCATAGTGTGACCAACTTGAAAACTGTAGTGGCTATTTAAAATGTTTGGCTGTCAATTATTTGGCCTCAAAGAAAAAGAACAAATCCATCAAGTGGAGAGAGAATTAATGGTAGAAGTTGACAAAAAAGTGAAGAGTAATTACAAAAAGCACAATATTATTTTTAATAGCACAATCAGATATCTGGCAGCCAGAACTTTTAAGGCCCCTGCCCCAATGTGTTTACAGTCAACTGACCAGCCCTGATTTTCACTGCCAACTTAGCACTTTTTTTCTTTGCAAGGTAAACAACAACAAAATCACAAAAAATATATATATATATATATATATATATATATATATATATATATATATATATATATATATATATATATAATGTTTTTAAAACAAATAATAAATAAACGACCTCCCTACCATAATTTGAAAACCAAATACACTGGCAGGGGGCTAACAGTCACCATGTGCTTCCCTACTGAATTTGTCATATCTGTTTAATTACTACACATTACCTGCTTTCAAATAAACTGATATCACATTCTATTGATAACAGTTCACATTAATAAAGTCTAAAAACCAGGTCATATCTGTGCCTATGGAAATATGACAGGCAATAAATTTACCATCAACAAAATTTTCCACATTTGTCTTCATATGTCCATACTTTTCCAGGTCTGCACCATTAATTGATGCTGACTGCACAGATAATGTATTAGACTGGTCACTCTCAAGAGATTTATACCAGACTTGTTTTTTTTGTTTGGTTTGGATTGATTTGGATTGTATGGCTCAGCCACACAGGCAGGTCATTTTGTACTTAGACAATTTTAAGCTAGGTGTCTACCACAGAAACTGATCTTGGTTGATTACTGGTAGAATTCTAACAACTGCTCCACCCCACCGCCCAATCCCTGCCCTGTCAGTTATTGGTCTGACATGCTAACCACTGAGACTATGACTGCCCCCCATTTTATTGCCTCTCATGACCTTCAGGAATGCAGATGGAGCCCATTCAACATTCCCATGATTCATTTATAATCATGAGCAAAGATGGCATATTAAACTAGGATCCTGCTGTCCATAAATTTTAAATGATTGCACTGTGAATTAAACTGCCTCTGCTTCAGGTGTTTAGTACAAAAAATGAAGTCACGCGACTTTTGATCATATGCACCCACCAATGTATAATTATTAATTTTTAGGCACAAATGTGATCATTTAGTTGCAGCCTCAAAGAAAAAGAACAACGCTATCAAGTGGAGACAGAATTAATGGTAGAAGCTGACAAAAAAGTGAAGAGTAATTACAAAAAGCTGTCATACGAATGGTGTTTTACTATACCCATTTCAGCAAGATCTGCAGTTTTGTGGATGGCTGATCACATCAGAAAACTTCACGCTTTAACTTGAATGTTAAAGAGGAATTGCATTTACACAAATAGGGATATATACAACATTCTTACTCTATCAGGTTACAATATTATCAACAGGTGGCTGGTAAGGGTTTGGTAAACTAGTGATACTGCAGCAACATGTACCATACTTCACCATATACTTCCCCCCTGCAATCAGAAAATGACAAAGAGTGTGTGGCCATAAAAAATATTTTAAAATTCTGATATTTTACACATCTTGGAAGGCATCTTAAAATTAGGTTTAAAATCTTTATGTCCATATTTATAAAGCCTGAATTCTTTCTTGTATGTTATACTTACATATAATATAAAGAGTCTATTCCATACTTCCAAACTATATGTTTTGGGAGCAAACACCAGAAAACTTGGATATAGTGTTTCAATTGGAATCTAATATGACCATAAAGCTTTTAACACAGCAACAATTTAAGCATTGTGTTTTAAATTCCAGGGCACTGCATTCCACCAGATGTTAAAAAAAAGAAAAAACATCACAAGCTGATTTGGAATATTGCATACTGTATGAACTCACTCTTTATAACATTAATATAATATTACATACTGTATGTACTCACTCTTTATAACATTAATACTAATGACCAAAGTATCATGTGAATGATTTTTCAGAACATAATAGGCTGTTGATGATGGTCAGTATAATTTGCAGAGGAAGAACCCATTAAAACTCTGCAAAGGACCACCAACCCAAAAGAAAGCTACTGGCAAGCTTTTTCACATACCCAAGTTGGCTGAGTCAAGATTCAAAACCCATGTAGTTGTTGTTGTTGTTGTTGTGGGGTTTAACGCCATATTTCAGCACATGATAGGCTATGCATGGCGGCCAGTATTAATGGTGGAGGAAGAACCTGCGAAAACTCCGGGAAGAACCACCAACCCACGAGAAGCTACTGGCAAGCTTTCTCACATACCCATGTTAGTCGAATCCTAGATTCGAACCCACACAGACAGAGGTGAGATGGTAGTGATCATTAAATGCAAGCACCTTAGAACAATTGGCCAACAGGGACCCCTAATTTTAAATGTGAGAGAGTTGCATGCTGGGATGGTCTAAACAAGGCTGTGTTGTAACAGTGCATACAAGACCCCACCAACAGGCTACTGTTTTGTAATAATGTTAAAAATACCATAAATAGTTCTCCATCCATATTGTCCTACCATGAAATCAGCCTGGACTGGCTAATGTGGTGTGCCCTTGAGCAAGACACTGTACTACAACTGTAGCAACAGTAAACAATTTGTGTTGCTTTGCAATAAAATACCAAACCAAATGAAACCAATCTACTGTTTACTACTAACCTCATCTACTTCCATTAAGAAAGCAATTACCAGTTCCTCTATACAGAGCAAACCTAAACAATACTTAGCACCTCCCGATGTCTTGACCACTAGTCAGAACAAGAACCACCAGCTATTACTAGATTGTGTGTGGCTGCACAAGACAGATAAACATTACGTGTATGTGTGTATGTGTTGTACAACCATGTTTAACACATTAATATGAAGCCAAGGAAATGGCTGCAAAGTACCTTTCCCAAGAGCATGTTGTTGTTGTTGTTGTGGGGTTTAACACCATTTTTCAGCACATGATAGGCTATGCATGGCGGCCAGTATTAATGGTGGTCCACAGGAAGAACCCAGGAAAATCCCGGGAAGAACCACCGACCCACAAGAAGCTACTGGCAAGCTTTCTCACACATACCCACGTTGGCCGAATTCTAGACTCGAACCCACGCAAAGGTGAGATGGCAGTGATCCGTAACGGAGAGCGCTTTAGACCACTCGGCCACTCAGGGCCCTGCAAAGTAAACTGAAGCCATGGTACTCAGTAGTTACTAATGACCAGGAGGATGCAGTCTCAATTCCCACCTTAGCATTAATGGTTATTTGCTATATAGTGTAGGCAAGGGACCACACTCTACAGGTTTACCATAGTATAATGGATAACCTCCTCATGTTGCAGTCTTATTTTTTAAAGGACTTTTAACACATTACTGGATTTTGTTATGCCAAGGAAATGGGACCTAAGTGCCCTTCCCAAGGACACAGTAAGTCAGATGACTGGTTGACCTGGTTGGGTATCAAACCTTCAACCCTTGGATTATGAGTCTGATGCTCCACCAACTGGATTATGACAGCTTCCCAAGCATCTCTGTACATGGATGATTTCACAAGCATTCTTCAGACTCAGCTCAAATTTTAAATCATCCATTATGCTATAAACTAAACGTGGGTTAAATGTTTTTATAATATTAGTTAAGTAGTTCCAATGTGATTTAGTGTGGCTAATGGGTTTAAGGTCAGTAGTGGAACTATGAACTTCTACAAGTCTACTGATATCATTTTTGATTGATTTTCTTCCATATCTTCAACAATCCTATTCATATTTGTGAACCATATACAGTAGAACCTATCTTGAAAAACACCTCTTCTGCTAAAACATAATGGTCTCTCAAGACAGATGGTCTCTCATAACAGGTCATAACACTATATAATCAATAAATATGTGCATGGAGATCCTGGTCTCTCAAAACAGGTGGTCTCATAACATAGGTTTCTCAATACAGGCATCATTGTATAAAATTATTTGAAGACGACAATTTAACTCAAAGAATAACATGGCTGCCCATAACAAGCACAGAAAGCATTCAAATCCTGAAAAGGGAAAGCATATTTATGTCAGCATGTACATTATGGAATGGATTCAATGCAGTTAAATTTCATACTGGTGAGAGAAGGCATATTTATATTGGCATGTACGGTACTCTTATCAAAGACTCATTGTTCTGTATCAGCTATCTGCTCACAGGTAGTGCATCTAATCGAGGTGTAAATCATTCGAATAATTTGCAATTTCATGCAAATTACTAGCTTATCAACAGGCATTTATTAAGGCTTGGCTCTTGAAGCCAGTCTGATTACAATTTCAACACAAACTGTTTATTGTTTACCATCCAAGCTTTGGTAGGTATGATTTTAATGGGGTAATAACTCGAGCAGGTAAAACCAGGTCAATTCAGGAGTAATTTGCTTCAATTTTGAAAGATCAAAATCTAAATTTGAGATGCAGCTTTATCTACTTTGGCTAAGCATATACAGAGTCTATCCAAATGAAAACAATAAACTTGACTGGTGCACGGATTATATAGTTCATGTAAAGTTCCTTCTGAGATATACAGTGATCCCTATTTGTATTGCCACTTCCACTGGATTTTATGTTGAACAGGGAGTTGCTAAAGTAAGGTCAGGGTGTTTGGAATAGAGGTTTGGTTTTGAAGTAGCCAGGTGTAATGTAAAAGTAGCCAGGTAAAGCACCCAGCTCCTTGCTGATAAGCAAAGCCCTACAATCCTATAGCAAAATGGCAAATACAAAACAAAAACAAGGTATCTAAAGAAGTGAAATCATATTATCATCAATTCTAATTATAACCAAGAACCTTATATGGAAGGGTGTTCCAACAAGGCTATGCAAACAAAAAAGGAATCTAAGGGTGTGAAGTCATATTACTATTGGTTCCTATTATAGACAAGAACTAAAATTTTGTCAAATAATTCAAAATGTAATGATAAATTCAAATTGAAAAAGGTAATTAGAGCCATGATGTTTATAAATTTTAATTAGAGTCAGTTGGATGGTTAATTAGTTGTTGTTCTTGTGGGGTTTAACGCCATCCTTCAGCACACGATAGGCTATGCATGGCAGCCAGTATAAATGGTAGAGGAAGAACCTGGGAAAACCCCAGGAAGAACCACCAACCCACAAGAAGCTACTGGCAAGCTTTCTCACATACCCACATTGTCCGAATCCTAGACTCAAACCCACACAGACAGAGGTGAGATGGCAGTGATCCATAATGAAGAGCACTTTAGACCACTCGGCAACTCGGGGCCACGATTAATTAGTTTATAACAGCTCTATTAACACATTCCTACTGCAACGGTTTTAAACATTTTATATTTTTAGATTTGCTTTCTTCACACAATTTTTTTAATATATTTCTTTAACAGGGGTGGGGGTGGGGGTGAGTGTGCTAGAGTCGCCAATGAAAAATAGAGATGGTTGGCCAACCAGAAACATTTTTTTTTTCCCCCATCTGCTATATCATGTGAAGAATGTGTAAGCAGCACTGGTACTGTTAGGGGCTTAAAAGTGAGGTACCACTCTAATATATGCCCCTGTATAATTGTAACAACAGCAAAGTGGAAACAATAGAGAATTAACTCTACTGTCACACACCAATAATAAGCAAACAAATCAAGGTCGGTACTTTTTGATTTTGTTATAAGTTTAGGTGGAAAACACGTACCATGCTGATGCATTTTCAGATCATGGTCTACCTGTACAGAGTTAGGTTGGGTTTGATTTGATTGGATGTTTGGGTTTTATTTGACTGGACGTTTTGTGTGGTATAGTACACAATTTTATCTTGATGATAAGACAATTGGAATGAATTGCCTTGCTCAAGGACACATTGTGCACTATCTGACCCTGGCCTACTGTATGGTAGAATTGAAATCTGTGCCCTTATTCAGTCAAGAGTTCATGAGCTAGTCATGATCACCAATTAGCCACAGCCATTCCTGCCTCCATCTTGAAGTTTCCTCTTACACCCAGGATAATGTGCACCAGGAATATCTCACATTCCCAAACCCACTGGGATATACACTGGTGGGTACATATTATTTAAGCTTGGGTTGCACTGGTATTGAACAACATATCAAAACAAGAAGCTAGGTTATAGCAGAGTAAATGGTAGCTGACTGATCTTGATCTAGGCAAGATTCAAACCTGCATCATTCTGATTGCAAATCAAGCCTGCTAACCACTCAGCCACTGAAGCACTTGTAGATTATCCAAAAGTTAAACTGAAGATTTTGTTTGTATAGATTGTGGAACCTTATCTTAACTGCTATAAACTAAAAGCAGCAGGATACAATCTGGTGGGTGAAAGTCTTTTTTTAAATGCAAGTTTTATCTTTATTTCACAATTTAAAACATAATTTCCAACATAAAAGAAAATCTGCAACAAAGTAAAACTGCAGCATTCTTACATTAATGATATCCTGACTTATTTTGAGGTGCACATGTAAGTTACACCTAGGAACTGTTTTAGAGCTTGATATATTACACGCCACACCTACTGCTGATATTAATCACACTAATTCATCTCCTGAAGCAGGTGCTTTCACCTGTGAAAATACTATTGGCAGAGACCTAAAATTTGTAGTACAGTAAAAACCTGTCTTGAGAGAACTCTGCTATAAGACACCTCCTGTTTTGAGATACCAGAATCTACATGCACATATTTATTGATGATATAATGTTATTACCAGTAACGAGACCACCTGTCTTGAGAGATCCTATTTTGGCAGAAGAGGTGGTCTTTCCAGACAGGTTCTACTATACCTATCTGATTATCAATTAACTATTACAGTACTTTTGTATTAGTACTTTAGGAATCATGGGAAATCATGAGATGACCAATACTGTATAGTTTAAAGGCATACTGACAGAAGATCGTGTTGTGGAGTAGAAATGTGCCTTTACCATAGACAATAATGTCTGTTCTCTTAGAATATGAGGGTCTTGGGTTCAATACTCACTAGGGCCAATCCAGATCAGATGCCTCAGCATGTCCTAACAGGAAAGGCACATACAGCCCATTTTCTCAATGTGATATAACATAGAGTGCTAAATCTATTGTTGAAACAAGTAAAACCAAAATCCTTATAGAGTGTTAAGATCACAAAATACTATATATACTTCCCTAGAATTAAATTCAAACTGGAATCAACAAATTCCTGATCTGCCATAGCATACTGCACCTGTAGATCAAAGCCTATGTTGTTTGTTCTATTGAATACTTTTAGTAAAAGAACTTTGGTCATCATTTAAATTACTAGAATTAAGTTTACTGTTTAAACTTTACCTCATCTCTGAATTAAGTTCACAATAAACTTGCCCTCTCATAACTAAGGTGATAGTTCAAACTAACCCACTCAGAATGAAAGCCATCATAAGGTCATCATTTAAATTAGCCCTCTGAAAATGAAAGCCTGCATAAGGCGATCATTTAAACTTGCCCCTCTCCGAATGAAACCCAGCAAAAGGCCATCTTTTAAACTAACCCACTCAGAATGAACGCCTGCAAAAGGCAATCATTTAAAACTGGTCTACTCAGATTAAGGGCCAAAATTTAAAGAAGAGGCAACCTCAAAAAATGAATGACCTCTATATCTAGTCCTTTCATGTAATTTAGATCAAGGACTGCTCATTAAACAGATTAATGGTATCAAATTTCCCTCAAGGCCATACCAAAATTCTTACTATCAAATCTGTCACCCAGCCCTACAACCTGATCTATCATTATCAATTAATTAGCATAATACAAACTTCTGTAGCAGTGATAAATTGGACAGTACCATGGAGAGAAACTCAGATGGTCCTTGCTACAGTAAGGCAGTCAAAGGTCAAGCACCTAACCATCATTCAAATAAATAATAAAACAGACATTTTTACATTCCACATAAAGTACAGCTAAAATACCAAGTTAAATTTAAGAGGCTTGGTCTTGTGGTGTTTAATGCCATTTTTCATCATCATATGATAGGCACCATATATATATATATATATATATATATATATATATATATATATATATATATATATATATATATATATATATATATATATATATATATATATATATATATATATATATATATATATATATATTTGAAAGATGGAGGAAGAACATAAGATGCATTGAAGAATCACTAACTCACAGGAAGCTACTGGAAAGCTTTCTTACATACCCACATTGGTCAAGCTGAGATTCGTATGAAAAATGAAAATGGCAAGCAATGCAGTGTGTGTATGTCTCTGTCTGTGCATATGTATGTGTCTGTATGTGTATCTGTGTGTGTGTGATTGTTGCTTTTGTAGTTGTTACTGCTTGCTTTTTTCAATATCATGAGTACCTACATAAGAGTAAAACTGATTTCCTTCTATATTTTCATTATTACCATCTCTCTCTCTCTCTCTGTTCTGGATCAATGGAATATATCTTAACAAACACATCTGAAATAACCATCAGCTTCATCTTATAACATTCTTACATGAAAGAATCATCCCATCAGTCTAAGTATCCTGCTGATTTTGCAATTGGACTTGAAAGTAAATCAGTGCTCTGATAACAAGTATAAAACTGCAAACCAAACTGATGAAAACATTGGCCAGGTAAATGCATATAACAGAAAGGTCAGACAGAAGAAAAGTAGATTTGTGGGGCAGATTTGTTTTTAATTTTCTTTATTTATGTTGTACCTACCTTCAGCAATGTCAGACTTGTGTGTATTTGCACATAGACAAATAGGTTACAGTAGGTAAATAGACAGGTGGACAGATTAGCATACATACATACATACAGACATATAGACAGACAGATAGATAAACAGAGAAATAGACAGAAAGACAGATATAGATAGATGGTAAAATAAATTGAAATGTTCCTCATTTTGTTATACAGGCTATAGCTGTTCTGGTCAGTGGTCACTTGTTTGTTTTGGCAACAGATTATGCTCATAGACATATAGCTCATTTTCTTCAATTCAAATTTCCATTTTTCCCTCATTATAAAGCAGTCCATGGGAGTTAGGGAGTATACAGCCTTATAGTGAGAGCACATTATAGCCAAGTACATTATACATATAATTTGACTACTACATAATAAATGGGACTATACTCACTTTATAACAAGTTCTTTATTATAATGAATGTTGGTATAGTGAGGGCTTTTTGATGGAGGCCAATGGCTGTGTCTAAAACATTACACTAATTTTGTAACTTTAAATGGAAACTTTCAGTCAGTGCTTTAAGTTTGAACTTATATGATTTCCTTTTCATAGAAAAAGATGAAATAATTTAAGTTGATGTATTATCAAGTTAGGTCTTGATTTTATAACAAAACAAAAGGCTTCATCCCAAATTGTCACATTCAAGCCTTAAAAGCAAAAGCTTTCAGTAATACACAAAACTGGCTTCTGAACATTGGACAAAATTATAGAACTTTACAAATAGTTAGCAAAATCATTGTAATGGAAACGTATAGCATTTGGGCTGTGCTTCCGTTCAACTCAATCAAATTAAGGACCATTTTCCCAAGGAGGCCAAAAAATGTTGGAACTTACTGATCAGATTTTATGCTAATTCAACCATAGCTTGAATTTCGTGGCTTCCTATCCTCAAATGTGAAATTCTGGTGGTATAATGAGCATACTTTCTCAAACAATTGTCTACAAATACCATGCAACTTGGTGTACAAGTACTGTACAACTCTGTACAAACATCATGCAACTTGGTGTATGAGTACTGTACAACTCTGTACAAACATCATGCAACTTGGTGTATGAAAGATGGCAGTGATCCGTAACGGAGAGCGCTTTAGACCACTCGGCCACTCAGGGCCCCACTTCTTTACTGACCAAATACCATACAACCATGAATTTCTTTGGTAACCAAATATCTTACAACTGCAAACTCCTTTCTGGTGCCTTAGTGACTAGAGCATCCACCTCGGATGCAGGAGGTTGCAGGTTCAAACCCCGGCCAAGTCATACCAAAGACTTACAAAAATGGTACTAAATTCTGCCTCGCTAGGTGCTCAGCATTAACAGTTAGTGTTAGGACTGGTCAGCCTGGTGTCAGGATAATGTGACTGGGTGGAACATCATGCATCATATCTGTGGCATGATGACTAAATGTTAGACATCACAATAAACTGCTACACTGCAGACATCGTATCAACATGAATGAAAAATGTTCTAAGCTACGTTAACAAGCCAAATCATAGGTCACACACTCACATGCAAACTTCTTTAGTGACCAAATGCCATACAAATGCCAACTTTGGCCATCAAAATGAAGATGGTTTATTTATTATTTATTTATTTATTAAATTAAGAAAAAATGACAGCTTAGGAATATTATTATAATTGTCTCATAAAAATGGACTTAGACAAACTACAGGTACAATTTTTTTTTAAGGCTTCTTAGGGGCTGAATAAAGTAGACACAAATTCCACTGTGATTTATGGACAAAAAGTTTTACAATAAAGTATATCAAACTTATACATAATATAACCTCGAAGATTTTAATCCAAAATTCATTAAATTTATTTCCAAACCTGTCTCCCATTCTCAATGACCAAAACACACCTCTTGATATATGGACCATTTCAATTCACACTCCAAAACCTAGCTACACTACAGTATCTCCCAGAAATATTCACTTTACTTGCAGGTCATCATACAACCCCCCCCCGCCCCCTTAATTCTTGATGGTAGGCAGGGAGGCTGAATGTCAAGACACGATGAAAATCAATGAATCCAATCAAATTTGTTATGGAGTGGATAACAAATCATTCTCAATTGCAATTTCTCAACTCACACTCCAGGGCCTGACATGCTGTGTGGTCTCTAGTACAAAAAACTCTGACGATAAAACCAGGGAACCACTGCAACCTAATAAATATGCCAAAAACCTAAGGGTCAATTGATCACAAGATATGGTTATCTTTAGGAGATATTTGCCAAAACTTTAAAAAAAGGAGAGGAGGCCTCATCATCATTTACAAGCATATTATTGGATAAATACAGTACTGACTGTCGAGTGTTATTGTAATGTTCCGTTATACTTGATATCCAACTATTTTCAAATTGAGTATATATGGAGCCATATTTTGTTTAATACTTATTTTCTTCAAAACAACAAGTTTTTAATGTCTACATATCCGGAAATTCTGCACTGTCTAAGAATTAGGCAGCAAGATAAATTTCAACAACACAGAAATACTACAAATATCTCAGGAAGAGATCAAGTTTTATCCAGCAGAAAATTAAATTTGCAAGCTAATCTTGCTGTCATTGTACAACACAATCTGCATACATCCCTTGCCTATGTAAGGGGTATTTTTCTCTTTGAAACTGATCCAGGTATAAGCAATTTGGCCCTCTGTCTGGTACACAGGTGTCAAATTTGTAATTCTACTTTAATTTGACTATCTTTTGACTTCAATCCATCCATTTGGCAATCACTACGTTATTTGGTGGATGAAAGTGCTGGTGTGTGAGTGCTAGGCAATGGGTGCAGTTAAATCACAGCAGGGTTTTTTGATTGCTGCTTTTTACAAAATTCTACCCCCTAAGCTGTTCCATTATAATATATATATATATATATATATATATATATATATATATATATATATATATATATATATATATATATATATACATACACAAGGGTTTCTAGGTGCAATAACCCGCCTTGAAGGTGATGGGTGCTGTAACTCATACATCTGGTATCAAATCTCCATAGAGTACAAATTAAAAAGTCTTCACCTGTAAGGTATTACTTTTTCTTTCTCCATATTAAAAAATATGTTAATTTTTTTCAGTTCAGAGATGGTACTTTCTGCCGTTTCATGTAAATCTCTCTCTCTCTCTCCAAGCATACATACATACATACATACATATACATACATACATACATACATACATACATACATACATACATACATACATACATTCATACATACATACATACATACATACATACATACATACATACATACATACATATATTATGAAGGTACTAAGTTATACCAACTGCCTTGGCACTAAATAATCTACTTTGTGTTGATGTGCTATAAAAGAAAAAACTATTCTTGACTTGAGTCCAAATTCTGGCAACTGAAAAGTTTACCAAGCATACTGGATCCTTTAAATCATAATAAAATATTGTGGAAGGGGAAATAAAGAGATGAATCAATGCATTTAATACATTTTATGATGAGCAAATAAAAAAGTATTCCAAGTTCTCAGTCTGGTGTGACTTATGGATGTCTGGTCTGACTTGTGGCCATTAGGTTTAACTGGTCTGATATGGCTGTCTATTTTAATGTATAGCATTCTGGTTTGACTGGTCTGACTTAAGCCTGTCTGATCTGATTGGTCTGGCTTATGACTGTCTAGTCCAAATTATGGCTCTCTAGTATGACTTATGACTTAGTTATATGATTCATGGATATTGGGTTTTGACTTATTCATGGATATTGGGTTTTGACTTATGGATCTGTTTGGACTGTTCTAGCTAACTGGTCCAACTTAGGTTGTCTGGTCTGATTTATGGCTGTCTGGTCTGACTTGGGCTGTCTTGTCTGACTTGCAACTATCTGGTCTGACTTACAACTGTCTGGCCTGACTTACAGCTGTCTGGTCTGACTTACAGCAGTCTGATCTGACTTATGACTGTCTCATCTGACTTATGGCTGTCTTGTCTGACTTACAGCTGCTGTTCACGACAAGAATCCACTTTAATAAAAAGTACCAAGTCATAATAATAGTGTAGTATGATAAATGTTGAGTATCAATCCTATGATCTTCTTTCCACACCCCCACCCATGTTCAAATTATATGTGTATAATTCTACCTTCACTAGAGCAAACATTATCACACTGAAGTCATAACAAGTTTCTTTAGACTGCTTTTTAATCTGGAAACAGAACTGTGTTCTCAGATCCAAGATTTCAATATAAGCATTCCCTCACTATAATACTGTTCAATAAAACCAATACAATAGACTAATTAGTGATGTTACCTTATACTGAGGTATTTGATACAAAGTATTGCTATTAAATAATGAAATTGAATCCATGGCCAAACCTGCCTTACAAATGAAACTTTCTTATTTTGAGGTAATTTATAGAAAAATTATATTAAATAATGAAATCAAATATATGGCCATACTTGTACTGCAAAAGAAATTACCTTACATCAGGTATTTTATAGAAAACTGATGTTAAGTAATGAAACAGAACTCATGGCCATACCTGTATTGCAAGAGAAATTACCTTACATCAGGTATTTTATAGAAAATTTATGTTAAGTAATGAAACAGAATTCATGGCTATACCTGCCTTACAAATTAAACTACCTTATTTTGAGGTCTTTGATACACAATTTAGATGAAATAATAAATGCAATTCATAGCCATACCATTCTTAGAAAAGAAACTGCCCTATATTGTGGGTTTTTTTATACCTAATTTTGCCATCAAACAACGACATAGGATCCAAAACCATACACCCAACTCATATAAGGAATCAGCTTATAATGAGACAGCTTATAAGAGATGTACTGTATAACAATATTGGACGTGTTCAGAATAAAAACATTATCACATTTAGAAAACATAAATTAAATCTAGCACACCTTCACCGACAAAAGAGCAACATTTAAATGCAAACTTGACCACTTTACTGATTCCTTATGATTACTTTAATCATACAAAATATGTCGGTACCAGTCTCTGAAAATTGTATCGTCAATAATTACTAACATGATTTAATGGTTCAGCATACTACCATTTAAATTGTAGTCAAACAGTCGCAAGTCAAAGTGATCAACTTTTTCCGTTTGTTTCTTTAATATTTAATCTTTCATAACAATTTACCAGCGCCATTTTGCTACAATTTCTGTTAACTAACAGCAAGATATTTAATTCCATCCAATAAATTAAAACATGACATGGTTTCCACACCAGCAGCTGTCGGCAGGCATTGGGGGAATTAGCCCCTAATTTGACTGTGCAAATCAATATATAGCACTGTGTGCATCCAACAAAATGTATTGTAAGATTTAAATCTTCCAAAGGGCAAATTGTAATGTACAAACAGATCAAGGTCCGTGCCCTTAAATCAACTTGTGACTTTACTAGGTCAGTGTTGATACTGAACTCCCAGTGCTACAACTGCATATGGTATGCCAGATTGGGGTGTAATTGCCAGAATGGGGTAAATGCTTGGCATAAATACGGTATTTGGGTAATGATTCAAGAACATTACAGGAGACTTTCCTATAGTGGCAGTGACTCTGTTTGCTCTGTCATCTGTAAATGATACCATATCCAGCTGTTTGAAATGGCAGAAAATTGATTGATTTTTTAGGGCAGGAAGGCTTAATGCATCTATTGTCAAACAAAGGTATCAATAACACCTGATTTTTAAATTAGCTTAAACTTTAAATTGTACAAAAAATGACAAATTGGAAACAATTAGGCTTTCTCTGGCACCCTGCCTATGTGAGGTCTGCCTCTGAATAGAACATGTCAATTAAAAAGCAATTTTTTCTTTTTACTGTATCATTTTCTACATGGGCATAAAATTATTTCCTTAGTCACCTGGGGGTCACTTGACTTTAAACTTAATTAATAATGCCATTATGAGAGTAACACTTTTTTTCTATTCCTTCGGCTGGGTTGGGTATAAATACATGTACGTGGCAACCCTTAAGGC
This sequence comes from Sinohyriopsis cumingii, assembly GCA_028554795.2. NCBI lineage: Eukaryota > Metazoa > Mollusca > Bivalvia > Unionida > Unionidae > Sinohyriopsis > Sinohyriopsis cumingii. Next base: position 61,081,411 of record CM068833.1, on the reverse strand, counting down.
TCTCCGTCATTAGTTAAAGTGCTTGCGGACCTTAATAGCTATTGACATCTTACAACAGGTCGACCAGAAAAACCACCATTAATGTCTTCATAGTCCCATACACGAGACTGTTAGCCTTTAAGGACTGACCATTTTTGTTTTCTCAAAGTATTAGGGGTAGGGGGCTTTGATTTTTTTTCTTGAGTAGGATATAATTTTTTTTTTTTTTAAAAGACAAAATTATCATTGAAAAGAATTAAATCTTTTTACTCAACACTGTTTAACAGTAATTTTTTCATGCAATCTGCATACCATTATTTTTGTTTTGAAAAATAATCCCATCACCAACCTTACCCTGCTCTCAAGGGGTTGGTTGTTACCCTATATAATGTGTACAGAAAAAATGTTTATTGCACTGTAGGTGAAACTGAAAAATGCATTTCTCAATGACATTTGCTACATCATATAGAAAGTCACAACAACGTTGTCAAAGTATCCCACACAACAAATTTCTGATATAATCCATCAAATAAAAGTATTTCAAATTTGCTTACAAGTTTAAACATGTTTCAAAAATCATTTGAGGACCACATGACATATGCATAGTCACACAAGTCCTCATTACATGGACAAATTTGTAGCTGGACTGAGGATTGAACCCAAGAACTCCCCACTTAACCAGTCCACCACATAAGCTTTCAACCTGGTGATATATCTGGGGAAACCTTTGGCTCTGAAGTTAAAAATAGCCCCAAATATCTTCATCCCCCTCCTTTCCTAGGGGTTATCATTACAGGGTGGGACGGGAGTGGCAGCAGATAGTCAAATGGAGAGTGCGCTGTAATAACAGGAAAGATTATGAACAACGTGCCTTCACCAAAGGGTCTAGATGTGATTGTTCCCTAACCATAATCCAGTTTTACTCACTTAAACAAGTCAAATCAAACTGTTAAATACACAGATGTTGTTGTTGTTGTTGTCGGGTTTAATGCCATTTTTCAGCACAAGATAGGCTATACATGGCGGTCAGTATAACTGGTGGAGGAAGAACCCTGGAAAACCCAAGGAAGAACCACCGACCCACGAGAAGCTACTGGCAGGCTTTCCCACATATCCACGCTAGCTGAGCATTGGACTCAAACCCACGCAGACAGAGGTGAGATGGCAGTGATCTGGAACAGTGAACGCTTTAGACCACTCGGCCACTCGGGGGCCCCAAAATACACAGATGATGAGGTGGCTTTGTGTAATACAATGACAGACACGTGTCTCTGCATTTTTTTAAGGAGTAATTAGTTCAACAAGAAAAACAGACCCTGAACTGCAAGCATATTACGCGATGGCAGATCAGGGCCTGTGTTGCTAGCAGTGGGCTCAACCTCAATGACAGTATATATGGTAAGAAAAAAAAATAAGATGTGGTTCTCAAAACAAAGACAAAAAAAGTCAAAATTTATTTTGTTTTACCATCCACTACATTCCAATAAGGAACCAAATCCTAGCACTTCTAAACATAAAAAGAATTTATTCAGGATCTACAAAATTGGTTTTAAACTTTCCTTGACATCTACCCTTATAATATACTCATTTTTAAGTCAAGACCAACTGCATTAAAGTGCCAGTATATCAGGGTCTGTGTTGTTGGTTCTATTGATTACTCCTAACAAACTGCATGGACCCTGATATGCCAACTTGTTATGTGACAGCAGATCTGACATATGCAGTTGGCGAGGATTTATTATACACAGTCATTTACAATTGTTTGCATAAATCATAGTGAAACCAATTGTGAATACAAGTACATGTAATTTCATTCATAATATTGACAAATCACTCCATACATGAAACTCAAGCCCACAAATTTACATAATTTGCTGACTTTAATCAACAGACAATCTAGAAAGTTTATTGGTGGGTGCAAATTAGTAATTTTGAGCAACTCTGGTTTCTTTCAGTGCCATTTGCGTACAGTCATTGTAGTAAATTAATCTTCTGCTTTTCCAAGAACCTCATGAATCTTCTTTTTTTATATTTTTTGCTATGCCAAAAAATAAATAAATATATTTCCTATTGCACTGGTTGGTAGGCATTTTTTTAAAATTTTGTTTATTACACATTATATATATATATATATATATATATATATATATATATATATATATATATATATATATATATATATATATATATATATATATATATATATATGATAATGATTATAGTATACATGAAGTACTAAGTGCATTTAGTAATAGGCTAAACTAGATGCAAAAATTTATTTTGGGATTTTTTTTGATTTTTTTTGGTTATACCAGCTGGGAGGAGAAAAAAGTGTTAAGGTTGGCAACATAAAATAGGGACAGTCGGCTGACCAGAAACACATTTGTCTTTTGCCCTACCCCCATCACCCCTGCAAATGAGACAACCACCTGCATTACAAAGAGTATCTATATATAAAAAAAAAGCAGTAAGGTATCTTTTTTTTCCAATTTAGGTTACAAATACTGGATTTTTAACCCACAGAAACCAAAAATATTAGACCATCACAGGAAAACATTTGTAAACTTCTCCACTGACCGAACTCTAAATTATACATGTACATGCACTTATGTATGTAACAGAAGTGCAAGGTAATATAAGCCCTTGTTTGTTTGTTTGTTAGTATATGTTTCTGGTTGAGAAATTCAATATTTCTGTTTTTTGTAAGTATGTTTGTTTTGGGAAATTCAGTTTTGTCATTTTGCCTTGAATATAACAGTTTTCCTCATAATGACATTGTCAATCCAGGGAGTCACCAACTCTTATAGTGAGACTACCGTAGAATGTAGTACATGATACATGTAACTTCTACCACTTAATGAAATGGAATCCATGACCAAACTTGCCTGATACAGGAACCATGTTATACTGATAAGCCTTATAGGGAGACTGCCTATGACATGATGAAATGGAACCCATGATCATACTTGCCTTATACAGGAACCATGTTATAACAATGAGCCTTATAGTGAGACTGTCTTATAATGCAGTACATGATACATGTAACTTCTACCACTTAATGAAATGGAATCCATGACCATACTTGCCTGATACAGGAACCATGTTATAACGATGAGCCTTATAGTGAGACTGTCTTATGATGATGTATATGATGCATATAACTTCATTATCATTTAACTCATTAAACCCTGGCACAGAGTTTATGTGGCAGAGGTAGTATCCTACTGCCGAGCTCTATAGCATCAAGGTCATGTATGATACACTAATGTGGATGGTATTATAGAAAGGTAGACAGATGTAGCTCTACAATGATACCAAATAATCTTGAAGTTCTAGTTGCACTTCAAAATGCAGAGGGAAAAACAATTATGTGCAGTCTCCATGAAATGACTACCTCATAAACAGAATTTATCTACAGTATCTCACGTAGAAGGTTAACCATTGGTTGTGACCAAGTTAAAGCACTCTCACTATTGCACCCCGCATTATAACAGATTTCCTGTAAGTGTACAAGGCAAGTATTATCATGTATCCCATTTTAACACTATTGTATTTGTTTATAACGCTATTTTTAACACATGATTGGTTAAATCATGCTGAAGAAACAGGAGTGAAATGCCATTCCTTCCCAAGGATACACCAAGACAGTCGATCCTGGCCAGGTTGAGTTGTCAAACCAGCAATGCTTGTATTATGAGTCGGACCATGTATTTGATTATAAGGTAGTCTCACCATAAAGAAGCATATTCCATAACTTCCATGGATGGTATTATAATGAGTACTGTATCAAGTACTTCCTTATAAGGCAGTCTCACTATAAAGTAGCATACTCCATGACTCCCATGGACAGTGTTATAATGAGTACTGTGTCATATACTTCATTATAAGGCAGTCTCACTATAAAGTAGCATACTCCATGACTCCCATGGACAGTGTTATAATGAGTACCAGGTCATATACTTCATTATAAGGCAGTCTCACTATAAAGTAGCATACTCCATGACTCACATGGACAGTGTTATAATAAGTACCGTGTCATATACTTCATTATAAGGCAGTCTCACTATAAAGTAGCATACTCCATGACTCCCATGGTCAGTGTTATAAGAATGTGCATATCCTGATATTACTACATGGTTAAAGAATATATTTACTTCATTGTTAGGGCTTGTCCATAGAAGTTATCAGTAACCAGTCACTGTTCTCTGAAAGGGATTCAAGTTTTCTTTTTCAGTTATAAAGACAGAAGACTACTGTCCATGACCTGAAGAGAATGTCCACCTGAAGAGAATGTCCAGTCTGAAGAGAATGTCCAGTCTGAACACTCTGATTATGTACAATGAGTGGGTCAAGAGTCAACAACAACAAGCTTGTGTAATCTGGCAAATGATCTAAGTCGCTAGTGTCTGATCACTTTATGTTCCTGTAACATGTCAAAGGATACTCCATTGCTTCTGAACAAAGTACATCATAACTGATGTAGAAATACTCAAAATAAAACTATAAGCCAACATGTTTTTGGGCAACCAGATTTCTCAGTGGTTATTTTTGGGCAACCAAGTAATATTTTCAGTCCATAAATATGGCAGGTGAACAAGATGTGATACTGGCTATCACCCTTCGACAAGATTTCATAAACAAGTTTTAAGATAAAGTACAAAACGGCATATAGCATAAGTATGGCATTGGGGGAAAAAGCCCCCCCCCCCCCGATGGGGCCTCAATCACTAGAAAAACCCTCAAGCAGCCTCAATCTCTAGAATTTGCACATTATCTAAAGTGGACACTGTATTGCTCTGTTTATCTTTGAAGGTCACAAGTTCAAATTCTTTTATCTTCATCCATAATGGCTTCACACAATAACTCTTAATTCCAACATCTTCATGTCAGGGAAAACTAAATCTTCTGTTGTCTGCCATCAACAAGGGGCTCTTGTTGCCATTTTTCTTATCTTAATATCATCTCCTTGCTGCTTTTCAGTCAATTAAATCAATAGCAAATTTAGGATCTTTTCTCTCACAAAACTGAGTTTGCATTTGCCTAAAATAGTTTGGAATTGTTTCTGATTCGATCATAAACGAGATATATATATATATGGCACAGCTGAGTCAAACAGCGGTAAGACTTAAAATGTATCACTGACCCCAATGACATATTGCCTATTGCATGAAAAATGAAGTCTATTAGGATAATGGGTCTCCCTGTTCTCCTGTATATCTTTCACACTGTAAGAAATCTCTCATACTGTAAGAAGAAATTTCTCATACTGTAAGAAATCTCTCATACTGTAAGAAGAAATTTCTCATACTATAAGAAATCTCTCATACTGTAAGAAGAAATTTCTCATACTATAAGAAGAAATTTTCATACTGTAAGAAATCTCTCATACTGTAAGAAGAAATTTCTCATACTGTAAGAAATCTCTCATACTGTATGAAGAAATCTCTCATACTATAAGAAAAAATTTCTCATACTTTAAAAAGAAATCTCAGTATTGCACATACTTTTGAGCCATTTCACAATTTTAAGTCCTGAATTCAAATGAACACTGAATAATAAATTCTTACAATAAGAATCTGTATTGTGATTTTTAAAAAAAAATTCAAATAATATTAATACAAATGAAGAATCTCAACTTGTGGAAGAAATGTTGAAATGTTTGAGGAAATTGGTGTTGAGTTATTTGCAGTCTGAAAAATATTGCTGCCAGTGTGAACAGATTTAGTTAATGTTTAAATATTGGAGCCTGATATCTGATCAATATTTGAAGGAGAGATAAATAAATACGGACAGAGCTGAATTTTATTTATTGAAATCATTCTCTTTTAATGAAAAATTTAATAACCTCTTAGAACTAAATTGTTAGATAATATTCCTGAAATTAAAACACTAATCTCAAAAACAATTATATGTATTTTTTTATAATTGGTAAGTATGAAGTAATATAACATTCTTACAGATGCAAATATACAAATCCCTGCTAATATTTACAGAAGGGTTGTCTCCTATCAAATATATTAAACTGTACTGAAAAATAGGGGAGACAACTTGTGTGCAATAAATTACAGGAGTGTTAGCTTTAAAAATATTGCTATAAATAATTTCTAAAAAGGAAGGTCAATTTTTGCAGGAATTATTGAAATTTTGTATTTTTCTCCTTAGCAATTCCATGAAACTACAGAGCTATGTCATAATGGCCACACCTTGATGGACCAAAGCTCTATTTCTAATTATCTGAGGTAAAAACCTAATATAAATTAGTGGGTCTTTTTTAAACACTGAACTGATTTTCAATTACTAAATACATGTATTGTCTTCCATGCCTTTTACTGAAGTTTGCCAAAGGCCTAGACTGCAGACACATTGAAGGAAGCAGGATTGTAAAAAACCCAATTTAAAATTCCTTTAAGGGTTTCATTGCTTCATTAGTTAATTATACACGACTCCAGGACAGTAAGTCAAGTTACAGATAGCAATTTCTGGCCATCTAAGAACCATTACTGAGATGTCAAATGAGAATGTAAAAAATTGTCAGGACCTAAGCAACAGGCGCCTTTTAAAATGGAAAGTAATAAATCTGCCACCCTTCTTTCTGTGAAATGAGAAAAGGCTGTTATGGAGACAGCTTAAAATGTTTCACTTAAAAGCCCTTTTATGTAACACAAAGAATAATTTATTATTCAAATGTCTGGTTATTAGACAGAATCTAAGTCCTTTTGTTCAGAAGACAGTTCTAAAAGTCAATATAAATTCTGTATATTGATTAAACCTTAATTTACTTGCCATCTCTAAAAAAAAAGCAAAAAATTGTGATTAAAAAAAAATCAATTACAGAATTAAACTTATTTTATATTCTGGAATTGTCTATGTTTATTTTGCTTTCTGGTCTATCATTGAATCTATTTTGTAGGACTTTTAATGTAAAATTATCTATGTAAAATTTTAATTTCAGACTGAATAGATGCGTTAAGTCTGTTGGCAGAGTGTCATTCTCCAAGGATAGCAGGTTTGATGCCCAACAGCACCAGCCCAGATTTTTGGCTGTCTCCGGATCCTTTGGAAAGGCACACAGCCCTCATTTCCTAGACATAAGACTGTCTAAATACGAAAATTAATCTGGTTTAGCAAAACATTTTTCAACTTATTTCCCATACAAAAAAGTGTATTGGACAGATAGCATAAAAATATGTATTCCATCCTTATTGCGGGAGGAGAAATAATTGATTATTTTCACTTTTAACTGATTTATAAGCTTTAATTAATGTTAATTCAATAATGACCTTAAGGTCTCTTTTAGGGAAAGGTCATACTCTGCCATCAGTGTAAATCTATCACTGTACTTTTTGAATTAAGATACCTGCATTAGAGCTGTCTCATACTTTAAGATTAGAGAAGCAATATTTGCCTCCCTTAATGCTGAATTTACAGGGCTATATATTTCATGGCAACCAGTCTCACTTGCCCTTCCTTTCTCCACACTGCATGCCATTCAATTAAATGTCCATTATCAACCAATAAAGTCTAGATTAAGCATTTCTGACATATAAACCTAATTAATATATCTCTCTTCCTGGATGATTAAGCAACGAAACTCAAAGGGCAGATAACCTAGAGTTAAAACTGTTTCAGTAATAGTAACAGAGCTACCTGACCCAGTCATGTCTCTCTTGAGAAATCTGAACCATTCTAATCAACAGACTTATTTACAAACTGTTTAAAAAAATTACAAATTTATGAAGATGTAAAGTCACAAAGTTGAGTAAACAATAACATGTACAAGTTGAGTCACACACACACACATACATACATACATACATACATACATACATACATACATACATACATATATATATATATATATATATATATATATAGAGAGAGAGAGAGAGAGAGAGAGAGAGAGATAGATATATGAGAATATATGAGATAAAACAAAGGTAGTTTTTTGCAATATCCTCTGTACATGCGATATCGCTTGTAGCAAAAGAGATGCAACTGAAACCAAGTTGAAATTTCTGCATCCCCTGATTATAACCACCTTTAATATAACACATTTCCTGTTATAATGTGATTATGATCATGGATTCCATTTTATTAATTGGTAGAAGTTACATGTATCATATTCTTCCTTATAAGGCAGTCTCAGTATAAGGCTCATCATTATAACACATTTCCTGTTATAATGTGATTATGATCATGGATTCCACTTCATTAAGTGGTAGAAGTTACATGTATCATATTCTTCCTTATAAGGCAGTCTCAGTATAAGGCTCATCATTATAACACATTTCCTGTTATAATGTGATTATGATCATGGATTCCATTTCATTAATTGGTAGAAGTTACATGTATCATATTCTTCCTTATAAGGCAGTCTCAGTATAAGGCTCATCATTATAACACATTTCCTGTTATAATGTGATTATGGTCATGGATTCCATTTCATTAATTGGTAGAAGTTACATGTATCATATTCTTCCTTATAAGGCAGTCTCAGTATAAGGCTCATCATTGTAACACATTTCCTGTTATAATGTGATTTTGATCATGGATACCATTTCTTTAATTGGTAGAAGTTACATGTATCATATTCTTCCTTATAAGGCAGTCTCAGTATAAGGCTCATCATTATAACACATTTCCTGTTATAATGCGATTATGATCATGGATTCCATTTCATTAATTGGTAGAAGTTACATGTATCATATTCTTCCTTATAAGGCAGTCTCAGTAAAAGGCTCATCATTATAACACATTTCCTGTTATAATGCGATTATGATCATGGATTCCATTTCATTAATTGGTAGAAGTTACATGTATCATATTCTTCCTTATAAGGCAGTCTCAGTATAAGGCTCATCATTATAACACATTTCCTGTTATAATGCGATTATGATCATGGATTCCATTTCATTAATTGGTAGAAGTTACATGTATCATATTCTTCCTTATAAGGCAGTCTCAGTATAAGGCTCATCATTATAACACATTTTCTGTTATAATGCAATTATGGTCATGGATTCCATTTCATTAAGTGGTAGTGTAAATATGTGTATTGTGTGCTTCTTTAATAGGCAGCCCACCCCCCCTTTAAAGTGATATACTCAACAGCTTCCATATAGCATGATAATGTGTACTGTACATAATAACAATAAATAGGCTAAATATTCTTATTTTTACTTTTCCATTTAGGCAACTGGGTGATGAAATTCATTTGCCTTTTTACACTTAGTCAATTCATTTGCCTTTTTTCATTTAATTAATTGGGTGACAAAATTAATTTGCCTTTTTACATTTAGTCAATAAGGTGATGAAATTCACATGCTTTTTAACATTTAAGGGTGTGAGCAATTAAATTTACTTGCCTTTTTACATTTAGGCATGCAGGTGAAGAAATTCACTTGCCTTTTAACAGTTACTCAAAACGAGTTATCATTTGGCCGATTTTAGTAAATTCTTTTCATTTTACAACTTTTTACAACCTAACATTTACTTGGTACTATATAGCCAGGATTGTACTTATGTGCATTATATATATTATACACACTTGCCTGAAAGTAGTCATTTGTCTCGATCAATGTCAATAACAATAAAGTTTTCTTATATATGCAAATTAATGCAAATCCAATGAATTTATGTGCAAGTTGTGTATGTATTGCTAATAGGGATTCACTTTTGGGTTAACATTTAATATCCAATGAACTTCTATGCAAGCTGCGGTGTCACATGTCTTTCTAATGGTAGTTCACTTTGGGGTTGACATTTAAATTATTTCAAATTGAAAGATTATTTGGATTACAAAGTCCTTCAAATCATTGGCAAGATTATACATGTGGTATGCAAATTTAACTTCACCAAATTTCTGTGCAAGCTTTCCTGCAGTATGACGACCGTTAATGTCCAGCTCTGTAATATATTACAGATGGCACTAATGATGCATATGTTGCACAATGTTTGCTGTTGTTGTTGTTGTTGTAGGGTTTAACGCCATTTTTCAGCACACGATAGGCTATACATGGCGGCTGGTATTAATGGTGGAGGAAGAACCCGGGAAAACCCCGGAAAGAACCACTGACCCACGAGAAGCCACTGGCAAGCTTTCTCACATACCCACATTGGCTGAATCCGAGACTTGAACCCACGCAGACAGAGTTGAGATGGCAGTGATCTGTAATGGACAGCGCTTTAGACCACTCGGCCACTCGGGGCCCCCACGATGTTTGCTTTATAGCCCATGCGTGGAGCTATTTGGTGTGTGAAGCCAGTCCAACAATATTTCAGTTAATGTATCACTTTCAGGTAGGTTAAACCAGTCTAAACAGGTTTTTGTCTGGCTATAACCATGCCATCTCCCATCCCAAATTTTGATTTCCACTGCATGGTACAGCATTTTTTTAATTATATTCCTGCTGCACAATTGTAACAATTTTAGTATCTGAAGTTGGCAACTGAGAAAAAGGAAAAATAAAATAAGTCCTAGCGAAGTTTATGATTTTATGATGACAACAAATGAATTTTTTAAGTACTGCTTTCATCTAGACTTAACAGGTATTTTTTTTGGTCACTTATTGTTATTTGATTACTGGCCATGACGGAAAATAAGATGTAGCAGAAGACAACCTGCTGACCTAAGCCTTGTTTTAAACTACACCCAGATCACAGACCACAATAATAATGCAAACCGAGGCTTTGATCTTTAGAAAGATGACAAAAAAATACTAAAAAAAATTACTCATCAAGTGCAAACTGCGGTCCATGAGGCACTTAATCAGCATTACTAGCTACTGAAGACTCAGATGTTAACTAGTAATGGATGGATGTTAACCTGTGACTGACTGGCACCTGATGATATGTACCGGGACAATGTTTGCTGCACAATAAGGTAAAAAAACTGCCGCAGCACAATAAAACCTTCAGAGAACACCAACCGAAACCAAACAAAATAACATGTGCTTGAATAAAACATGGCTTGCATGAGAAGTTGGTTGAAAGCATCAATGTACACTCCTCACTAAACACACAAATTCACAGGGTATATGATAATGTCAAGTACAGTAAAACCTGTCTTGAGAGACCTCTGCTATGAGAGACCACCTGTTTTAAGACACCAGGATCTCCATGCACAGACCTGTAATGAGAGACCACCTGTCTTGAAAGGCCAATATTTTTTGGCAGAAGAGGTGGTCTTTCAAGGCAGGTTCTACTGTAACATAATAATACAAAACTCCTGATTATGCACCTTCAGTGAAGCATCAGGGACATATATTTTACCGGAGTCACTATTAAACAGCAAGGTATATAGGCATCGAGAGGAAAATATCCACCATTTACTACAACAATTACCGGATTTCTTTTGTGTGATCAGGATTGGACCCGTAGAAGTAGGTGTTATTCGTAAATTGCAGTGAAATGTATGGAGCAACTAGAATACAGATTCTGCCAAATTAGTGTCCAACAATAAATTATGCAGTCCTAGATCATTGAGATACTGGCATACAAAAGGGTATATCAGAACACAGCAGCCAACTCCCATTCAACCTGAAATTACCCCCAATTTTCAGGTCATTTTCCTTGTCATCCAATCTAGGGCATTAATTGCAAGCTGCAAGGTTGTGGAAGTGAAACAGTACGCAGACATATTAGGCTAATTTGTGTTATTCTCAATGAGTGTGCCCCTCTTTATAATGCTATCTCTGTATAATGCTATATCTTTATAATGCTAATAATGAGAGTTATAAAGTGGCATATGCTACAACTGAGGCTTCTTAATATTAAAGGATGTTCTAACATGATAGTGTCCTTATATTGAGGGATTTTCCACCAAAGCTGTGTCATTATAATAAGGGATGTTCCAAAAGGACACTGTCCTTATAATGGGGGATGTTCAACAACGTGTCATTTTAATAAGTGATGTACCAACAATAGTGTCCTTATAATAAAGTATGCTGCAAACATGATGTGTCATAATAAGGGAGGTTCCTAAAGACTGTTCTTATAATGAGGTATGTTCCAACAATGAAGTGAAATTATATTAGGGGATGTTCCAACAAGAGTGTCCTTATAATAAGGGTTTCTCTAACAATATGTCATTATAACAACGGATGTTCCAGCAAGACAGTGTCCTTATAATGAGGGATGCTACTACAATGATATGTCAATATCAGGGATGTTCAAACAAAGCAGTATCATTATAATAAGGGATATTCCAACAATGCAGTGTCCTTATAATGAGGAATGTTCCAACAAGACAGTATCATTATAATAAGGGATGTTCCAACAATGATATGTGAATATAAGGGATGTTCCAACAATGATATGTGAATGCAAGTGATGTTCTAACAAGACAGTGTCATTATAATAAGGGATATTCCAACAATGCAGTATCCTTATAATGAGGGATGTTCCAACAATGATGTGTCATTATAATGAGGGATGTTCCAAGATGTTACTTAAAATGTGGAAAAGACTGACATTTGACATTTTTCCAGCCAAAAAAATATTTACACATAATGCTTCAAGATTAAGTCATTTAAATTAGGCAGAAATATATACTTAACAATACACAAAATCTAAATGAGGGCAAAAAATAGAGACATAAGGATAATAAAGAAAGGAAACATGATGGCAGATATCAACTGACTCATGTTCAAATGACCATAATTATTTCACACCCTTTGGGAACCTCTGAACCTGTCACTGCTAAATTAGTCCATGACATGTTATTAAATATGTTTGACAAACAAATAGACCTTCCCCTCAGAAGCAAAAATATTGACATTTACAAAACTTTTAGAAACGATTTCAGAAAGAAAAAAAAAATGACACAATGAGCAGTGTTATTGAACCGCCGAGATAGTGTAAATATCCGGATGATTAAATCAGCAGTGATGTACAGTTCAAGCATCAAATCAGATCAATTACTGTTAACACGATATGATTAGTTTAGTTGATATATGCTTCAGCGTGAAACTATAGAGGTATTTAAGACACATCTGTTCACTTCACAGGTGATAATCGTAAACTGAATTTAAGCTGCTGCTAAAAACTACCATAGCAATACCTGAGTGTAAAATCTAATTAAATTCAGGTAATACATAAAAAATCTTCCACATATGTCAAAATTTTAATAAATAATGGCTCTGTCCACATTATGTACATAAGGAATTCAGCTAGGCTTGAGTAACTTCCACATGCAAAACTACATTATTTGCATTTAAACACTACTTGCAGAGCTGTATTTATAAGTAATTAATTTAATATGACAGTGAAGTTCCTTGATCACCTGTGCACTCTCTTAGGTAAGTAAAAATCGTATGTCACTAAGATCATCATGTTGTTATGTGTATTACACTCTAATACATGCAACTGTAGTAGTTACCACAATCTGTTAAACCTAACTTGAGTGTACAGCATGCCATTTATACTGGCTACATCTAACCTGACTGTACAGCATGTAATTTATACAAGCTATATCTAACCTGTCTGCACAGCATCCAATTTATACAAGCTATATCTAACCAGACTGTACAGCATGTAATTTATACTGGCTACATCTAACCTGTCTGTGCAGTAAGAAATTTATACAAGCTATATTTAACCTGACTGTACAGCAAACAATGTATACAAGCTAAATCCAGTGGCATCACTAGTGGGGTACAGGGGAATGCAGACTGCACCGGGTGACACCATCAGAGGGGGTAACACCAAAATTAGCATTTTTGTGCAGGAAGAAGGTCCATGGGGACACATGATTGTCTTTAACATTTTTGAATTTGTGTACAGGAAGAAGGTCCATGGGAGTTACCACAATGGGTGACACCACCCTAGTGACCCTCTGGCTATATCTAATCTGATTGTACATCAAGCAATTTGTACTAGCTATATCTAGCTTGAGCGTGCAGTGAGCAATTTATTCAAGCAATATATGACCTAACTGTACAGCATGCAATTTATACTAGCTGTATCTAACCTGACTGTACAGCATGCAGTTTGTACCAGCAGCATCTAATCAAACTGTACAACATGCATTTTGTACTAGCTGTATCTAACCTAACTGTACAGCATGCAATTTGTACTAGCCGTATCTAACCTGACTGTACACCATGCCATTTAAACTGGCTACATCTAACACCACTGTACACCATGCAATTTGTACCAATAACATCTAAATTGTCGTTCTTATAGCAATCATCATTTTGTGCCCAATTTGAACACTCTGGCAGCAGAAAAATAATACAATAGGACCAATGCCATAAATTATGCCCTTGGCATTAAGTGTATTATCTTCAAGAGGTAATATACAAGGCTAATACATTAGTCTGACATTAAGTACCCTAGTATATTCGCTTACAAGTCGAGTCCAACTGAAACTGCAAATACCTAGATCTGCCAACACATAATAGGCTGGCAGATCTTGGTCTGTGCAGTTTGTTAGGAGTAATCAGTAGAACATACAACATAGACCGTAATCTGCAGGTGCTTTATTCTACAACAGATCAGGATCTTTGTTGTTTGCAGTTTGCCTTGACTTATATGTGAGTATATACGGTATCTGTCTTCAGGAGGCAATACAATAGACCAATACATTAGTCTTGGGCATAAAGCCTGCTTTCACAAGAATTCATGTATCCCATACAATATGATTACTGTGATATTAAAAACCTGTATTTGTATTTTAATGTATAATGCATGACGAGTTAAACAATCGTTGTTACAGAATAAGAATGTTATTCACAGTCTGTGGGAGAAATTGAGTGTTTAGTGACGCCAGGGTGTGGTTTTTGGTTTCACTAAATTTCTCCTCAAATTTAAACATTAAAACCGCTTATTTCACTCCTGATATTTAACATATGAATATTTCCATCAGATACTAGCGAGTTGGCAAAATAACATTTTAATTTTAAAATCTGGAAATGTTTTTATTACTGAAAATGAGTTAAGGTTTTCATCAAATTTATAGAATTTTTAAAAAAAATTCCTGTGAGCTAAAATAAGAACTTCACCATTAAAATATTATGACTGTTGTGATACCTTCTGACCGTTCGATCAAACATTCAAATTGTTACCAACCAAGCAATCACAAAAAGGAATTTAAAAAATTAAGTATAAATTTTGTTATGTTTAGTGAAAAAAGTGTTAGATGATATAATCACCCAAAACTCTTCAATTTGATTGTTCATTCAGACTAAAATTTTATTTAGCTGGATTCAATCGAATAATATCCCCTGTAACGAAGTCCACTCATTTACTCCATTTACAGATTTAGTCTGCTTACTAAATTCTTGATAAATGTACACTAGCCATAATAAGCAATTTCGAAAAACATAAAAAAGGAGCTAAACATACTGCTGAAATAAAAGCATAATTGTATTTGAAAACTTAACTGAGACAGAAATAAAGTAATTATCTCAGATAATATTTCCATTCGTTTTTTTTAATTAACTGCAACAGAAACAAGTATCACTTAGCATGTATAACATTCCCCTAATTTTTCCAGGATGGTTAACTTCTAGTTCGACGTCTAGCTCAACTTTCATCCTAGTCTCTATCTAATTTCTGAATCAAAAAAGAGGCAACCATGCATTGAGATAAGATTTTCTGGGAACGATTCACCTCTGTTGCAGTGACCTGACATTTGCACACTGCTCCACAAAACATAATAAGCACCACAAATGTTTTTTACAATGGCATGTAATTTAAATCTATCAAACCAGCAATCAATTTTGTTTGGAGATGAAAACAGAACATGTTCAGTAGAAATTTAATATACCACTAATCGTTACTGCATTATTTGCCCATGCTTCTCAAAATGAAGCTATCAGTTTAAGTGTCGTAGCTTTAATGTTGTCTTTGTGTTTTAATCCCGCCATTGGAAGTGTTGATGGATGGACGTTAGTGGGGGTAAAGGGAAAATAAATAATTTAGAAAGGTGGAATAAATCTGTGATTGTATTTAAAAAGTTATTGTATATAATAATAATAATAATAATAATAATAATAATAATGAGGACTTTGTATAGCACCTAATCCTTAGAAGCTCTAAGCGCTTTACAACATTAGACAACACCTATAAGATAAAAAACATATAATGATATTATTACAAAAACAAACACCATGAAATTAGAAAACATTATTTAAAAAAACATGCTGAGAATATTTAAGGTAGGAAACATTATTAGGTCTTTAAGCTTGTTCTTACAGTCAAAATAAGTGAGTTTTGAGGGCCCTCTTGAATGTGATCACTGTGTCTTTGTGTCTAAGTTCAGTGGGAAATTCATTCCACGTTGCTGGGCCCTGGTATGCAAAAGAACGCTGTCCACATGACTTTGTTTTCATACTTGGAATAATGAGTATACGATTGTCAGAAGAGGATCATAAGTATCTTGCTGGCGTGTACACATGGGTGAGGTCGGATAGGTATGTTGGACTAGAGTCTGACAGTGAAACATAGCACAGAGAACAAATTTTGTGTTTGATTCTGGATCAAATTGATAGCCAGTGTAGGGTACAGAGCAGTGGGGAGGTGTGCTCTTGTCGTGGTACTCAAAGTATGATCTTAGCATGGCATTTTTATATTCTAATTAAGACATCAGGTTACAATTAGTATTCAAAGGGTCCTGATTGGTGGAAAAGGAAACAAATAAGGTTGTTGTTTGGGGTTTGTTTTGTTTTTTCTATTTTTGGGGGGTGGCAGGTAAATGGGTTGATACAACAAATTTTGGTCATTGATCTTATTGAGAATAAAGGAAAGAATATGTCTATAAAAACTGAGTTTTTACAATATAAGGAACCTATGTAACACTTGGTATCAATTGGTGTGCTGCCCTGTGAAACCTGTGAAAAAGAATTGGTACCAGTCTTGAATGCCATTGCAACATCAGTGTACTGTCTTCTGGAAGCTTGGAAAAGCATACAGTACCAGTCTGTTCTGCCTTCTAAAGACTCTGTAAAATACTTGATAACAGTCTCTACTGCCCTGTGGAATCAGCTTAAAATCCTTGGTATCAGTCTGTTCTGCCTTCTGAAAGCTCTACAATACTTGTTAACAGTCTCTACTGACCCTTGGAATCAGTTTAAAAGACCTGGTATAAGGTTAATGCCCTCTGGAACCTTAGTAAGGTCTTGGTATCAGTCTATACTGCCATCTTTTTAAAAGACTTAAGTTAGTAGCAGTCTATCTTTCCTATCCACTGGATCTTGTGTATAAAATACTTGGTATCATTCAAATGTCCTCTGAAACATTTGTATAAGACTTGGTACCTCAGCTAATGCGTCTGCAACAACCCTTCTAAGAGGCTTGCTACAAATGGCTTTGAGGTACAGTCTATTACGATACCCCTTAAAGCTTAAAGCCAGCAGAGACATGACTGGAGGTTAAAAAGAAGTCTGTTATTCATAAGAAATTAAGATGTTATGCAAATTTCCACAAAGATTAAATTGTTTCTGCTGAGTATCTTTTTCATTTAATTCTTGGCAAAACAACATGAACTTTTACAATATCAGACATATTTTTTCTTATTGTTCCAATATCACGAGAAAAAAATTGCCTTCTTGTTTTGCAGTACTGCCTATATTAGATAGCTTGAACGTAAAACAGGAAATATCACAACAACACTTCACTCTTTCGATCCCAGTGAGCTCTGATTCCGAAGCCAACTCGATTAGCTAGTCAAATTTCTGTTTCCAGGAGAATTTCCTAATGACATGACAATCGCTGTAATCTTGAGCGTACTTGGTGCTACTAGCTCCTTATCTCTGTACGATAGCCATTATAACGGTATTGATTTTTGTGCTGATGTTCTCCAAGTCCTATTCTGGCATCCTACTCCTTTCCCAAATATATGCTTCAATGCCTTTTGCTGAAATCCAAGTACTTCAATAAAAGGCTGCAGTAACACTTGTGTATTTTTATTTTTGCAGAATGCAGAATAACTGAAGCCTTTCCTTTAGAAATATAACCAAAATAGAAATATAACTAAAACAAACTTGAATTTTTATGAAGCAGCCCATTTGATTGATTGGTTGGTTTTAATGGCACTAAATCAAACACATTATCTGGCTATATCTTGCCTTGGAAATAAGAGTAAATTGCCTTTCACACACACACACACACACACACACACACACACTAGGGCAGGTGGCCAGTCCATCATCTAACCTTTGACCTTGGATTAGGGGTCTGATGCAGACTCAGGCCCAGATGTCAAGTTGTAATGACTTTAGATAAAACTGAAAGAACGTTCCAAAGTAATTGTTTTCATTAGGCAGGATCCTGAAATGCTTTGTATGAATATTGGGGGGAAGGGGGTATTTCCAATAAAAACAACAATCCTCTCAGCAGTAACAAACGGGGGACAGCTGATTGTATTTACTATCTGCAAAGTGGCAAACTGAGGACAGCTGATTTTATTTCCATCTGCAAAGTAGCAAACTGAGGACAGCGGATTTTATTTCCATCTGCACAATAAACAGGATATCTGATTTGTATGTATCATCTACAAAAATAACAAACTGAGGACAGCTGATTTTATTTCCATCTGCACAATAAACAGGATAGCTGATTTGTATGTATCATCTACAAAAATAACAAACTGAGGACAGCTGATTTTTCATTTACAATCAGTTAAATAACAAACTGGGGACATCTAATTTTATTTACCTTCTGCAAAATGTTCATTCGTCAGGTTTGCTGAATCTGCAATAATGTTTGATGAAAGATTTTGTACATGTCACAAGTATAATGGATGTTGTATGATATCTTTCTTCGGTCCTCCAAGGAAATCTTTATAAGGGAGAGAAGTTAATAATGAACATGTTGTAGTGGTTGTCAGGGTAACAACAGCCCTTAATAGCCAGCCTAACTGTTGTGGACTCTTTTAATGGCTCAAGTGCTTGATTTCAAAATGGAAAACCAGGTCTGATTCCCAGTTTTGAGGGTACTACTTTGCAACCCTTTGGTTACATTTGGTGGCTCATCATCTGTCCGTAGCTGTTGCATTAGAGGTCAAGTTCGACAACCTTGAGAAAATATTAAAATATATGTATGGGTGAGAATATCCATTCCAACTGAAAATAAGCGTGGAATTTTCTGAATACAGGAGGGATTTAATAAAGAAATAAAGGTCAACCATGAAAATATAATGCCTGATTTGATTGAATTTTCTGAGCAATTTGTCAAAATAACAGTGGGCTTTGAATATGTAATGCCTGCTTTGGCTGAATTTTCAGTGTGATTCTGTAGAAATTAATACAAATCCTGCAACTGCATATCAAAGAACAGACCCCGATTTAAGGCAAAAGGAAAGTATTGGTTAGAGTTATTATATGGGTGCTGCTTAGTAAGCAAACTAGAATTATTTTAGTCAAGTACTTTGTGCACCTGGCAGCAAAACATGAAATTCCTGTGTATCCCCTCCAATTACAATACTGCAGTTCATGTACAAACATATTTCATGTATTTGATACCAATAACCTTCATTTAATGACCACCCAAGTATAGAGAAAACTTACAAAGCTCCTAGTAATAATGTATCTGAAGACACTCTGTTCCTAACCACCATTTCCTGATTGTCCCGAGTGTTTGGTGTTAATTATACATATATGTATTTATTGGTGGTTACCCCACCCCACCAAGTGTTTCTTATACATATATGCATTTCTTGGTGGTTACCCCACCCCACCAAGTGTTTCTTATACATATATGTATTTCTTGGTGGTTACCCCACCCCAAGTGTTTCTTATACATATATGCATTTCTTGGTGGTTACCCCACCCCAAAGAGTGTTTCTTATACATATATGTATTTCTTGGTGGTTACCCCACCCCACAGAGTGTTTCTAATATATATATGTATTTCTTGGTGGTTACCCCACCCTACAGAGTCTTTCTTATACATATATGTATTTCTTGGTGGTTACCCCACCCCACTGAGTGTTTCTTATACATATATGTATTTTTGGTGGTTTGGTTACCCCACCCCACGCCAATGAGTGTTTGTTATACATACAGTATGCAGGTCTGACAGCTTAATTGTACAGAAATGTATGTAGTGCAGACAATATGGTATTCAGTTAGCAACAGCCAGATTTATTTATTTTAGCTGGCAGTGCACCTCATTTGCCAGACTAAACAGCCCCTCCCCCCAGGGGGCAATATATGCAACAAGGGAAATGACTGCATAAGAACAATGACACTGTTGACACCCAATGTCAACTTCATGTCAATTTCATGTGACACTGTTTTCAGGCTGCCATGGGGAGTGTCCTAATTTTAATTACATTATGGAAAACCAAAGTACAAGGACAATCTGAAGGCATTTTCATCCCAAAACATATCAGTTTTTAACCCAGAAATCAGACATGGCAAGGAAATTGCCCAGTATATTGGTACATATCTTGGTATTTAATAATATGCAAAAAAGAAACCCACTTTAAAATTTAACAATAATTTTTAAATTTCAATTCAATTTTATAAAATTGAGCAAAATTACTTTTCATTGCTTCATTTAAATAATATTTATTTCATCTGAGTGGTCTAAAGTGCTCTCCGTTACGGATCACTACCATCTCACCTCTGTCTGCGTGGGTTTGAGTCTAGGATTCGGACAATGTGGGTATGTGAGAAAGCTTGCCAGTACACTGTTTCATCATGATACATGTGTATGTTGTTGTAGTTTTTGTTGTGGGGCTTAATGCCATTTTTCAGCACACAATAGGCTACACACGGCGGCCAGTATTAATGGTGGAGGAAGAATCCGGGAAAACCCAGGAAAGATCCACCGACCCACAAGAAGCTACTGGCAAGATTTCTCACATACCCACATTGGCCGAATCCAAGACTTGAACCCATGCAGACTGAGGTGAGATGGCAGTGATCCATAACGGAGAGTGCTTTAGACCACTCGGGGCCCCTACATGCATATGAAACTGAGTTGACTCTCACAATTAATCTACAACAGTATTTATTACAGCCTAAGTACAAATGAACCCATCTGGGGATGAGACCTATCTAAACCTGCAGATCAGTGTATATCCCATTAACTTCAAATGGTAGGTACAGTACTCCTAGGTGTGGGGATTGAATTAAAAAGACTGGTGGGAATTGAATTCAGGAGATAAATACAGTACTCCTAGGGGTGGGAATTAATTCAAATGGTAAGTAAAGTTCTCATGTGGAGTGGGAACTGAATTAAAAAGACAAGTACAGTACTCCTACAGGTGTGGGTTGGATTCAAATGTAAAGTATTCCCAAGGGTGGGGACTGAAATCAAAAGGTAGGCAAAGTACTCCTAACAGTGGGGATTGAATTCAAAAGGTAAGTAAAGTATTCAAAAAGGTGGGGATTGAAATCAAAATGAAGGTAAGGTACTCTTAGGGGTGGGTTTGAATTCAAAAGATAAGTACAGTACTCCAAGGGCTGTGGATTGAACTGACAACAATGTTGTGATATGTTGCAAATATTGAATGAAATACTTCAATACTACTGCAATACATAATTTACAGATAAAACGTCTTTTTTGTTTAAGATTAAATGATTGCACAAATGCTAATAAAATAATTAAAATGTTTGCTAATAAAAAAGAAGTACATCAAAAGATGGGGTCTTACCTTGGTAAAACATGCTTTGGACAAGCTAGAGTGATTGGAAATGGGAGCCATTTGTGGTGCCACCATAAACTGAATGCAAGCATTCTGTATTCATGTTATTAATTTTTCCATCTGGTTAATGCTATTGAACACATAATGCTGTCTGCACCAAAAACTAATTTACTTCTGGGACCAACATTACTATCTTTGTGATTGTTTTTAAAAAAATAGGATGCACTCAGTATTATCAGGTCCCTTTGTTTTAATTTTAAATGGGAATTAGACTGTGGGTTGCAACAAATGTGTGCTTCCGATCTTGTCATCTCTCATTGTTTGTCTTTTACAGCCCAGAAGCTAAATGGTACACACAATTGCCCAATCTTTAATTTGCGATGCACAGCTAACATTATCTAACCATTAGCAGAAAACAGACAAAACTCCAAGCAACCTCGCCAACTCTTTAAGATTTGATGAAAGTAACTTGTCCCATCATCCTGATGATCATGAGGTTTGTAGAAAGTAATTTGTCCCATCATGCTGATGATCAAGAGGTTTATAGAAAGTAATTTGTCCCATAATGCTGATGATCATGGGGTTTGTAGAAAGTAATTTGTCCCATCATGCTGATGATCACGAGGTTTGTAGAAAGTAATTTGTCCCATCATGCTGATGATCATGAGGTTTGTAGAAAGTAATTTGTCCCATCATGCTGATGATCATGAGGTTTGTACAAAGTAACCTGTCCCATCATGCTGATGATCACGAGGTTTGTAGAAAGTAATTTGTCCCATCATATCAGATAAAGGAAATTAGGCAAATAAAATGGGATCCAGGACTATATCCTCCTTATACAATAATGGTGTTATAATGAAGGACGTTACAATGAGGGAGCATTGTATATTGCTATGCATGATCATGGACACTTTGCTTTTACTTGATTATACTCAACTCAAATTATGTTGTTTTACATAATTACAGGCAACTGAAAACAACATCAATTTCAAATGATATTTAAAGTATAAAACCTAAACAATGAACTACATGGTCCTGCGTAGATAACATTTTACCACACTTTACTTTAATAGACAGTTGCATCAGCTTTTTGTTGTGACATTCAAACAAACATTTTAAATTTGATTACCATGCAGAGAACAATAAAACCTACTTGTGGTAAAACTGTAACATTACACATCATGTTATGACATTATTTCAACAAAATAAGATCGAGTGTTACTTCATGTGTAACTAATAATGCAGGTGATAACTTGATATACAGAATTTCAAAAATGTCCAACAATGATGTTACTTGAGCTTTTTAATTTTTTTTTTTTTTTTTAAAGAAATGTTATGGTGCACCTTATTTCTCTTTGAAAAAAAATGTTTTGATGCTTGTATGCATTGTTTTACTGGATTGTATTATGCTGTTTGTTTCCTCTCCAAACATCAGAGAAAATTAATGATTCATAATAAATAAAGTACTGCATCAGTATAAAAAACACCCTTCAATACAAGACAATGTTGAAGACTGGAAAAAGTGGTAGTGAAACTACATGTATGTTTTATGCATCTCATTATAAGGCAGTATACTCTATGGTTCCCATGAACAGTGTTATAATGAGGGAGTCATTTATTATGTACTTCATTATAATGCAATATCAATGATAACACAGTATACCCTATGGCTCCCATGGACAGCATTATAATGAGAGAGTCCTTTATTATGTACTTCATTATAATGCAATATCAATGATAACACAGTATACTCTATGGTTCCCATGTACAGCATTAGAATGAGGGAGTACTGTATTAAGTACTCCATTATAAGGCAGTCTTACTTCAAGGTGGTATACTTCATGGTTCCCACAGATAGCGTTATAATGAGCGATTATTTTATAACAATCGTTATCATTAAGTCTCCCTACAACCAGTTGCCATACTCAATGGGTTCTATGAACGGGATTATAAATTGGAGTACTGTACTGATAAAGATGTCAAACATTTCCCTTTTTCAATTGAAAATTTACTATTTCAACTTGAAACGGAGCCAAACAGATTCTCCCAAATCGCCTCAAGAATTAATGTCTGCTTTTGGTCTATTTATCTATCTGTTGGTCTGTCCTAACTCGTATCATTTACAGCAGAAGCTGACATACAGGTAATGCCAATCACAGTTATCACCACATAGGCAGAAAGATATCACAGTCATTGCCCCAACATTGGCAGAAAGATATCACAGTCATTGCCCCAAATTACAAGTGCTAAGGTCTGTTTTTAAAAAAAACATGACTGACTATAAAGTCTAGATATTTAGAAAGGGAATAAATGGCCTTTCTGACTCGAATTCCTGCAAATTCAGAAGAGTTTGAATGTCAATAATGAAAACAATATTCCCATTATATGGACCAAAGCTCTACTGGACAAAAAGAATTTCGAGGAATTCACCTAACCAAACCATGGGATGAATGCATGTGTAACGCTATACAGCAATCCTTCAAGTAGTTTAGGAGTAGCAACATTAACACTTGTGCTAATGGGTGGACCAATGATTTTGTGTGTGTGTGTGTGTGTGTGTGTGTGTGAGAGAGAGAGAGAGAGAGAGAGATTTGGATTTTTAATGTAGTTTTAAAAATGTTTAGTCATATTGCTACCATGTCTGCAGTGAAGCAGTTTACAGTGATGTCTAGCACTAGGGCATGATGTCGCAGACATGTAGCATGATATCTCACCCATTCACATTATCCTGACAACAAGGCTGATCAGTCCTAACACTAACCTCTTAATACTGAGCACCAAGGCTGCTGCTAGTGCCATTTTTGTAAGTCTTTGGTATGACTTGGCCAGGGTTCAAACCTGCAACCTCCTGCACCCGAGTCAGATGCTCTAACAACTTAAGCCACCAGAGCAGTCAGTGGGTGTCTGAATGCTGGGTCTGACTGACCACCACAATATAATGAAGTCAGTCCAAATTGCTGGGTCTGGGTTTAAACATATCAAAGCTGGGTACCCCATTGGGCTACTATATGATGCCATGAACTGTTCAATATTTTAGAAAACATACATATAAAAAAATACATTACAAAATATAATTATTGTTAAAGACGCAAGAAGTAAAAGGTAGCCTGTGAGCCCAACAGTGATATTGACATACCTTCTTTATCTTCTCAGGGCTAATAAATATAAGCCGGTTTTCAAGGTTCATTTCCTGGTGACCCAGTGATGATGCAGTACGATCTGATGCTGACATTTTTCAGACCCTAACAAGCCCTCCTAAACCATTTAGGATTAGACAGTTTCCAAATATGGATACATGTCAGAAAAATAAGCTCCAAAGGGCTGTTGTTAATTATTTTAATGTAAAATAAAATGTGTTATGTCTTGCATGTCATGGATATGACTCGGTTTTGACTGCAGATATCAATAGTAGTCTTATATTTGGATGTGGGTGGAGGATAGCAGCCTTATATATGGAGGGGGATGGAGGTACTCAGAATGGTGAACAAAGAAAATAAATTTTGATAGCATGATAACAAATGTATCTTCACTGAAATTTACTGCCAATTTTTAAATGATGTAGCTGTTATTATTTAGTAGTAGTATTAGAAGACATTGTTAATAGTTCATACTTTTGACAGGAACGAAAAACACCATGGGAAAACCACGATTTTTCATTTGGGTCCTTAACGGCTAAAAAGGGGTCCCAGTCTCAGCATAAATGGGCACACACCTAAATTTAACCTATCAGTGTTATCCATAACCTGTTCAAGAAGAAAAGCACACCCTACACTTTTTAGATGCCCCTTGCCCTCTTGGGGACTGCCCTGTCATCCCTGTAGGCTACCCTGCCGTAAATCCCCTGAAATACAATACACTGCATATGTTAAAGACTGCATGTATACTTCAGGCATCAGATTAGCAACATCTACCTCAAATCATTTTTTTTACTTCTCTAATACCAGTCTCTTTCTCTCTGTCACATTTAGTTCATACCCTTGCACTTAAAATGCCCCTTGATAGGCAACACACTACCAACACAATGCCCTGACTTAATGGTGCTTTGGGCATAAGACTGAAATATGATTTAAAATTTTATTCCAACATTGGGGCAAAAGAAGAGACACTACATGCATAAAATGCTACCAATTTCTTGCACAAGTTAATTGACTCTTTGCTATCTTTGCATTGCTTCCAGAGATCGATGCTGGTGCTTGTTATATCAAATTAAAGACCATTCATCAATCTTCCATACAGAGATGGAGAATTAGGCTGAGGAACTCTCATGCATTTAGATGACCAAGCATTAAGTCTTACCATATGTATCCATGCAAAACACAAAAACACACACACACACACACGCACATATATATATATATATATATATATATATATATATATATATATATATATATATATATATATATATTCATTTTAGAGTAAAAGATTAATAAATGTCATAAACCTGAATTAGTTTCCACAGTAAGTTCATACAATATACACAATCTGCACAGCATACAAAAATGGCTGGTATGTACAGAATACAAAATCTACTGGTACAGTATGCAAAATCTTCTGTTAAGTGCAGATTACAAAATCTACTGGTACAGTACGCAAATTCTG
Organism: Sinohyriopsis cumingii; assembly: GCA_028554795.2. NCBI lineage: Eukaryota > Metazoa > Mollusca > Bivalvia > Unionida > Unionidae > Sinohyriopsis > Sinohyriopsis cumingii. Next base: position 61,055,235 of record CM068833.1, on the reverse strand, counting down.
CTGGTATGTACAGCATAAAAATCTGCTGGTACAGTATACAAAATCTGCTGGTATAGTATGCAAAAATCAGCAGGTATGTATAGTATAAAAAAATCTGCTTATACCTTATGCACAATATGCTGGTATGTAGAGTATACCAAATCTGCTAGTATGTACAATACAGAAAATCAGTAGGTATGTACAGTATACAAAATCTGCTTATACATTATGCACAATATGCTGGTATGTAGAGTATACCAAATCTGCTAGTATGTACAATATAGAAAATCAGCTGGCATGTACAGTATACTAAATCTACTGGTACAGTATGATGGGGTACAGTATGCAAAATCTGCTGTTACTATATGTACAGCACACAAAATCTGATGTGCAGTATATAAAATCTGATGGCATGTACAGTATTTAAAATCTGTTATGTACAATACACAAAAATCTGCTAGTATAGGTCTGCAGGTTTTTCTTGAGTAATCCGTACAGCCAACAATACAGATCCTGATTGGCCAGTACCTTATGTGACAACAGATTAAGGTCTATGCTGTTTGTGGATGAGCCTGACTTACAAGTGAAAATATATGGTACTTTTACTGACCATCAATTATCATTACCACTATCATCACAAGTTTCGTCAATGCCTCGTGATGCTGATAATTCTGTGTAAACATGATTCAGGGTATTGAAAATTACATTTCTCATTAAGAATATAGAAAATAAATTTAACAGATTAAAACTGATTGCTGATTGGTTCTGATGAATCTGATTATTTGTCTTAACAATGATATTAAGATCAACTTTCATGATAGTGAAATGTTTGGGATATTTTTTTTAATATAATTTCACTTGAAACACAAAAATTATTTTTTTCTTAATTATTTATCCCAAACTTTTCATGCTTTATAATGGAATGTGCCTCACATAAGCTTGAAGGTAAAGACAAGAACATTTTATAACATAAGAGCAACTGTCATCGCCTTTACAATAATTTCTTACTCAGCAAGATAAATAGAAAACAATGACTTCAATTATTTTTATTCCAAATTCTAAATCTATTTACAGAAATTTGTATCATCAAATTAGAGATGACCCATCCTTTTAATTTTCCTTTTATTTAGATCTGCCAATTTTCCACACACGCAAGCGGATATTATAAATCTAAGATACCTGGCATGGTATAAAGGCTAAAACAAGAAATAAACGTTATTATTATTATTATTATTATTATTATTATTATTATTATTATATGAGAATGAAAGAGGAATAACAACTTCTCTTTCACTTTATCCTTTCATGCTTTGCAAGTTCAAAAATATCGGGGGGTGGGGGAAAAATCATTTTTCCTTGGTTATAGTTTAACACTAATTAAACATTGTTTCAAACAGACAATGGTGTGAAATATTTCACTTTCTTTTCTGTTGTTAAAGAGATGTTTGGTGTGGCATATGGCAAGGGTGTTAGGATTCATTTACAGGATTAATTATCTCAATATGATTGGCAATTTCTAGCAAGATGGAGGGACCCAGCAGCTGCATCCTCCTCTGCCAAATTTAATTCTGATATGTGTGACAGTAAATCTATAGGATACTGATGAATTGTCTCACATCACATTTGGTTTCTCTTTGTTTTGTACCATATATAGCCATGAAATTAATGTAATCCAAAATATGCCCCCATATCACATTTGGTTTCTCTTTCCTTTGTACCATTTATAGCCATGTAATTAAAGTAATCCAAAATATGCACCCAGATGATATTTGATTTCTCTTTCTTTTGTACCATACATAACCATAAAATTATATACATCCAAGACATAGCCCCCACATCCCATTTTGGTTTCTCTTCTTTTTGTACCATATATAACTGTGTTATAATGTACATCCAAAACATGCCCCCCCCCCCCGCATCACATTTGGTTCTCTTTTTTTTGTACCATATATAGCCATGACACTAATGTAATCCAAAACATGCCGACATATCACATTTGGTTTCTCTTTCTTTTGTATCATATAAAACCATGTAATGTATATCCAAATCATGCTCCCATTTCATATTTGGTTTCTCTTTCTTCTGTACCACACATAGGCATAAAATGTACATCCAAAATGAGCACTGTAATACTATATCTACCATGGTGTCATTAGATACTGCTCTGTCTGATTAGGGTCTATGATATGATCTGTCATAGTGCATTAAATATTGCTCTGTCTGTTTAATTTCCATGATGTGATCTGTCATAGTGTCAATAGATAATGCTAGCTTGCCAGTAGCTTCTTGTGGGTTGGTAGTTCTTCCCGGGGTTTTCTCAGGTTCTTCCTCCACCATTAATACTGGCCACCATGCATAGCCTATTGTGTGCTGAAAAATGGTGTTAAACCCCACAAAAACAACAACAATATTAGATACTGCTCTGTCAAATCAGGGTCTATGTCATGATTTGTCATGTCATTAGATATTGCCCTGTCTGATTAGGGTCCATGATGTGCTCTGTCATATTGCCATTAGATACTGCCCTCTCTGATTAGGGTCCATGATGTGATCTGTCATAGTGTCATTAGATATTGCCCTCTCTGATTAGGGTCCATTGTGATCTGTCATAGTGTCATTAGATATTACCCTGTCTGATTAGGGTCCATGATGTTCACATAAGATTACAAGTATAATGAAGAGGGTAAACCCTACACTGATGATTAATAATTTAATGGCAAATCTAGATCTACTCTAGTTAGGTCATCAATTTGTATGACTGAATATAATAAAGGAGGCCAAAAAAGTTTGGACAATAAAAAGATGGGCTTACTAAACAAGAACTATATATATATATATATATATATATATATATATATATATATATATATATATATATATATATATATATAATCACAAATACAAACAACTAAAAAAAATGATTTTGGATCAAAAAATGTTTAACTTCACTTTTCTTATTTACTGGACTCGTATCTTGGGCTGTATTTTAGACAATAAATTGAAGTTTTATGAACGTGAAGGGTCTGATGGCATGTCATTACAATAATGGCAATAGAGCGCTGATTAAATATATTCATAATAATAGCTGTCTCTGTTGGTCTAATAGAAATGTACTACATGTGCCGTGAGTTACTGGATTTTCCAAGAGAAATACATTTTGATAATTCACTGGAGAGGAATACAAGAAAAACTTTTGTCACTACCCCATCAACATCACTGATAACGTTATGGCCACGAAATACATATTGCATGCCAGTACATTTGATCATCAAATAAAAAGATAAGTTACATCCTCCAAAAGTTTTGCATCCAGCCCTGAAATATATTCATTATTCACTGATTTCAAAGAAACATCATCTCGGTCTGAAAGGAGACTTAAGCAATAAAAAAATAAATTTTAAAAAATGAAAGAAATGATAAGAGAAACAAATATGGAAGGAATAGAAGATAGTATAAATGGGAAAAGGAAGGAAGAATAAAAAGACTGAAAATTTACAACAACGATTCTATTTGTCTGAGTATATGAACCATGTAAAAAAAACCAGCTAATTATCATTCCACTTCACCGAGTATGGTAAAGTTGATTCAATTCAGGGTATTTATCAGCATAAACTGCAACATAGTACTTAAAAGTCTTTCATCCCACGTACAACTTTCTCCAAACCACAGATACCTACCATATATACTCACATACAAGTTGGATCCGCAAAGTGCATAGACCCGTATCTGCCAGCACGTAATGCACTGGTACATCCAGGTCTATGCAGCCTGCTAGGGATAATCAGTAGAACAAACAGCATAGGTGCTGATCTGTTGGTACGTTATGCAAAGGACGATTAGCACGTGTGATAGTAATGTACTTTTTACATTCTGTAGTTGGCATGCTTCTAGTGCTCACTCTGCATGCCTCTAGTGTTTACTTTTTATGTTTGCAGTGCTTACTTTGCATTCATCTAGTGTTTACTTTACATGTTGCAGTGTTTACTTTGTATGTTTGCAGTGTTTACTTTGCATGCCTCTAGTTTTACTCTGTATGTTTGTAGTGTTTATTTTGCATGCCTCCAGTATTTACTTTGCATGCCTCTAGTGTTTACTTTGTATGTTTGCAGTGTTTACTTTGTATGCATCTAGTGTTTACTTTGTATGTTTGCAGTGTTTACTTTGTATGCATCTAGTGTTTACTTTGTATGTTTGCAGTGTTTTTGCATGCCACTAGTGTTTACTTTGTATGTTTGCAGTGTTTACTTTGCATACCTCTAGTGTTTACTTTGTTTTTCGTGTTTACCTTGCTTATTTGTAGTGTTTACTTGGCATGTTTTGTAATATTTACTCTGCATATACGTCTAGTTTTTATTTTGTATGTTTGTAGTGTTTACTTTGCATATTTCTATTTACTTTGCATATTTGTAGTGTTTACTTTGCATGTTTGTGTGTCTACTTTGCATGTTATATACTGTTTGATAATTCCCATAGGTTATGCCTCTCACTGTATCAAAGCTCAATTTAGTTTCCATTACCATACTGTAATTTATTTTAATGTATGAAGATTACTCATATTCCAGTCAACCAATTTTATTTGTATTTGTCTTATTGTTTTGTGTCCACCACTATCTTTTTGAACCTGTACTGTTTTAATATTGTAAGGACACAATTAAGTACATGTAAATTTTACTACATTTTTTTAGATTTCATTCTGATTCCAGTCAAACACATCTGTTTCTGACAGACTGTCATTTTGTTGGATGTGTCGGTGTATAACAGATGTTGTTTTTGATTAGCTATTTTCCCCCAGCATTTGCAGAAGGGTCAAAATATCACTTTTTTCTAACTGGCCTCTTTTTCATTCCAATTCTCAAAATTATCCCACTTTCTGCATAAGTTCATCTGTCTGTGTGCTGTTCAGACCTGTCTGCTTTTAAATCTACATGCAAAACATATAAAATCTGACATACAGTCTATTTCTAACTAGTAGTTTTTGGCTTAAAACAAATCTGGTTTCAAACATTGTTTTTTTCTACAATAGTTCTGAAACAAGTAGAAAGTCTCTATTTGGCATCATTGTACAACATCTCTCTCCTTTTCAGTAATGCCAGCCACGGTGGGGGTATCATGAATGAACTTGGCACTGAAGAGCCCGAAACTAGGGTACAACCTCGTGACACATAATAGTGGCATGCTGGGATTCTTCGCTCCCATCCTAACTCTGACTACCGTACATGTAAATGTTGTTATTTATAGTCAACATATTTCAGCTGCCACCTGTTTGTACTGGATTGGCATTTTAAGGTTCAGAAGAAGTAAAAAAGCTATCCAATTTTAGCCAAGTTCCAAATTTAAAAATGTAAAGTTGGATGATAAATTTAAGGTCCTCTTATTTTGGGGTATAAATATTGTGCACTATTCTGGTACACCAAATATTTTCTTTTTTGCAACTACTATCATATATATTATGGAAGATCCATTTTTCAAACACTGCTTATATCTGTAGACACTTGTCTGTTACCAGCACATTGATTTTTGGCTATCAGAAAATAAATCTTGTGGCCGTGGCATCAAATATTGGTAAAATCAGAAAGGTAAATAAAATATAAATGTACATTCTTCAGTTGTCATGTTAATATTTATTAACCATATCTGCTCCTATAAAATGCACATGTGAAATACAATAACCACTCAGTATAAAGCCAGCCTCTATGGTGATTACTCACTATAAGCACTCCTCTATATAGTACTGACTCACTATAATGTGCACTTTAATATTGTGTAATGCCTCACTATATAAATCATTCCAAAATATAACATGGTCTCTCACTATAAATAATATCAGTATAACATGATCCCTCACTATAAAACACCTATATAGTTTTGTCCCTCAATATAAAGCATCTCTGTATATAACACGACCCTTCACTAAAAAGCATCCCAATACTGTCCCTCACAATAATGTGGTCTCTCAGAATACAGCATCACAATAAAGTGTGGACCCTCACTATTTTCGTCTCAATATGATATGATCCATAAGTATAAAGTGTTTCCTTATAGGACAGTCCCTCATATAACACCGATATTAAACTTACAGTAACTCGATATAAAGTAAACTCAATAACCCACCATTTTAACATATTGGCTACACACAGTGTTTGACTCCCATTTTCAGTAAGTGAAGAAATTTAGTTTATTCTGATCTAATCCTTAGTCTTGCCTTAAAAATCTCAAATCAAATCGTCAAAGAATTTTCCAAATTAATATTGGAAACTGGGGAATCCTTTTAACAATAAATATTTAGATCTAAAACAAAAATGAACGCTTAGAAGGATGTTGTTCACTATGACAGTCAAAGGCCTAAATGGATATAGTGATATAATGAATGATGTTATAATAAGGAACCATGTTACATACAGTATGAACCTAGATACGCAACGAGATAATGCACTAGTTGAGCTGGGTCACCTTATTTTCAAACCAATAGTGTAAAACGTGATCCACTGGTACAGTGAACGATGGAAGAACAAGATATAGGATGTTTATAGATGGGTGTGTTTAATACACCACTAAATACTAATGTCTGGAAGTAGATTAAATTCAGTTATCGATGATTTGTTTATCATAACCAATCAAAATCAATTTTAATCAGCTGCAGATATTTTCTATATATTTTCATGGATAAAGTCATTTTCATACACAGGGTTTTGATTTAGCCACTGGACGATGGTCTGTTGAGTATGTTATAGGTCAGTTAATGCAGACCCATTGGCCAGTTCAATTTTCCAAAGTCATTATTGTTAAGTTTTATTTTTTACTGGGAGGGACAGCTAGCTTTTTACTGAGCCAGTTGATTTTCATATGAGCTACCCCTGCTGGCCAATGGAAAAATGTATTATGTGAACTATTGTTGCCTCTTTTTGTCTGCAACTTTATTGTCTGCCATATTGATGGTGCTTGTGTTATACTGAACAACAGTGGGTCATCTTAATGAGTACAGTTTGATGACATCACCAAATTTGAATATTCCTTGCATATTTAATCATTTGTGCATCAACATTGCACATAAATTACAAAATTAGCCATTCCTTGATAATCTGTATGAAATTTCAAAAACCATTGCTAACAAGAACCTCGTATTAATATACATGTATTTTCCTTTTCCTTGAGGATTTCATCCCCAAAACATTGAACAGTTCAGGAAAATGAAAACTATGACAATCTGATTATGGAAATCATATCCAGTTTCTTGGTCGCTGAATATTTCCAATCAATACCTGATTACTTAGATTAACTGCCATAACAACAGTGAATACGGCATTTGGAGATGACCTTTAGTTTACTTAGATTAACTGCCATAACAACAGTGAATACGGCATTTGGAGATGACTTTAGTTCAATTAGGCCTCAAAAGATCAGTGAACAAATGTTTCATGAGTTGACGATGTGAATGTTTAGATGACGATGAAAAGATACAAGTTAACATTACAGCAAAACTGGAGGTTTGGTTGAAAAAAAAACAGAAGAAAACATGTTTTATAGATAAAATATTGATACAAGGAACTCGTATGTGTTAGCTGTACAATACTTTTCAAATATGCTAAACATACATCAAACTGTCAAAATTTATTTACGTATTGTAAATATTTTTGTGTGGTAAAATGTTTTTTTCTTGAGTAGTGCCCACTTGAGACTGCAAGAATTTCAGATCAGCACAATAATGGGATCAAGTTTATTCTTTAAAAAAATATTTGGAATAAAATGGAAAAACATACTGTTTTCTTACTAATTAATTTCACAACAATCTGAAATTACCCCTTTCAATAATTTAAATTTTATAAATTCTGGCTTTATACTGAACATTTATTTTCATGTGTTATTGTATCACTTATACATATATACAGTGAGCTACAAATCTGTTACTGCATTACTTAAGTATATAGTGAGATACAAATGTGTTACTGCATTACTTAAGTATATCATGAGATACAAATGTGTTACTGCATTACTTAACTATAACATATGATACAAATGTGTTACTGCATTACTTAAGTATATAGTGAGATACAAATGTGTTACTGCATTACTTAAGTATATCATGACTACAAATGTGTTACTGCATTACTTAAGTATACCATGAGATACAAATGTGTTACTGCATTACTTAACTATAACATACGATACAAATGTGTTACTGCATTACTTAAGTATATAGTGAGATACAAATGTGTTACTGCATTACTTAAGTATATCATGAGATACAAATCTGTTACTGCATTACTTAAGTATATCATGACTACAAATGTGTTACTGCATTACTTAAGTATCTAGTGAGCTACAAATGTATTACTGCATTACTTAAATAAATCATGAGATACAAATATGTTACTGCATTACATAAGTATATAGTGAGATACAAATGTGTTACTGCATTACTTAAGTATATAGTGAGCTACAAATGTGTTACTGCATTACTTAAGTATATCATGAGATACAAATGTGTTACTGCATTACTTATGTATATAGTGAGATACAAATGTGTTACTGCATTACTTAAGTATCTAGTGAGCTACAAATGTTACTGCATTACTTAAGTATATCATGAGATACAAATGTCTTACTGCATTACTTAAGTATCTAGTGAGCTATAAATGTGTTACTGCATTACTTAAGTATATCATGACTACAAATGTGTTACTGTATTATTTAAGTATGTCATGAGATACAAATGTGTTACTGCATTACTTAAGTATCTAGTGAGCTATAAATGTGTTACTGCATTACTTAAGTATATCATGACTACGAATGTGTTACTGCATTACTTAAGTATAACATGAGATACAAATGTGTTACTGCATTACTTAAGTATATAGTGAGCTACAAATTTGTTATTGCATTACTTAAGTATATCATGACTACAAATGTGTTACTGCATTACTTAAGTATAACATGATACAAATGTGTTACTGCATTACTTAAGTATCTAGTGAGCTACAAACGTGTTACTGCATTACTTAAGTGTATCATGACTACAAATGTTTTACTGCATTACTTAAGTATATCATGAGATACAAATGTGTTATGGCATTACTTAAGTATATCATGACTACAAATGTGTTACTGCATTACTTAAGTATATCATGAGATACAAATGTGTTACTGCATTACTTAAGTATCTAGTGAGCTACAAATGTGTTACTGCATTACTTAAGTATATCATGACTACAAATGTGTTACTGCAGTACTTAAGTATATCATGAGATACAAATGTGTTACTGCATTACTTAAGTATCTAGTGGGCTACAAATGTGTTACTGCATTACTTAAGGATCTAGTGAGCTACAAATGTGTTACTGCATTAGTTAAGTATATCATGACTACAAATGTGTTACTGCATTACTTAAGTATATCATGAGATACAAATATGTTACTGCATTACTTAAGTATATAGTGAGATACAAATGTGTTACTGCATTACTTAAGCTTATCATGAGATACAAATATGTTACTGCATTACTTAAGTATATAGTGAGATATAAATGTGTTACTGCATTACTTAAGTATATCATGAGATACAAATGTGTTACTGCATTACTTACGTATATCATGAGATACAAATGTGTTACTGCGCTACTTACTGTATCTGAATATCACACACACACACACATATATATATATATATATATATATATATATATATATATATATATATATATATATAGAGAGAGAGAGAGAGAGAGAGAGAGAGAGAGAGAGAGAGAGAGATAGATAGATCATACACACACACTGAGGTCAATATATGTTATCAACAGGTGCCATTATTTCACTGTCACTGTATCAGACCAGACATTTCTATCATCCATACTGACAAGCAGTGCAAAAGCCTTGAAAAATGTGATGGATTTCTAATGTTAATTTAGCTTCCTTCTTTCCTTGTCAGTGTCAAAGACTGCCAGAGTTAGTGACAAGGTAGACAAGTTACTAATGTGTAATCTGTGTTATAAGTGGACACATAATTTGATTAAACTGTGGGCAAAACAATGGCCCCACCCTCACCCTCTTCAATTTTTGAGGGGTGGGTCATCCTCAGTTTTTTTCTTCACTTTGGCAAAATTGTGCAACACTTCTCTTGATTACACCAACAATTATGAACCAAACTCATTGTTAGAAACTTTCAGGTTGCAAGCTCAATGACAAAATTTGCTATGTCGTGAAAATCTTTGAATCTGAATGTCTTAGCTCCGAGTTCCATTTCCTTTCCTCTTAATGTATCTTGTTACTCAGTTACCATGCTGAATGCTTATGTATGGATCAAAATGTCAATTTGGCAATGAAACTGACATCCAATGTCAAAATAGTCTGACCACAGTCTATGGGGGAAATGGACTGTCTACTTACAATGCAGACTTGGTGCCAAATAAAGTGCAATTGATGAGCATACACTCTATTTGCACGTAATTGTAATTCTACATAAGTGTGGGAAGGTAGTGGGAGACATAATGGGAATCTACAGATTTCTCAAGGGAAAATACAATATTCACATTTCCATTGCCAATTTAAATTTTAGTGAAAAACAGACTCCATTTTAGTGATACTTTTATCCACTAATGCATATACAGTTTCCAAGTCCAAGCAATTAAATAATGAACATACAGCTCACACTTCTTATTTATAAACTGGGAGTCATAACAGTTCAGATGGTAGAACAATAGACTCAAATTCTAATGGTTATGGGTTAGACACCTACCCAGGTTAAACCGAGCTGCCTCACAGTGCCACACTGTATCCTTGGGAAAGGAATTTGGCTTACATTTCCTTGACATGATCAGTGTGTTCATTACAAGTACATGTACAAGGGTTTTCCACAAAAATAGGAAATCTTTTTATATTTTTTTTTTACTTCAAAACCATTTACTAATTTGCTGGAGTAAATCCCTTGACCCTGGCACCTAATGACACCACTGCATGATACGAATAATGTCTTAAAATTACCATTAAAACCACTAAAACAGAAGAATTCTTCACACGGTTTTTCCTTGAGAAATATATTAAAAACATAGTTTTTATAATGATGCAATGGTGTACCAAAAGAACTTAATTAACAAATAAACTGACTATTACATAAGTAATTCATTTTCATATTATAATTTAACTTGTATGTGCATATAGCATTATTATATAGTCTTGCATGTATGGAGAAATAGATAAACTAAACATGCATAACTTATGGTAAAGTAATTAATTTATCATGATTAATTATGACTGCATCACAGATGAGAAAAACAAATCTAAAATGAAGTAAATAATTTTCAAATTAACAGAGACCCATTTGATTGCATTTTCTGTTTTCGAAATAAATATCCATATATAAACGGAAGAAAATGAAAGCCAAACCAAGAAAATAAGGATATAACTTTATAAAGAAATACGAATTTAATGTTTTCAAAACAAATTTTTATTTCCTGGAGAAATCACTGTTGTGAATAAATTTAGTTTAAGTAAAATACTTAAAAAGTGTCCAGTGACATAATAAAGTGATCTGTCCAAGATAAAGTTAAATTAAAATTTTTTAATTTTATTTCAGGCATGTTGCTAAAACTATTCAAATAATTATGGAATTGTGTATTAATACTTTCAACATATAATTTTACTTGAAAACTGCTTTGAATCTTCCTTTAATTAATCCTAGAGAAGATTCAAACTATTTTAAATAAAATATTCAAACTATTTTAAATAAAATAACTCATAATTATCAAATGAGTTCAGAGAAATCACTTTGCTATAAAAATTTTTAACTTGATAACTAAAAATGTGCTTAATGTATTTCGAAAACATTTTTCCCTTTTTTAAAGTAACCATGCTCTCTTTGATTAATAAATTTAATTTTAAATTGATTAATAAATTTAATTTTAAATATAAAAGCATTTAAATTACTAAATAAATCTAAAGTCGAAAATCTGGGCATCAAATTAACATTTTAGTATCAAACAAAATATAACTAAATACAGCTAGCATGTCATGTATCAATTTATGACAGGCAGTTGCAGGATTCACACTGATGCTTGCTGTATGCTTATTCGATTTATGCACTTTAATTTTAATGCTATTTATAAAGATGAAATAACATTTAATTTGTATCACTGTGCTTGTTTTTATGCTCTCACTGTGCTGTGACCCGTACACAGATCACATACAAGCATGCATGCATGCACATCTCATTGCTGACCAAGAAAATTATGTACAAATTATTCTTACTGATTAACTTAGAGGCATAATTTGCCCAAGAACTTCCTTAATTTGCATGTATCCTGTGAGGAAAACTGCTTTCAATTTACACTATAAATGCAGAAACGCATCTATGATGTAAACTGAGCTTCACCTGTAATTTCCAAGATCTTGCACCTAACAATTAACTGAATGATAAATGCACTAGAATGGCACACAATGTTTTCAAACTCTACCTTTAACTCTTCAATAAATCTCTCCTATATTCATAGACTTCCCACCTCTTGTCAAATAGAGGGGTTAACCTCCCCTCCCCCCTCCCATTTTCAACTCTACCACAGACCATGCATCACATAGGCACCTTAAAAATGCCTATTAACACAAAAGGTTACTCTGCAGTTCTCCAAAACAATACACTAAATACGCTCTTCTGTACTTACAGGTATGGTAATTTAGTAAGTAACAATCCAGTTAGTGGCAGAGTTACTTATCTTGACAGTTAAGTGGCAATTTGGTATCTATGTCCATCTAAGTATTTCACCTGTAACATTAAAAATTCCAAAGCAAATAAAGCTGTCAGTGGACAAATGGATCTAATTCACCCCCTGTCTTGTGTACTGTATTTATTCACATATTGTACTCTCTCTCTCACTATACAGACCCTCAGTATCACTCTGCATCTTATATAAGGCAGGCATGGTCACATATCCCATTTCATTATTTAATACTATTACATTATGTACAAAGCACCTAAAACTAAGGTCCACTTTTCTGGCTCTCAGGAATAATGCATTAAGAGGACTGTATGAAACCTACACCAACTGCAAACAGAGCTGATCCAAATTTGCTTTCAAATAATGTTTTTGTTTGGTTCTGTTAGCATTTTACAGCAAGGCAATTAAATTCGTTAGTACTGATGCAATTCGAGTAAAGTTCCTTGCCCAAGAGTGGCCTCTGGTGACTGAGTGGTCTAAGATGCTGGATGGTGTAGTGGACTTTACAGGTCACTCACACAACTCATCCCTGTCCCCTTCAGTTCAAGCCTAATGCTTGACCAATTTGGGTAAGGTGAGAAAGGTTCATGGTTGCTTCTGGGGTCTTCCTATACTTAAAATATACTGGCTGCCAAGTATAAGCCCATATAATGTGCTGAAAAATGGTATTAAAACCCCAAAAATCAATTCAAGCCTTGGACAATGGAATACCACAAAATCAATCCAAGCCTTGGACAATGGAATACCACAAAATCAATCCAAGCCTTGGCCAAGGAAATACCACAAAATCAATCCAAGCCTTGGCCAAGGGCATACCACAAAATCAATCCAAGCCTTGGCCAAGGGAATACCAAAAAATCAATCCAAGCCTTGGCCAAGGGCATACCACAAAATCAATCCAAGCCTTGGCCAAGGGAATATCACAAAATCAATCCAAGCCTTGGCCAAGGGCATACCACAGTAACTGATCAAGGCTGATCTGATGGTAGGATACAAAACAGCATCCATTCATTTTCAACTCCAGAACACTAGCTCTAGACTCAATGTTTTGCTGCGCACAACATACGGAAGAGTCTAAATATCAGGCCAATTTACTTCTACATACCAAAATCCAAGGATTTCAGTCTCTGCACTATATACTCTGCCACCATATTTAAAAGTTTCCACACAGTATATGTGAAATTTATGAGGTTAATGCTGATCACAAAAAAAAAAAAAAGGTTTAAAACTTTGGAAAATGGGTGTATTTATTAAACTACGTGCAGTATTATGTTGAATATGGTAATTAAAATTTCTGTAGACCTACATCTGTATTAAGTCAATCTTAGTCATCATTTTTTGCTTTTCTTTTACATGGATATATACACCTTTTAGGTGTAAAATCAGAAATTAGGCAACAAATTAAGTTGTCAGAGGGCTAATGGGTGTGTTGCCCCCCACTGTCCTGTGCAACATCACATCTGACACAAGGCATGCAATCATCATCCATACAAAACCAGTGGTAACCTCATTATCAAGATCTACTTCTTATGGCTGTCATGGGGTATCTGTGGTATGCTACCATATTTATCCTAATAAGAGAGGTCACAAATTAACTATAAGAATATGGATATAGTAAAACCAGTTTAACCTATGGAGAGTAAAATATTTTATTCACCCAAATTTGCTAGACTTGAATTTAATGGGGAACTTACATGTGGTGGCATGTTTTGGTTGCATATAATTAATTATTAAATATATTAATTACTATTATATTTATCCATATATGGCAGAACTTTATTCAATAAACTTCATTACCTTCACAGACCATTTATGTATTTTTCTTAAACTTTATGCAAAACAGGTATACAGTAAAACCTCTCTTGAAAGACCACTGTTATGTGAGACCACCTGTCTTGAGAGACTTTATTCTCGGTGCAGATTTATTAATCATAGTGTTATGACCTGTCATGAGAGCCCACCTGTCTTGAGGGACCATAATCGTTTGGCCAAAGGGGTGGTCTCTCAAGACAGGTTCTACAAGTACTCAAAAATTTATTTCATCCTTAAATCCCTCCTATATTCAGAAAATTTTCCACATTTGTTTTTCAAATAGTGGGGAGGATTTTCCACCTACATTTTCTGCTCCAGAATTAAGCATGATATTACCAGCATATTCCCAGTGTTAATGTGCCTACAATGACCAGTTCATAGCCATAATATCACCGTGGTACCAAATACTTACACACCATTCAAGCTTGAGAATTAAATATAACATTTAGATAATAACTATCTACAGTGATCTTAACTTGTGTTTGGGAAAAAATGAACTCTAATTGTGTACTGTTACCTGTGATATGGTACTATCCATATATATGTACAGTGTATTTTACAGGCACAATGTGAGTGTCATTGGTTATCTGCAACAACACATTGCCACATTTACCCTGTGGTTAACCACAGGCAGCCATGTTTTATGTCTCTGGGTAAACCTATTAAATTTCCTTCATCAAGATTTATTTGTCTCAATATAGCCTATGCATAACACAATTTTATTTTTGTACCATGCTCCAAATGTTGCAAGCGTGGACAGTTCTGATACTCACCAAAGCCAAAGCAAGACAAGTGCCTTGGGAATTTCTTATTTAAATGACATTCTAAACTGGTCAATAATGTTTTGAAAGTTTTTTTTTTAAATAACTGTTACATGCTTTAAAAAACCCCCACCCAAAAATGAAGAATTAAAATAGTGCAGAAGTCTCACTGCAAAAAAATCTACAAATCGCATGGTACTGGTTATATTTCTGATTGAGATAAATATGTTGTCAATGAGGCAAAAAAATATTTTGTCTTTCGGAAAAAAAAAAAATAATAATTACCACTTGG
Source organism: Sinohyriopsis cumingii (assembly GCA_028554795.2). Taxonomy (NCBI): domain Eukaryota; kingdom Metazoa; phylum Mollusca; class Bivalvia; order Unionida; family Unionidae; genus Sinohyriopsis; species Sinohyriopsis cumingii. The sequence continues at coordinate 61,039,690 of CM068833.1, read as the reverse complement.
AGTTGATTAAACCATGCAACATATTCATTAAACATATTTGGGGGGCCCCGAGTGGCCGAGTGGTTTAAAGCGCTCTCCGTTACGAATCACTGCCATCTCACCTGTGTCTGCGTGGGTTCGAGTCTCAGATTCGGCTCATGTGGGCATGTGAGAAAGCTTGCCAGTAGCCTCTAGTGTGTTGGTGGTTCTTTCCGGGGGTTTTCCGGGTTCTTCCTCCACCATTAATACTGGCCGCCATGTATAGCCTATCGTGTGCTGAAAAATGGCGTTAAACCCTACACCAACAGCAACAACAACAATCACTAAACCAGATAGATAACAGGAATGGTTTTTTTAAAATAAATTTTGTGGCTGTCAAATAACCTTACACCTCATAAGAATTAAAGCATGCAAGTCTTTTAGTTGATGAGAAAATGGGAGCAAAATGAACATTTTCAAGACACCCATGGTAGAGATGTTTATCTGTTTATTAACTGTTTTGTCCAAAAATATTTTATGCACGAGTTTTAACAATAATAGTGATGCACTGTCTCTTTCAGACAAAAAGATTTCTTCTCAAAGAGAATGAAGGTTGGAGAGAGAGAGAGAGTGTGTGTTTGTGTGTGTGTGTGATATTTGGATTTTTAATGCAGCATTAACAATGTTTCAGCCATATCACTATAATGTCTTCAGTGTGACAGTTTATAGCGATATCTAGCACTGGGACATCATACCGCAGACATGTAGCATGATGTCCCACCCAGTCACATTATCCTGACACAAGGCCAACCAGTCCCAACACTAACCTCTTAATACTGAGCACCTAGCAAAGCAGCTATTAGTACTATTTTTATGTCTTTGGTATGACTCAGTTGGTGTTCGAACCTGGGACCTCCCGCATTTGAGGTGGACGCTCTAACTACTAGGCCACCAGCGTGGTCAGAGAAAGAGAGAGATGTTGTGTGACCAAATATATAATTTAAAAATGACAAATAGAGAGATTTTTATATGTCAGGCTACCAAACATGTGCATGCAGAGAAAAAAACAAGATATGCAAAAATAAAGGTAAGACAGAAATACGCATGTCAGTCAAAAAGATAAACGAGGTGGATAAATGGATAGATAGACAATATATGGATAGATATATTGATAGATATAAGTTGATAGCTATGGTAATGAAGAAAATATGCTGCCACAAAATTTGATATATCGTCTCATCAGTTCCCACATAGTCAAATCCACTAAAATATTTAATGTACCATAGTACAGCTGACTATCACATTCATCATTATGTATTTACCTGTGTATGAATGTGTATGGTTAATTACAGATAACCTACATGTATAAGCATGAGTAATTGGTGAAATGCATACATATTTAAAAGTGAGGCCAGTGTACAATGTGTACTCATTTATAACACGAGTCCAACTGCATCACACAGGCCTGTATGCATGTTATATTACAGTAGACCAGGATCTTGTTGTATGCAGTTTTAGTCCACTTATAGGAGAGTATATACGGTATGCCAGATTAATGGCTCCATAGAACAGTTGAGTGCACAGATAGGAGATGAGACTTTTAAGTTATTACTCATAAACAAACAAAGCAACAGGGGTCATTTGTAGGATTAAAGGCAACGAATTCAACCTGTCACATTGACAGATGTACTACAGCATTCTCTCACTAAAACACTCTTCATGGGAGCCACAGAACAGTACCAAGACCAGGGTTTGGTTTGCTTTAGTTTGGCATTTGACAGTGCAGAAACACGAGCTGTTTATTTACAGCCAAGACAATGGGAGTAAATTGTCCTGTCCAAGGAAATGCCACAGTTACGCTGTCCAAATCTGATCAGAATTTGAACCCACATCCGTTTTGGTTGCAAAATTAGCAATTTCAACCACTGAGCTGTCACAGCTCCTGTATCCTCGTATAGGCGAGTTCTCGTTATGTAGGGATATATTTTATTGCAAATTGTAATTCAGCCAGTATAAAAGAGTCTACTACCATTCCTGTTTTATATCATGGCGCATGTTATAGTGAGGTTTGAAAGTATATACCGGTGCTGTCCAACCTTTTTGACACCATGGTCCACTGAAAAAAGTTTTTCTTGAAGTTGAGGGCCGCAGCAGAAAACTAAAAAGCAGCAACTATATAGCTACTCGAGCTCTGGTGAGCCATTTAAAATCAGCCCGCAGGCCGCATGCCGTGGGTTGGACAGCACTGGTATATGCTATACATACTACACTATACCAATGTGGGTATGTGAGTAATCTTGCCAGTAGCTTCTCGTAGATCGGTGGTTCTTCAAGGGTTCTTCCTCCTCCATTAATACTGGCTGCCATGCATAGCCTGTCATGTGCTGGAAAATGGCATTAAATCCCACAACAACAACTACACTATATATACTACTGTATGTGTATAATACAGAAGGACTCCAAATGAACACTAATTAATGAGTGATCTTGCTATTGGATCACTAAAACCCAGCCATGAATCCGTGAAAATTACTGTCAATCGGTATTGTAGCAGTTAAAAAGTTGTAGGGAGTTATTATTTTCTTTCAAGGTTAATTGATCTGTTTACAGGTCATGCTCACTATATGCAAATTTGAATCACATACTTTCATTCTGACACCATTTATAATGAATTAATAACATTACATTTGAGCCACTGTGCTCATTTGTATGCCATCAATGGTGCCTTGTGCTGGAACTCACACACAGCTCACAAAAATAATATATGTATTAATTTGCTTAAAATTATGCATAAAATAATCATCACTTAAAATCTCCTTAATTTCCTTAATTTCCAAGTATCCTATGGGAAAATTACTTTCACTTTATGCCAATTTCACTTTATGACATAACCTCAGGAATGCATCTCTGTCATATATTGAGCATCACCTGTATTGCATTAATTGAGTACCTACTAATTAATATTCTGCACTTGAAAAGATACAGGAAGTGCATGCAGCACAAACAGGCAGGTGTTAAACCACTCATCTAGTAAATTACTCTTGCTGTTAACTTGGCTGCTAGTCTTCAAACACAGAACCAGCCTGTGTACTCCCTGGACCATGCAATGACTTTATTACTGATGACAGCAAAACATATCAGAGTAGCACTGACCAATCAAAAACGATCGCATTTGCTGGCTCATCAAATAATGCAAAATTATACCAATATTGTGTTTTAATATTTATATGATTGCTGACAAACATACAATGCACTGTGTGGTGACAACTGTAAATGTGAAAGTATCTACAAGGAGTACAAATGCCACTGATGACTTTGTTACTGATGACAGTAAAATATATCAGACCAATCATGCAAATGTCACTGAAATGGCAAAAATGAGATGATGATGAAAGAGCACGATCGCAAATATGTACGACCCAAGACAGACTGTGATGCTGTGTACTTTTTGCACCGCATATTGAGAGGAATACAAAAGTGAACAGGGATACTTTATTCACCTGTCTTGTATGTGAAATACAGATGTTATTGTTTTGTTTGAGGTTAATGTTAATGAATAAAAATGTTGAATTAAAAACTGAACTGACTTCTGTTTGATATGAAGAAAGTGAAACTTTGGCAGGACTAGTGAAAAAATTATTTTTTTGGTCTTGCAGGTTAGGGAAGAAAGACCCCGACTTTAAGCCCTGATATAGTGATACCTGTCCTAACCAACACCATTCTTGTGTTACATCAACATACATGTTATAATGAGGAATGATGTATGTGTGTACCATTGATGCCTGTCCTGAAAGACACCATTCCCATGTTCTATCATGGAGCATATTACAGTAAGGGATGACTGTATATACTATGTGTGTGCCCTGATACTGGTTTGGAGTGTCCCAAAGGGACACCTTTCTCATGTTATATCATGGAGCATATTACAGCGAGGAATGACTATATACTATGTATATGCATTGATACTGGTTTGGAGTGTCCCAAAGGGAAACCATTCTCATGTTATATCATGGAGCATATTACAGTAAGGGATGACTGTATATATTATGTGTGTGCCCTGATACTGGTTTGGAGTGTCCCAAAGGGACACCTTTCCCATGTTATATCAATCATGGAGCATATGACATTGAGGGATGACTGTATACTACGTGTATGTATTGATGCTGTTTTGGAGTGTCCCAAGGGACACCATTCCTGTGTTATATCATGAAGCATATGACATTGAGGGATGACTGTATACTATGTGTATGCATTGATAATGGCCTGGAGAGTCTCAAGGGACAACATTTCCATGTTATATCATGGAGTATGTTATTAGAAGTGATGGACAACAATACACTATGTGTATACAGTGATACCACTGTGCTGTCTTTCATTACATCATATAACACAGTTGATCCCTGTATGTAAACAGGTCTATCCTAATAGGTTTTCTTCCAAAGCAGTGAGGTTGGACAATGTAACCTAATTCCCATCATTAACTGAAGCATTTATTCTAATAAACTGTTTCTGTAAAGAAATCCAGCCTTCAATCCACCAAGAACTGCGCTGGTGTTCTAGTGATTAGTTGTTGTTGTTGTTGTTGTTGGGTTTAATGCCATTTCTCAGCATACGATAGGCTATGCATGGCAGCCAGTATTAATGGTGGAGGAAGAACCCTGGAAAACCCCTGGGAAGAACCACCGACCCACAAGATGCTACTGGCAAGCTTTCTCACATACCCACATTGGCCGTCTAGTGGTTAGAGTGTTAGTCTCAGATGCCCAAAGATCATGGGTTCGAACTCCAGCCGAATCATACCAAAAACTTGTATAAATGGTACTAGCAGCTGCCTCGCTAGGCGCTCAGCATTAAGAGGTTAGTGTTAGGACTGGTCTGCCTGTGTCAGGATAATGTGACTGGGTGGGACATGATGCTATATGTCTGCAGCATGATGCCCCAGTGCTAAACATCACCATAAACTGCCACAATGGTGAATGCAGACACCTGAGCAATATGATTGAAAAGTTATTAAAAGTTACATTAAGAATCTAAATCAACACACCCAAATCACACAATCCACAAAGCATCAGATGAATGAATGAATGAATGAATGAATGAATGAATGAACGAATAGATAGTGGGGTGATAAAATGGATATTGCCCTTTGAATACCTAAAACCAGGTTACTACAAAACATTATACAGTAAAAGAATCTTTTGAAATTCATTCATGCAAAAATTTCTCTGATGGTTACAGGACAATTTTGAAATTAATATAGGTTACAAGGGCCAATAATTATGACTAATAAATTTCTGATTGCTTGATTGTAAGGTCAAAGGTCAGTCCATATTCTCTACATTATATGTATATTATAATCACAATAAATGTCTTAACAGCTAATGTTTACAGGTGCCAACTTTTGAACAGATTTAAAAAGGTTATAAATCTTTAAATTTGTCTTGCCTGAAAAGTATAACATGCATATGATTTACACTTGATTACACCATGAGGACTGTGTATGGTTCCCTAATTTGATGTTTAACCAAATTCATATTTAGAAATGTACCTATTGCAGAAATTACACCTTCCACAAATGCATGGCACCTCCTGTGGGCTCAGGGATACTGAATAGGTCCGATCTATTTTTCTGTAGGTGTAAGAAGTAACTACTTGGTTAATATGCTGGACTCTCAAGCAAAACGGTGCAGGTTCAAGTCATACCATAAAATCACCATTTTTGGGGGAAAAGTGTGGGTAGGGGTAGCCACCCCACCCAGGGTGTGGGGGTCTTATCAACCAGGATATATTTTTTAATTTTCTACCTAAAAATGATATGTTGGATATAATTAGTTTTTTTTTCTTTTCAAATCAAAGCAGAAATTAACCTATTTAAAAAAAAAAAAACATTGGTCTCCTTCTCCCCTTAAAAAATAAAATGTTGGTTTCCTTAAAGGAAGTATTGTACAGGCAAGAGTGAAACACTGTTGCCCCTCCAACATGGGACGTAATTTACAACATTTGTAACAGGTAATAATTATAACGTGTCATTGTGTAGGATGCTAATGTGACGTCACCTTGGGCAAGAATCACTAAACAGGTGTTACAGCACAAAGTGTCCAGTTGACAGATTTAACATACTTTGCTTGAGTGAATGACAGAATGTGTCCAAAATGGCAATCATTTTCACACAATTTACAATGGGAAAATCTGATGACATACAAGATTCTCAAAAACTTCCTGATATGACCACATATTCCCATGCCAATGGTCATCAATCCACTTTGTTCCAGTGACATCACTGTGGAACAAAGTTGATCAATGACCCATGACTAGTAAAGAAAATATCACCACCCAGACTAAGGGTGCATCCACCAGTTCAAGTCCACGTGCAAGGACAAGGAAATAGTCATTTAAAAACTTCTTAACATTATTTTTCAGATTTAAGAATTGCCACAATCCTCCCTTGCTGTCTTGAACGTATATTCTTTATGAAATGCAGTCTGCAAACTAATCATTTTCTCGGACCCATTTGTAGTCATGCTATTTCAAAATGGTAACTTGCTGATATTGGTCTTCAATGTAAGATACTGACACTGATATGTATGGGAGGGATCTATCGCAGCATACATAGCAGGGTCAACTTTTTTTTTAATTATAGGACTAATCCAAAACCATGACCTAGATACAAAATGGCCATGGGTATATGAAAGGTCTGGCTTTAAAATGCTCATGGACACATGAAAGGGTCTGGCGTGGAATATCTTTTGTCAAAATTAATTTTTGGCTTTGTGGGTTCTGATGCCATCTGTCAGCATACAATAGGCCAAATATGGCTACCAGTACATTTGGTGGATCAACAACCCAAAAGGACCCCAGGATGAACCACCAACCCATGAGCTACTGGCAAGTTACCACAATAGCCACAGTGGCCAAGCCAAGACTCGAACTCAAGTTGAGACGTATGAGTGATCTGTAAATTGGAATCCTTATAATGACTCAGCCACCAGTGGAGCCCTTTTCAAGCAGCTTTGAAAACATACAACTTTTGCTGTGCAAGTAACACTGAAATATTTTGGCCCTAACCATGCATAATAATAAATTGTAAAATGACATTTTTGAAATGTGTCCAGTATAATAACAATCTTCTCTCCAAGCAAGAACACAACCCATGTGTACATACAGTGACGGATTCTTTGATGAAGTTTGGAGGTTTCAGCTGAATCCCTTTCCCCTGTCAATTTTTTATTTTTATTTTTTCACTAAAAAGAAGGAAAACAAGATTCATCTAAGTATTACAAAATCTTAACTACCCCATCTAAATATAGTGTGTGTATGTGTATATGTGTGTGTGTGTGTGTGTGTGTGTGTGTGTTCAGAGCTCTAAAGTCTGGTCATGGGGAAACATAAACAAACTGTCAGTGACACAACAGTTTTCACTTTGCTAGATTATACCTAGAATTTCTTTGATTGACTTTTACCGGTATTTATTCTTAAAAATTTACAAACTCCTGATACACCTGACAAGTGATTTCAAACAAAGGAGAATGCTATTATTGGCTTCTTTCACTTAAAGGCTTTGACAAATTAGTAGTTTGAATATTTATTTTTCAGTTTGAGAGACATTGGTTTAAAATGTTTGCTAATTAGGTGAACCTTTCAACCTGACATTTCTGAAGTTTTATTTTGTCCAGGGCGCATTTTATCTGGCAGGTAATCACTTTATGTAAACAACTGGGTGGATAAATGTAATTACAATTCAGCTGTTCCTTTGAGTGCTAATTTTTATAATAACTGGAAATAAATTCTCCATATCTAAGCCATGGAAAGTGAAAGAAAATTAGTAGTTTCTAACCAGTTGTTAAAACTTCAATTAATCCATGGTATTTAAGTGTGACCAATTTAGGGTCAAACAGCTGACAGTCTTTCGATCCATTTCAGCTATCATCAGAACTAACAGCAAGAGACAGCTCTTTGTTTGAAATATAACTGTCATTGTCTGAAAATAAAATATTAAAAGTAGCAATGCTCCAAAGATCATAATTATTTCCATGTGTTCTTGAAAGTAAGAATAGTTCAATGCAAAGTTAAAAATGTAAATTAAACATGTGTAACAAACTTGCAAATGCTGCTGTCAAATGCCTTATTGTTTCTTTATCCTGAAGCATTTGAGTTCAGAAATGACTGATATTTTCATTGCAAATGTTTATATGCAAATTAACATAATTAAATCAAATCATCAAACGAAAAGAAGATTTGCATATTTCTCTCGCTCTCTATTATAAATCTCTGGTCTTAAAAGTAAAAGAGAACAGTGAAATCCAAGAAGTTTTGTAAAATTCAACAAATATGTGTGTGTGTGATTTGGACTTTTAATGTAACTTTAAAAACTGTTCATTCATATCACTACAATGTCTGCAGTGTGGCAGTTAATAGTGATGTCTAGCACTGGTGTATCATGCCGCAAACATGTAGCATGATGTCCCACCCAGTCACATTATCCTGACACCTGGCTGACCAGTCCTAACAGTAACCTCTTAATGCTGAATGCCAAGCGAGCCAGCTGCTAGAATCGTTTTTCACAAGTCTTTGGTATCACTTGGCCAGGCTATGAACCTGTGATCTCCCCCATCCGAGGCAGACACTCTAAGCACTTGACCACCAGAGCAGTCAATTCAACAAATAATTTATTTTCCTAGAATACAAAGTGAGAAACTTAAAAAGAACTTGCAGTATTGCAAATTAAATCCCAAACTGTCCAAAAAGTTCTATCACCTGTTCTAATGAATAAAGTTCTAATTAAATCCCAAACTGTCCTAAATGTTCTATCACCTGTCCTAATGAATAAAGTTCTAATTAAATTCCAGTGGTGTTCAAAATAAGATCTGATGCTAAAGGCATTAATGTGCTTGTAGTCTTGAATGTGATAATGTACCAGAAGCCTGAAATGTGATTATGTACTAACAGTCTTCAAATTAATCAAAATAATATCATCCAAGATGTCACTGTCAGAATTCACTATAATTCCAAATTAATGTATCTGTCCTAGAATAGTATTTATGAGCACTTTGTCTTCCAGTGAATAACAATTTGAATAAATAATTTCACCCAAATCAAAACCTGAAGACAAGAATATGATTGATTCTGCCTAAAGGTATTAAAGCAAGAATAAGTTATTTCTCAAGTTAACAAGATTATAAATTCTTCTACCTGACCTAGGTCACAATTAGCATTTTTCGAAGAACAAAATCTGTTACTGAAATTATAACCAGGATCATGGTAAACATAACATTCTCAACTCAGACCAAAATAACAATCCTAACATTTAACCCACAATCTTATAAAAATATTAGTTATGAATTATTGGTTTACCAAAATAAAAGTTACTGGCCAGTTCGACAATTAGGCCGATAATTCAGCCCTTCACCTGTGATGATGTTGATTTTTGGGTGAGGGGCTGATATCGCCTATTCATTAATAGCTGCAATTATCTGCATTCAAATTTGGCTGTACACATCGGTGTACATTTTATACACATACTGGTATATCTTGTGGCCGTGCATCTACCGTCAGCTGTAGAGTTCTTTTGGTGACATGTACATTATATTTCCGGAGCATATCATACAACTGGTGACTTGCAAGTCCACCTGGAATAGCACAACTATCTGTCCTGTGGCCATTTTGAATTTTTCACTTGATATGGTTGTTACCAATTACCGGTGTGTGTCTAAGTGTATGCAGATTTGTTCCGGAAATAGTTGCATGCAGCAAAATTGCACATTTTAATGAACCGGTCACTTTAGACCCACATACATGTATCGCCCATCAGATTTAGGGGTTGATTTATCAGACTAGTAGACAATAACCTTGATTTTGGACAAGATCAATTCCAAAATACAATTATACATAAAACATAATTTTGGAGAGAAAAAAAACAAATACAAAATTAAATATACATAACACTCTCACACACATGCCAAGCTTTTAAAAAATCTTTCACCTTAGCACAATAAATACTTTTATATCAGCCAACTGTATGTTGCATAAATATGTACTACAAGTAAATAAACCAAAGATAATTATCATTATATAAAGTAAGCAAAGCCAAGAATCATTAAAATGGGGGAAGGGGGCTTTTTACTATCTACTATGCATATTTCTTCTCATTATCATATTTTAATGTGCAAGTCTGGTAACTAAATACATTTTTTTTCTTCTTCATTTTATCAATTACTAATACTATAATTAAATCTAGACTGTAGACCATTACCTTAATGAAAGCAACCCAACAGTGAATGGTTTTTATCATACTTCATACAAATCTCCCCTACATAATTACCAAAGAGATAGGTGATGGCTTGTGTAAGACATGAGCTAAATTAGCAAAGATAGGGACAGAAATACATATCAGGAATAATGAGGGAACCACACTGCGGCTTGTCCATTGTGGTAATTGTACATAAAACAAGTAGTACATTTCTATGAAGGACAGAAAATCATAGGGATGAATAGGATACAAAGACTGGCAGATTTTAATGATATACAGACTGTTATAAAACCGAAAATTAAAAAGAAGTCAATTCGTTCTTAATTTTGGAACAAGAGCCAGATATATATTTACCTTCTGTAAAAAATTTAATGGTTGACTTGACTATTTCGGGCATTATTTGCCGTGTGAATCGGCAACTGAGAGTTTATACCACGATAAACTCAGAAAAAACAACATTAAACTCTTACTTAATAGTCTGATACAATTTAATTCAAGATAATGATGTAATTAATATGCAAAAGGAGATTTTTCAAAATATGGGACCATGGAATTTGACAAAGAAATAAAAGTAAGGACTGTAAACATGATGTGTGATTTTTGCACATTTGGATGACATTTTTGGACAATATTTACGAATTCAATGTAACTCATGCACTTTTAGATCGAAGAATACTAGATCCTGACTTTTATTCTGAGAAAGAAAGATTTAAAATAAGGAAGAATATGCAGATCTATAAATGAACATAGATTTCATTGCATACTGGGGTGCTTTTAGGCTGAGAAGTTTATATGGTCCAGCTGAAATTTTACTAGCCCTTTGGGAATCTCCTGAAATTTCACTAGCCCTTTGGGAATCTCCAGAAATTTCACTTAAGTCCTTTAGGAATCTCCTGAAATTTCACTAGCCCTTTGGAAATCTCCTGAAATTTCACTAGCCCTTTTGGGAATCTCCTGAAGTTTCACTAGCCCTTTGGAAATCTCCTGAAATTTCAATAGCCATCAAACTACTGAAATTATCAAACAGGAAATTTACTAGCCTCTGGACCAGCAGTCAATTGCAAGCTGTGATAAGAGATTATTAAGATTTTCATATCAGTGTTTCTGCAACTTTCAGACTTTTATTCTTATAGAAAAACCAACAAAAAAATGACAAAGGAAGAGATGGCCAATATTTTCAATTTAGCATTTCTGCTACTTTCTTGGCGTGAACATTTTTTTAACCCGCGGGCCACTTTATGGGGAATATAACAGAAATATTATCTGTACATTGCATACAAAATAAAATAAAACTAGAATATAGGAAAAAATACAGAAATAAATAAATCAGCAAATAAATAAAAATGTCAGAATTGTTTTACATTTAGTATGCATTTAGTCCATCCCGAAGTTAACAATAATGTACAGATGGATTCTGTATTAAGATATATAACTCCAAATGCAATAAAGAGCTTCTAGTTATCTTCTCTTTTCCAGAGAAAGAAGTCAGTCTTATTTTTTTCGTTAATAATATAACCCCAAGGAATGTTGTTGTTGTTGTTCTAGGGTTTAACGCCATTTTTCAGCACAAGATAGGCTATACATGGCGGCCAGTATAACTGGTGGAGGAAGAACCCTGGAAAACCCAGGAAAGAACCACCAACCCACGAGAAGCTACTGGCAGGCTTTCCCACATACCCATGCTAGCCGAGCCTTGGACTCGAACCCACGCAGACAGAAGTGAGATGGTAGTGATCCGGAACGGTGAGCGCTTTAGACCACTCGGCCACTTGGGGCCCCAAGAAGGAAAGTTATAATAATAAATATACACTTCAGGAAACACTGAACCATTGGTAATGAAGAAAAACAAATGCTATTTCCAATAAATTCACTAAAGATAACAGTACACATGGGTGATGACAACTACATAAATGACTGTCTGAATGTGTGGATGCTGACAGACAGACAGTATTTAACTCCAGTGAGACAATTTTTAAGACATTTTCACCTTTATCCAAACAATTAATACAAACTAATACCAACTTTAATACTAACTAAAGAACATGGGTAGTAAAAGTGTTATTTGAATGCCATTTCAAGTATCACTCAGTGATGTATTCACTTAATCAACCTGGCATAAAGTACTGTATTACCAGAAAATTTTCATGTGTCAGTCTGTCACATTTTAAATTGATTTGAAAAGCATTCAATGCTGTAGATATATCCTTTTGTGTACTGAATTTTCAGCTTAAAGAGCGTCAGCAATACATATAAAGACATGGTGGGGGATAGGGTATTATCCAGGTAAATGTATATAGACGTGGTGGGGGGGAGGTAAATTCATACTGGACCAAGTATTATCCAGGTAAATGTATATAGACATGGTGGGGGGAGGGAAATTCATACCGGACCAGGTATTATCCAGGTAAATGTATATATACAAATCTGACCTTGGTTGAGACAGGTAAATTTCATGTTGACTTGTCTGTCATAAAACCACAATTGGATTTTTTTTGGTGCTCTCTGTAGGTGTAACTCACTTGTTTACACTGAGACCCTGTACATCACTGATAAAGACCCATTTTTTAGCCCTAGATTAACATAAATAACTTGTCAGTTTTACAATACCGTAAATGTTGTAAAAAAAATATCCATAGCTAAAATGTATATACCTTAATAATTCTGAAAGACCTTAAATACTATGTACATATATTTTTACCCCTAGCTCAATGTAAATACCATGTCAATTAACTTAAATACATTGTTAATTTTACAATAATCTAAATACATGGGGCATCAACAAAATTGATATCTGCAACATGCCTTTTAAAACTTTACTGGCATGGATTGGGGGCACTTCAAAGGAGCTTGGATTTTATGTTCCTTTCCAGCTTTTTCTTAATTAAAAATACTTCTCTCAAACTGAGGATATAAAAAAAATTTTCATCACATCTTCGCTACCACTTCATCCCGCTGGGGCTAATATTGTTGCTTATAATGTAACTGTCAGTCATACATATAATATGAAATAATACCTAATATGAACTGACTAGTAACACTGTAAGCAATGAAACGAGCCGCCGTAATCCATCCGTATCTTCAACCACCATCCACAATGACTGGTCCATTTTTTAAATTCCTGCCAAAGAAAGTTTATTCCATACTACACCAGGGTTGAAATAAACACTCCTCATATTACAAATGTATTAACTGTATGTATTGCATATCAGTATCCAACTGTAATATAATAACCAATTACACAGCTTTCCTCTAAGAAACTTGGTTAAGTGCCATCAGAAAATTAAACTTTTGACTCAAGCAATCATGCCCTACATATTGTAGAAAAACTAGTATCAAATAATAGATGATGTTTTCTAGCTGAGCAATGTAGAACAGAGAAATTTAGAAAGTCTTTCTTCATAAAAACAATTGTAGAATGGAATCATCTGAGTGACAGTACTGTGTGCATGCAATCAGTGGAGAACTAATTCGAGACAGTTCTTGAACAATACTATACTGGCTCTCTCTTCTGGTGCCTGGTTCGAGTCTCAGATTCAGCCAATGTGGGTATGTGAGAAAGCTTGCCAGCAGCTTCTCATGGGTCGGTGGTTCTTTCCAGGATTTTCCCGGCTTCTTCCTCCGCCATTAATACTGGCCGCCATGCATAGCCTAACGTGTGCTGAAAAATGGCGTTAAACCACACACCAACAACAACTCTCTTGTGATGCAAATTTGTGCCATAACTGGCCCTGCACTGTACCCATTCAGATTCAGATAAAAATTATAAAAACTAAATATATCACCACTTCTAGAATGTAAAAACTGTGGTACTGTAATAAGTTCAATAAACGGGGGAATTTTTCTTTTATTAAAACTTCGTTGCTCATACAACTGTCTTGAAATGTTATTGATACTCTCTAAACTACAAGTTAGATTTTACTATGTGCGGTCACGGGTTTTACGTAATCATGGGCAGACGGCCAGTGTGACCACTGACCACTATTACAAGCATATTTCATGCACAATAATTCCCATTAAGGTCCACTAAATAGCCAAGGTCGTGCATGAAATCCAACAAGGCAACATGCCACAGTGACGTAATGATAACGAAATCAGTGAGAAGGATGGACAATCAGGAGCCATAACTCTAAAATGATAATGTTGAATGTGAAATCATTCAATGTTTCATTAATATAAATCTGCATACCAAATTTGGCTGATAAAGAAAACACTCAAGTCGTGGTATGCTGGATACCAAAAATATTTTCAGAAAATCAGCAAATTCCTAGTCCCGTTAAATTGCTGAAACAAAATTAATGACAATGAGCTGGGCAGACAGACGGACAGACAGACATGATTACTCTTGGGTTTGTTTACTTCATCAAACAGGGTCCTTATTAACAAAAAAACTAGAAACATATATTACTCAAGTATAAATCAAGTTCAAAACCCTGATCTACTGTCTCATAATGTACCAGAAATCCGGTTCTATATTGTTTGTTGTACTAATTACTCTGAACAAAAATTCATAGACCCAGATCATAGTGTGTGCAGTCTGATGTGACTTACAATCGAGTATAAATGGTGTGTCTGAATCTCTCTGTATCAGTAAAAAAAAAGGAAAAAAGTTGTTTGTTGGTAATTAATTTTTAGCCCCCAACGGGCCTGGGACACACACACACACACACACACACACACACAGAGTTTGCAACAGTTGTATGTGCACTGCTATATCATTGCTACCAACGGTAGTTTTCCATGGGGTGATCTGTTATGGTTCCTACCTTCCTTACAGTGCGATGAATGGTGTTTGCTAGATACACCATGATTTTGAAACAAAATTAAAGTCACCATACCTAAATGATCCACAAAACTGTGCTAAATTATTTGGAGCAAATTCCTTCAGATATATATATGTATAGAGAGAGAGAGAGAGAGAGAGAGGTAGTCCGATAAATCAACCTCCAAATCTGTCTTCATACTGATGGACGATAAGTACCAAAATCAATATCAATGGGGAGGGGCTAATTTATCGGCCTACAAGGAGGGATCGCCATATGATTTTACGAACAATAAAGACGGTGTAATCACAGAAGATCAATGAAGACATCACCTCAGTGTTACTGAATATAAAAACTGTCCTGATATAATTTGGCCCAAGTGTAACCGAGGAGATTCCAAGATGCAGACAAAAAAAATAATAACTTTATCATCTACTTCCCTTTTTCATGCAGAGTTAAAAATAAACATCAAACGGCATTCATATAATTAGATTTGACAAATATCCCTTGATTTTGAATGTCTTGCAACTTTCACTAATTTTTTTTTTAATTATTATTATTATTATTATTATTGTACGTGCCTCCTCCAAGACAATGTTTATTTAGAGTCGGCATGATTTTGTAAG
This sequence comes from Sinohyriopsis cumingii, assembly GCA_028554795.2. Lineage (NCBI taxonomy): Eukaryota > Metazoa > Mollusca > Bivalvia > Unionida > Unionidae > Sinohyriopsis > Sinohyriopsis cumingii. Next base: position 61,024,100 of record CM068833.1, on the reverse strand, counting down.
CAATAATTAAACATAAGTTCTAATGTGCTTTATGTATATACAGTTCACTGAAACGAATGTGTGTGATCAATTTCATTCCTTCGTGAAATTGACATCGCCGTTCACTCTCTGGCTACATGCCGTAAAACAGCCATGTGCAACTTCCTCCAAGCCACAGGCAAAATGGCGATTTGTCAATGTACCCGTATAATGTAAATATAACCGGATAAAACGTCGCGGAACGTAGATTGCATATGCCTGCCCTAGAGGTACCCCACCTTCCTATGTGACCTGTCGTTTAATATTCACCTATGCACAAACACAGGTAAAATTCGTACAGGTGTGAAATTGCGTCGCATATTTGTCTTGAGGGTTAACCCGGGTACTAGCATTCCCAAAACAACCCGTCATTAAAGTTGTGTCATTAAATAACACCCACTCGCAAAAAAACATTAAGTATAAGATTAGACAACGTTACATATTAAAAATTAATTAGTACCGGTAGACTACTTGTAGTTGATTGCAACAGACCCAACTTTGTACCGCACATGAGCTCGACTTTACATAAAACCCGTTTCTACTTTAATCTCGTAAAGTATATGTTTGGTAGTTTTGCCTGTAATCCACTATTATTCGGTAGATGATCGGTTTTGCTGTTAAAAAGTCTACTTCGGTATTAGCTGTTAGGCAATTTTCGCTTTAAATAAGCAATGTGAAAAGTGTATTAGATAACATTATCGAGGCGAAATTCCCTTGAGGGTACCTAGAAGTACAGTTAAGTAGCACGAGGCCCCTGCCAAATTCCAAGTTTCTCAGTACACCTGTAAATTACGATCACCATTAACCGTGAATGTATTGTTTGAAGCTAAAATATATCACTGCATATACCATTGGTTTCATATTATGTTTGTGGAGAAAAGATTTTTTTGTTTTTGTTTTTAAAAAGGGCAGAAGCAACGTACCACCCTTCCCCACAATCACCCATGTCAGGTGGAAAGAGGGATTTATCGCTTTAAAAAGGCTCCAGTGGGGTATTTTCATATTATGATTTTAACCCAAAAGATGGTGCCTGTTTTTAAAAAGTAAACAAAATGAATTTGAAATCTACCTCTATTTTGTGCCATCTATTTTATAAAAATTATGTTAAAATTTGCTTTATATATCAAAAGTAATGCACTTAAAATTTCTTAATGACTTTTTATAAAGTTTGAAGGAGGCCTTACCTTGAGATCCCGCTGTGTCGCATGTGTGACAGAAGTAGAAAATTCCAGCACACCAAATCACAAAATTTCTAACATCCCATCGCATGGTGAAAAAGTATACAAAATTTATCTCCGATTTCACGCAAGTTAAATATTTTCCAAATTGCTTTCATCCAGATGCGATAAATCCAGTGTTCAGGAGATCATTGTGTACATGTCGTTGTCCACTGCAGTGCGACAAAGTTGTGTTCTCCCAGTACTGATAAAAGAGGTGCAGTTGTCACGTGACTCCAAATCGGGCTATAAATAGAAATAACAATAGATTTGATACACATTTGCACTGATCGCAAATTCATTGAAGTGCACAGTTCTAGCGAAGAAGCAATCCTCAAAGTCTCCGAATGTTTCGTTGTAACTAATAGTCCACACGCCCATGATAAAGTTATTGCAAACATTTCTTCTCAAACATTATACCAGAAGTAAAATTGCTTTCGTAAACAAAGTAGAGAAATTCTCTCTTTTAACAGATTGGGAACTCCCACGGTATTGGCAATTGCTCAGAATGTGAAAGGTTCGCAGAATAAGTCCGATCAATATCAGCTTTGCGACTTGAACGAACCATTTGATTAAGTATTGAATAAGTGTATAACACGCTATTTAATACATACAAATTCCATATGGTGCGTGAAAATGATATAAAGACATTAATATATCATATCCGATTATTGCTAATTGTTCACATTATTGACAATTAACGATTTGTTTATGGTATTATATGTTCCATGTCATTTGTATGATTAAAGAAAGCGATGATGATGATGCAATGACTGACTTTCGGCGTGAGCTGACTGTAAGTCATTAAACAGTGTTATATATATATATATATATATATATATATATATATATATATATATATATATATATATATATATATATATATGATATTGATAACTTAAGAAATAGCAAATTAATAATAAATTGACACAATCGTTTGCTGTCCGGGATGTTGGTAGGAGGTTGGATGACCTTAAGAACAGGGTGGTGTATGTATGTATGTATGTATATATGTACAAAGAGATTAGAGTACTTCCATGAATTATTGGAAGAAACTTTAAAGTTTTACCTAGTAACAAGTCTACTATGAATAATGTATGTATGTATGTGTGTGTGTGTGTGTGTGTGTGTGTGTGTGTGTGTGTGTGTGTATGTATGTATGTATGTCTACCCTGTATAGACGAAAAATGATAAGCACCAAACCTTAAATTTAACGGAAATTTTTATTCTTTTTTGTAACAGTGAGTACTTATCACACGCGATTTCAAGGTCAACAAATAACATTTTGCACATTTATTAATTATCCTTTCACCACTTATTTTTCTCTACTTTGGGTTTTCCTATGTCTGATGATCGCTCTATAATCATGTCAACCAGTTTAAGATAATTTTATCTAACATGCTATTGTGTATATACATTATTGTACTCACATGTAATTAAACGATCAATTTCAATAAACGATAGAAATATCTTTCTTGTAAGTGACAAAGAACTATTGTTTTTGTACATAAGTATTGTCTCACGAAACTATATATATATATATATATATATATATATATATATATATATATATATATATATATATATATATATATGAATGAGACAATAATTAAGTGCTGTGCGAGACCAGTGAATGCATAGCAAGAGTTTAAGGGCGTCGGAAGCTGGTTCGCACGTTATAATGATGATCATCCGATACACGTTTTAAATTCCCTCAAATTTATATGGGCCTACATATTCACCAAAAAATATACGCAATAATCCCACAGACGCCCCTGCATAAGGCTGTTAAGATCCTCGGAGAGGGGAATACTGTCATATAATGAATGCATCATCCATTACCAGCATGGCTGCGGAAATGCACTCTTGTAGCATACTAGGTTGAGAGAGAGAGAAGAGAGAGAGAGAGCGAGGTGTTGCATTAAAAAGTAGTTTTTCACATATGCTTCGTGTATTGATTTGGAATTAAAACAATACATATTTTTGAAATAATGAAAAAGTATGATGTACAGTTTTCATAGTAAATCGTATTCATACATTAAAATTTTACTGTATTGCCTCTGAAATCAATGTCATATTTATCGAACATAATACGCATTAGACGTGCGATGTAAATAGATCAAAGGACCTTGAGCCCTAGACCATGATCAGCCCTTGTATAATGCGCCAAAAAATAAAGGTTCGTGTTTTTTTCTCTGTCACTTAAATGCGCGTTGTCTGCGGTTTGAAACCGTATTTGCATCCTGTCAGCGGCGTAAGGCTTAGAACAACGTACGCCTCGTGAATGGCACCTAACGACTTTCATCAACGTGTAGACCTTAATTATTCCTATCGGCAAGAACTTTGCCAAAGAAATAATTATTATGATAAACCGTACTTTCCAATTTTCTTGTGTAGATATATACTTCACCGCCGTCTTCTCAAAATAATGACAAGATATGGTATCGGTAATCAACAAAACAACAAAGGCATGAGTAATAGTGTCAATTAATTAATAAGCTGGGATCCTTTTGATGACGTTTTTGTTGTTGTTAATGTTGGTGCGGCGCCTGCTGTGATGTCAGAAGATGTTGTGGATGAATTTTCTTTCGCCGCTTCTTCTTCTTGTTTGCCTTTGTGGTGTATATGGCGTTTAATACCATGGGGAATCGCGTTGGCGGTTGTGCTTTCAATGTCAGACTTGTTCCCGTTATTTCTGATCTTGCAAGTCGTGATAATTTTGTGGAAATAGACAATGTAATATTATATCTTCCCACGGGTGAAGTGCTATGTATACAACGTTCCCTTTTTTACGCGTTCCATTTCTTCTTCTTTTTTTCTTTCTTGCTTTTATTTTGTAACGCTTACCATTGTTCCCCGTCACACACACCACCCCCTCATCGGAGTAACCTGCGTTCCCTTACTTCATTATTTATCACTACACCACTCTATTTTAGTCGGTTGTTGTTGTATCTACCGCTGCCCTTGTTTCTACTTGTACTACTGATGCCATGATCACCATGGCACGGTGGTGGTAGTGGTGGTAAAGAAAATAAAATTGGTGACTGTAGTGGCGAAGGTATCTGAAGTGCTGATAAAACCGATGCTAATAATTAATCAAATCAGATAATAAACCGCCCGTTATTGTCTAGTCGTGTCCTCTTCATCAACCTCCTCATTCTTGTCAAGTTGAATGAAATTAATGACGGTGCGACATACCATTCCCAAAAAGACAAGGTATTAGTGAACTACTACTACAACTACTACTACTACCATATTATTATCATCGTGATCACAGTAATGTAATGATGTAAATATTGTATACAATATGCCTGGTTATATTCAGTATAATATTTGGACATTCTCATTCGTAACAATCAAATATATGGTAAGTGCTGTTAATTTTATGCATTAATACTTTTCCAGGATTGTCACTCACTCTTAACAGAGCACCATAATCACTGTGTCCTCAAGTAATTCCTTGGATACCTTTCTCAAAGTTCTCTCATCATCGCTCGTATTAGTTGTTACAAATACATGTACTGTATTTTCGTAAGTAAAACCATCTCGCAAATGAGCCAGATCTGCCGTTGATAACTAGGCGTATCATGGTCTACACTATTTATTTTGTTATGTATATTTGATTTAATTATATCTGATTTAATATTTTTCATTACATGAAATTTTGATGTAAATTTATTTACTAGAGATGATATTATTTTATAGAAAATAGTTTGACCTTGACAGTTAGTTTATAAGCAACAGGTGTTGATCTAAATCATGACCTTGTTTCAGAATTTGTAGCAACCTTCGTAAACAAGTTCTATTTTATTTTAAAATGATTGGTTGTTTCCAACGTCATGTTGGGACCTTGTCTTTAAGATATAAACATTTTTTTTTAAATTAGTATTTCTTAGAGCAAATATGATTGGTTTTCGTCAGGGTCACACTGGGTAAACGTGAGCTGTAACAAGTACTTGCTTCTATAAACGTCTAGAAGATGACCACGTGACCCTTGTTTATGTTTTAGAAAGCCCATATAACCCTTGTTTTGGAGAATTAATCAGCAGAAGTTGGGCTGTTAAATTGTTAGTTGTATGTTGTGCTGCCTGGAGTTATTTCAAATTACTTGGATTCAAAAGGATTAGTTATGTTTTTCTGGAAAATATGAGTGCTCATGTAATATTGTGGAACAAGGGCAGTCTTTGATACAAATGTATTCAGCTATCAGAAACCAGAGTGATAATTCTTATTTCTACAAGGAACTGTAGACTTCATCACTGCAGATTGTAGCATACGTCATCTTCTTCTACCTTGGATTCTTCGTCGGGATTTGAACATGAAATCAGTAGATCATTTTGTTTTATGGACTACTAGAATTTTATTCTCGGATTATTTTTTGATCATTTTTGGGATTTGATTTTATAAAACCGTAAGTTCATATTTTTTACTTCTTCATTTTCATATAATTTTTTCCGGGGAAATAAATTATTGTATTTTTAAAAGCTTGTTGTTTTCGCTCTTTCCTGTGTTACTGTTTATTCTAGCCTAAACGAGGTGACATAAGAATGTAAAATCATTTGGACTGAGTCTACATTAGTCGAAGTCGGTTACGTGTCTACCTAAGGTAGCATGACGATAAGTAATTACTGTCATTAGTCTTATCATTATCTACATTGTTATCAATCTTTTCGTATGTCATCCGTCAAATATCAGCCTGCGGTAAATATTATTTAGGCCCTTTAAGTGGAATTGCGTAACACGAACATATCGGAAGCAATAGCCTCCTGGAATATTCAGACAAAACTTCATGTTCCCATAAAATGGCCAATTAGGCAATGTCGTCCAATAGGTATGTTTATAGTTAGGACATGCCGTATTTTTTCCAATGAAAGTTGAAGCCAAAACTGTACTGTCACTTCATTGCTCAGATTCAACAAGTCAGAACCGGCTATTTCAAATTACTCAGTTATTTTTCCTTCAGATCCTAAAACGAGTTGATGATAATTGTAATAATAAAGATTGCCATTTCTGCATTTTTGATTAAATAATTATCGCATCTAGAATTTTTTTTAACCAACATTTTCGATGAGTATTTTAAAAAAAATTAGAAAGTCTGCAGTTATAATATTTAACAATTAAAAAAATGTGCAGCATAACCAGCATACAACCACCTGCACGTGTTCCCCAAATGGAAACAGATCCAGTTCGTATGGTAAAATTATGGGTTGGAATCGAGTTAAGGCTTTATCTGATGCGTTATCTGAGAATACATATTAAAAAATGTAGTTAAAAAATAATAATGTATCAATATAAGTTATATAAATATATAACAATTCTTGTAAAAATTTAAGCAAAGCATTAAAAAAATAGTATCTCCCCAACAAAAGAGAAAAATATTGGGTAGTGTGTGACCGTATTTCACTAACGGGGATATACGGTAGCAATCGCACGCGGATGGACAAGGTATATCTATCAAAAATGTAATAATTCTTTTGCTGGGCATCTGTTTTACAGTTTCGTATGTTTATCAGTCTTATAGTGCACCCCCACCCCCACGACGGAGAGAGTTCTGTCAGATCTCACACATTTTATAAAGAAATCACGTTCACCCTCATATCCTGAGTTTATCACGCATTTATTTAAAAAAATAAATATGTCATGCATTTTAACTAAATGTTTTTGTGGTTCTCTCTCTCTCTCTCTCTCTCTCTCTCTCTCTCTCTCTCTCTCCTGTATACAGTTGCCAGGTAATGGAGAGACAAGCACAGAAATGGCCATTGTATAGCGCACATACGTACCAATACACACACACACACACACACACACACACACACACACACACACATACATACATACATACATACATACATGCATGCATGCATACATACATACATGAAAAATAAAATAAACAAAACACTATTGCAAGGTAGAGTTCAATAATTCGCTGTTTATTCATTTTGGAAACAGTTCTTTATAGTTACCGTCTACGGTAAGTTATCAAACATAGGAAACAACGTATGTTTCTTATGAAAGTAACAAATGAAACAATGTAACAAAAGAGACTTTTTGTTTCCAATGGCAAACCAAGTAAATTTCCCCCATCTTTCCTACTGGCAGATAGTGAATGAAAGCTAAATAAGGTATGTCCAAAGTTTCAAGTAGTGTGATAAACTTCTCATGTAATGTGGGATTGTACATAGCTTTCTGAACTCCTACATCGAAAATACAGTAGACACAGGAAATGTGTCATTTACATGACCGTGTGACTCCTATTGTGTGAGGGGAAAAAATAAAATACGGAAAAAATAATGTAATATTTCCTATTTTATGTTTATTGATAGATATAAACTTAGGCCAAACAATTTTAATTGAAAGACGAAACAAATTAAACACAGTTCTATGGATACCACACAAACATTTCACCATGCTTCCCCGAGAGTATTAAATATGTCACGCTTTTCTCTAGACTCATTTCAAAGAATGTAAGTTTAGATTTTCGGATCATATAAAGTCAATATAATTAAGCAGATGCACATTTGTACGGACAGACAATGCATACTTTTGTTTCCCAGATAAATAAAAACTATATGAGATACAATAGCAGGTAACAAATATAACATCATGAAAATGGCATAAATAAATGAGATACAATAGCAGGTAACAAATATAACATCATGGAAATGGCATAACGGAGAGAGGCATATGGGTGAAAACACAAATAAAGGAAGAAGGGGATGAACAGGTTACGTTGGTTGAAGAACAAAGCGAGAAAGATAGTAGTAAGAGAGAGAGAGAGAGAGAGAGAGAGAGAGAGAGAGAGAGTTACCTTAGGACTCATTTCATGCTTTCCACGCCTGTTTTCCACCTTTACAGAACAAATATCATCATCTTTGGTTTTATCTTTTTGGATTTAGAAAGAGTGTTGCTTCTATTTCCCCGATCGTCCTATTCTTCCATGCCAACAAAATTACAACGTATATGAGAACTGTTATCATAGGCTCACTGCCCTTTGAAGATAAATGGACATGGAACATGCGGTCTTTTGATGAACATTTTCCTTCAGCTGACCGTTTATCGATTTGCCAAAGCAGGAGCTGGGAAACAGGCACTGATTTAAAATAGCCATTCTAAACGTCTGTACCTTTTTGTTCTCTCTCTCTCTCTCTCTCTCTCTCCAGTAACACCGAGACAAAACACGCACAAAAACATACACTGTAAAACACGCGTGCGCACATGTAAATATCCGCACGTACAAATGTAATTAAATGCAGTCATTCAAAGTAGGCGCGATGGTTAGCGTCACGGATTGGCAAAGTGAAGGGTGTGTGCTTGAATCTTGTCAGACAGAGCTGGTAAGTCGTGTTACGTCCTTTGGCAAGATACTGTATTCTAATTACCTTGTAATGACATACCTGTGAAGTGTGACTGCGCCATTAAACACTCATCAACAGTCAACAACTACATACATACATACATACATACATACATACATACATACATACATACATACATGTATTGTGTGTTGAAATATTGTCCATGACTGAGGGTTATGAAAATGGAAGTATTGCCTACCTGAATTTTATCATAATTTAAGATATTTACTCAAATGTGAGTTAAAGGCCTAACGCCTGTTTGCAACTTTAGAAGGATCTGGAAAAGAAATTGTTCACAACCTTATGGGAGTTTCCATTAGAAGATAGGGGTTTAGTAAATAATTATTCATTCCTGTTTCATATCAGGCTTTGGGAATCTTTAATCAGAGTTTGTAGGTGTGTTCATATACAATTTTAGAAGTTAATTTTTAAATTATTCATTGGAATTACAAAGAGCTCATTGACCTTTTGGACTAAGTTACTAATTCGGAAGTATATAGAACTCATTCAAAGGCATTCTGGATTATATCACTGTAATACACAAATCCATTCAATACCATTGGAACTCATCTGGATCATTCTAAAAGTTTGGACTCATGATAGGACATGTAAGATTATTTTGGATTTAATTCACAGTATTGTACATTTCTCTTACATTTTCACATTGTAAACAACATAAATAAACCGTTTCTTGAACTTTATTTAAATTGTTCGTTTCACTTCATTTCTGTAACATCCTTTTATATCTTGATTCGGAACAATATTTGTAATGATGTTGTCAAATACGAATGTTTTAGTATTATTTAAATTCTTTAGACAATCGAAAATATTCATTGGTTTTGATAAATTTAAGTTAAACGAACTCTTGCCCACAACGAATCTGTGGAATCCTGACAGCCAGGATTTGACGAGTCACGTGACATTGCACATTGTTACATAGTGCGTGAAAAGGTTAATAACTGTAAATACTATTAACTTGTATCAAATGAGTTTGGCTTTTACCAGATCTATATTTAATATTTCATGAAGACCTTTCTGCGTATCTTATATTCTTTGTGATAAACCAACACCACCTTTCGAATCTGATTTTTAATCTCTTTTACGCGTACAGAAAATAGGGCGGCTTAAATGTATCCGTCTGACTTGAAAGATCTACACTGACCACTTGTTTTTATGGCATCGGAACCTATGCGTCGCCGTCATGTTGTTTCTGTTATCTGCACACCTACCTGTAATAACGTACGGCTAATTTATTCTTATTTTGGTAATATGTGCAGCTGATCTGGTCTTGTTTGAACAAATTGTGCGCCTGATTAATCTTATTCCGCCAATTACGTGCGACTTCTTGCCTCTTTTCCAGTAGACTGTCATTAACACAGGAAAATTGTCTTACAGATCTACCGGAAGTAAGAATATTATGACGAACGGATATACCGGAAGTAAGAGTATATTATTGTTCAGGTCTTAATACTGTCAACGTACCGTGCAGAAGAATTATGCAGGTTGACTCAAGGTGTGACAGAAAGCGAAGGTGAGAATTTTTATATAAAGGCAGAAGATAACTTAAAAATAAATGTTACAAAAATGTTTTCAACAACACGCTGATCTTACCTATAGAGAATAAGCAATGAGCCCCATTTTTGCCGGGACCAGCATCAGAACTGAAACAGGGACAGCCATAAAAGGTAAAGAAGGTCTGTTTGTGATTTTTTTTGTTTGTTTTGTTTCAGCCAACTCTGAAGGAACAATTACTTTAACTGACAGGAAAAGTAGTAAAATAGTCTAACTATGATACAATTTAATAGGGGCCCCGAGTGGCCGAGTGGTCTAAAGTGCTCTCCGTTACGGATCACTGCCATCTCACCTCTGTCTGCGTGGGTTCGAGTCTCGGATTCAGCCTATGTGGGTATGTGAGAAAGCTTGCCAGTAGCTTCTCGTGGGTCGGTGGTTCTTTCCGTGGTTTTCCCGGGTTCTTCCTCCACCATTAATACTGGCCGCCATGTATAGCCTATCGTGTGCTGAAAAATGGCGTTAAACCCTAAAACAACAACAACAACAACAACATACAATTTAATAATGTCGTGATTTTTTTTTATTGAGCAGAGGGCGACACGTTGATCCAAAAGCGATAGGATTAAGTAGACCTAATATGTCACAGTAAATTACAATTTTGTCATTTTGTAAGCTATTTGATCCTATCTGAAAACAATCCAAGTCCGATTCAGCAATGCATGCAGTGAGTTTGTATTGTTGTTGTCATCGAGGAAATAAGGGGATGTAACTTCAGATACACGAACGGCGACTGGTCAGATTTCCTCATCAAAGATTAATATCCATGTCTGAAATGTTAGTGTAATTTATTTGTTTTAGAGCAAAATGTACTCATTTTTATTGTTGTATGTACAACTTGTGCAAGAACATAAAATCAAGCGTTGCATGGCTTGATGGGATATTTTATATTTTCACATGTGAAAATATACGGAAGTATTTATATATAAGAGGGTTTGGTAAACAATTATTCATTCTTGTTTCATATCAGTCTTTGAGAATCTTTGATCAAAGTTTGTAGTTATGTTTAGATATCATTTGAGAGAAATTGTTTTAATTATTCATTGGAATTACAAAGTGCTCATTGATCTTTTTGACTTTAAACACTAATTTGGAATTATAGAGAACTCATTCAAAGGCATCCTGGCCTATATCATTGTGATACACAAATCCATTCAAGACTATTCGAACTCATTCGGATCATTCTGTACTTTTGGACTTGCGATAGGACATTTAAGATTATTTGGGACTTTATTCACGATATCGTAAGTTCCTCTTCAATTTTCACATTGTAACAAAAGAAATAAACTATGTGTTGAATTTTACTAAATTGTTCCTTTCACTTAATTTCTGTTACATATTTTAAGACCATTGAGTCGTATCAGTATCTTCAAAGATGCTGTCGAATAAGAACGTTTTCTATTGTTGAGACGATTGAAAATGTTCATTGGTTTTTATACATCGAAGTAATATGAACTCTTGCCCACAATGGGTCTACATAATCATAGCACCCAGGGTTTGACGAGTCACGTAATAATGTTACGTAGTGCGTGTAAAGGTTAATAACTGTAAATACTGTTAATTGGTATCAAAGTTTAACTTCTACTAGATCTACATTAAATAAGTAGTTCCAAGAACAAGTGGCAGCGTATCTTTTCTTCCTTGTGATAAAATAACAACGCATTTAAAATCTGACCTTTGATCAACTATATGCTTCACAAGTTTGTGCACGTATCCATGTCAAACGTCTGACTTGTAAGATGGACACTTTCCACCTGACTACACGACATTATCGGAAAATGCCGTTTAGTGCGCATACCCATGGCATCTCTGTAATTTTCTCTGCGGCTTGTTTGTCTTTTTTTTTTTCGGCAGACATTGAACCCGGTTTTTATGATTTCCGCCAATTACGTGTGATTTCTTGGTTCTTACTTAATATACTGTCATTAAAACAGAACAAATGTTGTACAGATCTAGTGGATGTACGAGAATCCAATCGTACAGGTTCTGTTAATATGTACTCTGACCGAAAAATTATGCAAGTAGTCTCAATATATAATTAAGATTGATGGTGAGATTTTGCTTAAATGCAGAAGAAAACCATATTAAATATAAATAAAAACGAGAAAAAGGTTAAAAAGGATGCTCATCTTGCTTACAGATAACAAGTAATGAGCGCCATTTCCTGCCGGGACCGAAATCAGAACCGAAACCAGGACCACGGTACAACATGAAGTAGATCTATGTATGATTCTGTTTTTGTTTCATCTGATGTTTAAGGAACAAATACGTAGGAAGGGTAGTAAAATATCTGAGATAATATAAATGTACCAAGAATTTATCGTGTTGAGCAGAGCGTAAAACAATGGCCTTCGTTTGAGGAAACTTTAATAATTTGTTTATAAAGAATAATTATTTTAAAATTCATATTTTCACTTATTTATATAGTTTCATATCTGGCCGTATCACAATGGCAGAAATCTAGAAATACATATCAATAGGAAAGAACTAGAGAGTCGTTAAATTGTTTGTTTCTTTTAAGAATAACACAAAATGCAGAAGAAGTAAGCAATCAATGTATACCGTAAAGGGATGGCACAAATTTTGATTAGAATTATTTAACTTAAATATTTTTTGGTTACTGCATTTGTATGGGGGAAAATGAATGAGTTTTCTGAGTAATGCTGCATGATCATTGGAGCGCATTATTGCTCCGAAAAACGAGTCAATATTTTTACATACAAATGCAGTAACCATTTTATTATTTACTCATTTTGATATTCTACAAAAGGCTAACAATAAAAACACACAATACAAGAAACAAAGTAAGCGAATTTATGCTGCATTCCAAAATAATACACAACTGTACATTCAATAATGCATGGGAACAATATTAATGAGAACACAGCACCTCCCAGCGACCTTTGAACTTGATCACGCGCTCATTACTTTAAAAAATAATTAATCGTGTCTATTTTGTCTACTTAAAATTGAAATTTAGAGTCATATTATGGATGAATGCGCATTGAAACAACTTTTCCAGTTGTTCTGGAACGAATGGATTTTGTGTCTCTGTTGATCCATCTCAATTTGGCTATTCTGCTTGTGATGGCCTGGATTTTGTTTTAATAGCTGAATCAGTTCCGTACGATGTACATGTAATTTGAACAGTGAACTGGCACTGAGTTAACCGCACCTCTATTTCCGTTTTGCCATTGATTGTTTGGAATCGTAATGTCATAATGTGTGGAACATGTTAAGTTCTTTTAATTTAAATGATCAAAAACACTGTATAGAATACCACATTCATTTCGTTTTGAGTACTGTAAGGAAAATATGATTTCTGTTGTGAATGCAGTCGAAATTACAGTACAATTCTGCGGTGTGTCTCAAGTTTTGGAATCCATGACATGGGCCATGTAATTGAAATTTGCAGAACTAAGAAAGTACATTTTGAGGAAATGTATTATGCAGAATGTAAGTATATTTTATTGTCATTCTTATTACCAGCTAAAGAAGACAAATGTTTATACCCTGTTACTTGAATGCTGTCTGTTGGAGGGACCCCAGCTAAGTACATGACCCGTATGGCTTCTATCGCTATTCTCTCAAGGAAATTTGTCAAGCAGCTACTATGTTACAGCTAGGGGAAATAAGACTTTTTCGTTGTCATGACTTATTGGCGCAGACGCTCTTAGTTTTGTACCAAACCATTCCGTTCCATGTTTTCTCTTTCGAATTGTGTATTTTGACTGACTTGTAACGTGATACGTATCTGATAGATACACGATAACCCTTGGTCTCAGTATGCTTTTCTATTCTATGCAGTTGTTATAGACCTTAGAGAGCACTGGTCACAGTCTGAACCATTCTATTTGCGAAAAGTTACGAACATTTCTCCTAAATTATTGTCTACATTATCAGAATGGTATTTTCGACACTGCGTCTTTCACATTTGTCGTGGACATTGAGAATTTCACGTTCATTCGTTTGCTTGTTTGAAAGTTTTGTTTGTGACTCAGTGAACCCGTCCACATCATTACCTTTATCAACTCTCTACTTTCAAATAGACGAACCAGCTTGTTCAGTTTATTCACAAACAAGCCTAAGAAACCAAAAGCTAAAGTAACTGATACATGAGAGTACATTGCTTAAAAGCAAAGTAGTTCCTAATATACGATACCAATTTTAGAAACATGTGTCATGCCAAATGAAACAAGGCAGTATGAAAAAATACTGCAAGATTGTGACAATGAAAAGGTTACGGGGAACAAATGAGCATATAAGAAATAGGGATATTACCTCGTCCCCAGGATCATACACTGGTCTTTCAAGTTCTTTAATAGATTATAAATTGAGATTTTCATCCCGTATATAGAGTCAGTATATTAAACCAGACGCACACTTGCATGAAAAGACTGGTTCGGAGTGAGATAACATTTACCCCCTCCCCACCCACCTCCAAATTATGGAACTAGAAGTTAAAAGACGAATTGGTTGCAGTAGCTATCAGAAGAAGAGAAGAGAATAACAGTGACACGAGAGAGAGAGAGAGAGAGAGAGAGAGAGAGAGAGAGAGAGAGAGAGGTTTTAGAAAGAGTGCTTCTTGTATTTACTTGCTTTTATTTGTATCTGAGGCCAACCTAAATACATGACACATATGGACTGTTATGGTTGCCTCGCTGTCCATCGAAGATAAGTGGACATGTAAATGCAGTCTTTGATGAACATTGTGTTTCAGCTGACCGTTTATCGATTTCTTCTAGTGGGAGAATGGGATTGGCACTGATTTAAACTGGATAGCCTACACGTCTTTCCTTTCATTTAGTTGATACCAACTATGCGACCATAGTCTCTCTCTCTCTCTCTCTCTCTCTCTCTCTCTCTCTCATGTATACAGTTACTTGGTAATCGAGAGACAAGCACATAAATGGCCTTTGTATAGCGCACATACGTACAAATACATACATACATACTAATGTAATATCATACATACACAACTAGAAACGATTCCGCAATGGAACAGTGGTTAGTGTCACGGACTCGCAAACAGAAGGGTGTATGTTCGAATCCTGCTCAGCCCAAATATTAGCCATGGTATATCCATTCGCAAGACGCTGTATTTCGATTGTCTTGTAACCACATATCCTTTAAACGTGGATATAAACACTTGTCCGCAATTGCTTGCTAATGCGACAAAACATATATCCATATGTACTAACTTGAAAAAACGGAGCTTATAAGAGAACACGTGAAAACACAGAATCATCCATACTTACATTCAATAAATATGAACTACGTATGTCATAATTAATACTATTTTTTTTACATGTTATTTAACTTGTAACCTCAGTTTTGTGTGCCTATAACTGTATAAATCACGTAAATTTTGAGACGTTTTCATTAATCACGTGAAATCTTAAAACGTTTTCATTAATCATGTGAAATCTTAGAACGTTTGCAGGAATCACGGGAAATTTTAAAGCATTCGCAATAATGACGTGAAATCAAAAAACGTTTTCATTAATCAGGTGAAATTTTAAAACTTTTTCATATTTACGAATGTATGGATGAGTAATAAGTGAGATTTCGGACTGGAATAAATTATGAAAGTAGGAAAATATGTAATCTAGTTTTTGAAAATAAATTTTCCCAACATCTTCCATAATGCCGCTAAGTTATTCAGCTGCATCCAAAAGCAAAACATTCTTAAAAAAAAGTTGCATTAAGAGAAAATGAGAAAGAAGAATAAGAGAGATCACTGTGAAATAGTTCAAATGATCAGAGTTTTTAAACCTAATAATTATATATCTTGTAAGCAGAGTGTGACACAACGCTGTCCGTTTTAACACATTTGTTACAATTAAATTTATTTATTTGCAAATTATTTATTCGCCGACCTAATACTAATATATGATGGTATTCAAATGGTAGAAACTAGTTATATTTATATATCATTAAAAAGAACTTAAGGACCAGTAGTTGTTGTCATTGTTGTTATGGTGTTTAATATAATTTTTCAGCAGGCGATAGGCTATACATGACGGCCAGTGTAACTGGCGGAGAAAGAACCCGGAAAAACCCGGAAAGAGCCATCGGGAAGATACTGGCAAATTTTCTCGTATACCGATAACTGGCTGAGCCCGAGACTCGAACCCAAGTAGATAGAGGTGAGATAGCAGTGATCCGTAACGGTGAGCGTTTTAGACCACTTGGCCATCGTGGCCGCTAATAACCAGTAAAATGATATTTAAAAATCCATATAAGAATTTTAATTGGAATTGGCCTACTAATAATTAAATATATATACATCTCCCTCTCCCATCTGCAACGGATCTTACCTTTCTCATATCTTTTAACACAACATAAATCTAGTTTTTCGACATTTATGTAGAGTCGGTATACTCAAACACACACTTGAACGGACAGAAAGGGTCGGATTTGCCCCCCCCCCCCCATATATTCAAACACACACTTGCACGGACAGAAAGGATCGGATTTGACCACCACCACCACCACCAAGATATTCAAGCACACATTTGCACGGACAGAAAGGGTCGGATTTACCCCCCCCCCAAGATATTCAAACACACACTTGCACGGACAGAAAGGGTCGGATTTGAAACCCCCTCACCACCACCACGATATTCAAGCACACATTTGCACGGACAAAAAGGGTTGGATTTGACCCACCCACCCCAAAATATTCAAACACACACTTGCACGGACAGAAAGGGTCGGATTTGACGACCCCCCCCCCCCAATCTGATATAGAATTGCAGGTAGGAAAGAAAAAATGATGTAAATTACATAACGTAATGATGAATAGTATGGTAATTATGGAACCAACATAGAGAAGATGAGATATTAGATTATATAAAAGAGAGAGAGAGAGAGTTACTATGAGACTCATATAATGTTGTCCACACGTGTTTTTACCTTTCCAATACAAAAATCTACTTCTCTGGTTGTATATTTTAGATTCCAAATGACTGTTCCTTCTATTTGCTAGCTTTTATTTTTCTTCCAGTAACTACACCATATATAAGCACTGTTATTACTCTTATTATCGCTTCACTGTCCGTCGAAGATAAATTGACATGGAACGTGCGGTCTTCAATGAACATTGTGTTTCAGCTGACCGTTTAGCGATTTGTCATTGTAGGAGCGGGAAACTAGCCCTAATTTAAGCTGATCAGTCCAAACGTATTTGCTTCCTTACAGCTTCAGCCAAAAATATGACCCAAAACTTTTTTCGCTCTCTCTCTTTTATATACTTGTACCACTGTGGACACGCAAGGTCACATTTCTTGTAGCACTTTAATCAAATTATCAAACTCTCTTCACACTGAAATCCATGCCTCAAAATATCTAAGAAAACATCCGACATCCAGAGCACTTCTTCAGAGAATACTTCATTAAACTGACTGTGATATTTTTCACAAAGTTAAGAATGCACGGACAAACTATATTAACGTTTTAAAAAATGCCCAGATGGAAAATTGCTTATTATTTGTCTTATAATTGGAATAGAACAGTATTAACGGTACTCAGGGCAGCCTAGATCCCAAGAAGATGCCAAGAGGAAAAACAAAACAACAGAACGGGTAATCCTGTCTCAAGTTTTCCTGACTGACACAAGGGGTAGACCAAATATAAAAAGAAGGCTAACAATAATTACATCTGATGGCATTGTTATAAATAGAAATTAATACTTTATAAAATGATACAATTGTTGCATCATACTTAATTAAGACACGACCAATACACACAATAATAAATTATCTGATCCCGCTAAACACTTCTCCACACACATCTAAATAACGTTCTCATCATTTTGGGGTGTACACCATGATTGAAATCATGGCGTTTTAATTTGTTTCAAACTTACTGATAAAAAACGCCTTCTGTGTGCAGTGGACGGAGAACTAGAGCTCTTGTTATCCAATCTGGTTCATGAACTGCTTGGAAAATCATATTGTCCCCAGAGGTCATCCAAAATGGTGCTCAAAAATCATGTGTGTGTGTGTGTGTGTGTGTGAGAGAGAGAGAGAGAGAGAGAGAGAGAGAGAGAGATTTGGACTTTTTAACGTAGCTTTAAAAGTTTTTCAGTCATATTGCTACGATTTCTGCAGTGAAGCAGTTTAAACTTAATTTCTAGCATTGGGGCATCATGCCCCAGACATTTAACATCATGTCCCACCCAGTCATGTTATCCTGACACTAAGACGACCAGTCCTCACACTAGTCTCTTAATGCTGAGCGCTTAGCGAGACAGTATTTAGTACCATTATTATAAGTCTTTGGTATGACACAGTGGGGTTCGAAACCGCGACCTCCCACATCCGAGGCAGACGTCCTAGCCACTAGACCACCGGAACGGTCCCCTATGCCCTCTTTAGGATTACGAGATATACTGGAATATATGGGTCTGGTTGTTCTTTTACAACATAGGCATTAGTGAGCGGCAATTTTGTGTTTTCCATCAAATGCCACAATTTTCACAAGGAATCATCCCCAGGCTGAAGAGTTACAGCTCATGTCTTCAGGTCATAGGTTATCTTATGTTTGAGTTTTATTGGCACGACATGTGACTAGTTTGTATGATTATTTCATTCGGTTCCGAAGAGATTGGGTGCAATCGGGCAAATTGTTAGAGACACTAACCTTTTCTAATCCAAAAGAGAGATCAGTCGGTAGATGTGGTTCTCTTCCAAACACGAGAACGAATGGCACCTTACCTGTAGACCCGTGTCGCGTACAAATTGAATTAATAGTTCTATATAGCTTTTCTAATTTCTCTTCTGATCTGGATTGAGAGTTCTCAACAAGTAAAACAGCGTCATATTCCATCACGCACACATATCATTGTTCACTGGAAAATAGGGTGTCATGCGATACCTGTTGATGCTAATACTTTAATATAATTTTATGATGAACTAAATTTTAAAGTTTGCGTACTTATCTGAATAAATGATCTGAAGCATACCGTGATACACTATAGAACTATTAAATATAGTCTCAACTGTATTCCTGGTGGTCTGGCTTCGTGACGGAATGGCCTTTGCAGATCTGGTGAAATCATATATAATAAATAATATATTTTAGCCTCCCTTGAACACCTCAAGTGTTAGCAAATCAATGCAAACCAGCTGCAATGGCGATGTGGTCATTATATGGACGAGTCGTGCTCGAACATTTGTTGAAGATTTTCCAAGCATGCCAAGACGGCATTTCAGGATCCATATTTCCACATTTTTAGGCCATGCATTGCAGTATAAGTCAGTCATTTAGTAGAGCAAGTATCTTGTCTCCGCACAAATGACTTCAATCATCATGCAAGTAGCATTGGGCATCCTCACTACGAGACTTGGAGAGTACCCTCAGCAGTTGTCCATGGTTACCAGAACTGTCTTCGCAGGCATAACTTGCTAATTTCGTTAATAATTCTAAATGGTCTCTACCAGCACGCACATATGGTCGATTAGTCTTTCTTGCATCGTACATGCATTATCTATTTCATTATAAGAGGAACCTTAGATTGAACAACTCTCCAATCTCTGACTGTCATTGCGGCAACACCAGAGCAGGAGTCATTTTCAATAACAACATCTACAAAAGAAGGCTTTACGTATAGTTGCTGGGCAATAGCTACATTGCAGAGAGTGTGTAAGTTTTTTTGTTTTATATTAATAGTCTTGATATCCTCGCTACCAGTCCTGCTGCCGATATACGGCAACCGAGAGAGGTTGAAAGAATCCGAGTTCCTGGATCCTGATTTGTAAATGATATCAAAGTTGTAAGCAGCTAGAGCTGCCAACCATCGCTGACCAGTAGCATCAAGTCAGTACTACGTGGAACTGGTAAATGTATTATTCTTGGCCGGGTCGGCACCAACTCCTACCTCTGACACAACACAGGAGACACAAATTACCATTTCGTTGAAAAAGTTGCACTTCTTTGGGTTTAGGTGGCACTCTTTCATCAGTCTCTGGTACGTGGCTGATGCAGTCCATCTTTGGATTGCGGATCCAAGGTGAAGGCAATCTGACAGAGAATATCTTCTCTGTCCATTCCAAATGCATTTTCTGGAATATCAGCCACACACACGGGTTGCAACGCATGCAAAGTAGCTCTAGGCGGGATACTAATCGTCCTGGCAGTCCCATTTGACACAGACCTTTCAAACCATTCCTCTTGTTGTTGTAAGTCACCAGATCTGGAGAAATGTCAGTCTTAATTCACGGTGGAACCCTGAAGCATAGCACACGTTGCTCGATAAAGTACCTCCTTCGCAACAAAAGTTCGCAATGTTTTATTGCTATTGCCTTTAACAAAAATATGTGATTCAGCGCTATTCAAAACACGTAAACAAAATTTCTGTTTGCTAACCCCATTTATCGCACAGTCAAATACATAAACATCAAACACCAAGAAATCGGCAGTTGAGTTGTCTGTAGAAATCTTAATCCGTACTTGCTTTTGCATTCCTCCAGAGCATGCTTAAGGTAGCTTGTTCCTAGCAAACTGGAAGTCGACTACTGTAGTTGCTGTCTGGTACAACTTATCTCTGGCAGAATGTTACTGGCTATTTCAACTGCTATGAAACCGTCGAACAGTAACATTCCCCCACTCGCAGATTCAACATTCAAAGGTCTGCAATGGACTCAGTTGGAATCGTCTTCAAATGCTTGTCATCAAATGTCTGGATAACTATTGATACAGTCGATCCGGTATCAGTGCATTTATTTTAATACCATTGATGACAACACCACTTGTCCTACTAGTTCTATCGTGTCTGTTCCTTTATGCATAATTAAGCAACATCTTCGCGAGCCTACTGCCGGCCCCCACCCATATGGCTCTTGAAGTTCAAATCACGTTTCGAATGGTCGAATCGAACACGACAATTAAAAGCAATGTGTCCAATTTACCCTGAGCGCCAGCATATTGGGTCCCTCTTCTCATCAGTATTGTCTGCATGTGTGTCTGTATCCCTTACTTTCATGCCTAGTATTATGCTGGTTGTTGGCGGAGGGACATGATACGTACTCCTTAGGCATCTAAACTTCATGTGATAGTTGCTTAACAAGATCCTTTGGTTAATTTCCATGGGATGCAGTTGAAGTGGATACCATATTTAGATATGTAGTCCTCTTGGTGTGTTTTAGCTTATCTTCACGTTGCCGGTTTTTTTATGCAATACGAAGAATAGCTACTCTCAGTCCGTCAAAGGTCTTGAGCGAGTCAAAGGTGGGGACCGACACATCCTTTATAAGTCTGCGTCAGTCCTGTCAGTGTCAGTCTGTGTCAGTCCTGTCCGCAGCATAGCATTAGCACATCATTTGTTTCACTAGGCTTCACTAACCCTTTTTGGATGGCTTTGTTCAATAAATCTTCCAGGTTACAACTCCACGTAGAAATACTTTCGTCCTCAATTTATCAAACACGGTTTAAGTTGTCTAAAAATCTTCTTCATATCTACATTGCCATACACATTTTCCAACTTTGACAAATAATTACTTAATGGATGCTCCTGGACCGAACCTAATAGAAATCGACCCAGCTTCTACCATTCAAGGAACGTCGATTTTCATGGGATACTTGGCTTGCTGTAAATAAGTAGCATCATACCTCCATAAGACATCCACTCTTTCTGTCCCTTGAAAACACAGATACCCTCAAATGATGTGAGACCGTGACATATACGGGACCACCGATCATGGAGACTTTTTCATGGGATGCTGCCAGATCTTCCTTGACAAGAGATGCACCCAATGAAACTGCAAAACATATCATCCTACTTGTAAAGTCATCAAGCTTGTGGAGCTTAGATGCGACCTTTCTTTATCTTTGAACTCCATTTTTACTTGTCAGCCGCGTGATCGAAACAGCGAAATATATTTAGACAAGTCCAACATTGTGTTTCATAATGATATAGTATTTGGCAAATAATTATCGGGTATAAGAATTGATATAAGTGTAACTTGTGTAAAGTTAACTCAAGGTTATGAAATTCAAGAAATGGGTGGAAGATAAAAGAAAAATGGAAAGAGGACAAGTTACACAACAAGTGTGCTAAAAATGACCACTTTGCAAGAATCGTTATTTTCATTAATGGATATTGTACTAGAGCAAAAAATATATATGTAGAATATATTTTGGTAGACTCTACTGAATCTGTACGTTTACTCCGTGATAATGCATCCTTTAAGACGTATAATAAAGTCATAACTTCACAAGAAATATTTCCTAGAAGTGTACAAAGGACAAAAATATTAATGGCGCAACAATTATACAAGCCAGCAGAAAGTCCAGGATGGAAAATTGAATTAATATGAAAAGGATATAATTTCAAAAATAAATATATTACCTTTAATGCAAGGTTAACGTGTAATGATTAATTCGATTTAGAAGTAAAGCCAGCCCTTTCTGAACCTCAAATCTGCACTTCAGACATGAAGTCACAAAAATATTTCGCAATTTTAAATACTGACAGTTGTTTCTAAAACTAATAAATTTAACTTGCCTTGATAAACAATCTTAGCATGTTTCATCAAAGTGGACTTTGGCCAGGCTAAATGCACACTCAAATAATAAATGATCCTAATGAATCAATACAAATAAATATTAATCTATGTAAAGACAGGATGCATATCTATGTGAAAGTCACCAGTTTCTGATGATCAACACAGTATCACTGAAAATATTCACACGTTCACAGGTTTTCTGTATCCACTGGATTAGACTAGACAATATTTGCACACTGTCCAAATGAATGACCGACCAAGTGTGCAGTCGTAGTGTATCCAAAGTCTTAAGACGTCTGTCCGATTCTTACTTAAATTGCACGTTTAGAACCGAAATATATACCAAAGATTCCCGGAGTTAATACATAGCCGAAGTTACATATATATCTGTCTTTCGTGTATTTGAATGCACTTGATCCAGCCGTCCACTCATCATGCACATATATACACCCTCGGCTTCATTACCAATGGTCCCATGGTGAGCACAGTTTTACAGGAATAATCGCGGGTTCTTTGAAACATGAAATCAGTCAAGTGTTTAGAAATGGGTATAATGTGCAGGTGGTTGTGCCGCATGAAGACATTTGATTCCCACTTACCACGTACCATGTAGCATGTAGAAAATTAAAACGTGATACAACTTTTTAAAGGACTTTGATTAATCAGTCACATCAAGTCTAAAAACTATGTAAAATCTGAGAATGATAAGTAAGAAGTTATTTATAGACTATCAAACCGAGTTATCCTCCACATTCGTCTTTGATATTTCACATCGAGTTGTTACGGATATCAGTATCATCGAATACATTTATAATGCAGTTTGATTTAAGTCCATGGGTTTACGAAATTTATATTTCAACTTTTTTTAATTCAGTGGCTGGCTGGTACTATAGTAACGTACATGTAAAATTCGTATAGAATTTCCATTGATATATCTAGGCTGATTACCAAGGTCAAGTTAACAACTATTTATGTCAAATACGCCACGCATTTAGTTTAAATGGAGATCACGAAAATATCACGTGTAACAAGGAGTACATTTTTTCCCGTAGAGGTATTATGCACGCTCTAATTGTTTATTGGCTCAATAAATTGAGAATGTTATATAATGACTGCTAAATTATTTTATACTATAATGATTTTAATTGTTCAAGAATCTTTTAATTATGCAGATTTTGTTGATTTAATGCGCATATAGAGACTATATCAGCGAATACCTTTAATTAAAACAGTCAATATCTACCTGATTATGTGAATTTATTAAAGGACATGAATATTTAAATAATTCTGTTTGATAACGTAAAAATTAGGACATCAGTGGTATAATGCTTTCACGAGATTGCCTTGCAGTAAAAACGTTTTGATTTAGAACTGTGATTCTTCAGTGGTGCTAGCTCGTTAGCATATAAACACATTAGAGCCTTCATTTTGAACACATTTGAACAATTTGTGGATTAATGTGAAATTTATAGCATAATTTAGTTTAACATTCTATGAATTCATACACTGAGTTATTTTAATTATTTCACTTTGTTTGATTTCATATTGTTTGAATATTTTTTAAAACTCGAATGTTTCTTGAGTTTTGCCTTGTCTTGTTACTTTCGCTTAATCCCCTGGGAGTGAAGGAATAAACATCAAAACCTTTTAAGACATAGTATTCCGTGGAGAGAGAGAGAGAGAGAGTTTTCCCCACTGGATATATTTTACACACGAGTGCATCAGTATGGAAGCCTTGCTTCTTAAACCACGAGAAAGTTCACATCAGGGGCACATGGGTGGGCATGCGTGATAGTTATCCCTCGTTATAATACAAATTCTTACAGAGATAGACCCATATACGTTGACAACACATATGTTGTCAACTATTAGAGAATTTAAGTGGACTATTATATAATGTCATTAGAAGCTACGCATTTAGACAAAATAATATTATGAAAGAACGCACGTCTGCAGCTAATGCAGGAATTAAATTACTAGATTAATTGAACGTTTGTAACGTCACAAGAAACGATTAAATAACTATTTATCTTAAACTTGTCTTATCTATTCATCAATAAACCAAAATATGATATATAATTTTCAAAGACGTAATTAGAGCACATTGTTAACTTAACAGGATATGGGATTAGGTTGAAGCGATGGCTACGAAAACGTAGCGAAGAATATAGTAAAACGTCAGGAAAATCAATGTATGATATGTTAAAAGAAAACAAAATAAGTAACTGGCGTCAGCCCTGTCACCCGTGAGCGATGCCGACGAATGTCGAGCATATATCTGAAATCTAGCGAAGCCTTTAAAGATACCGAAACTTCCAGCGAAGACAGTGACGGCAGCGAGCGAAGACAGTGACGGCAGCGAAAATCACCACTAAGGGCAAATCAATTAGATAAATGCCTCTGTCACATAAATATTAATGGTATGCACACCACTTTCACGAAGCATACGAACTGATATACCACGCCGCACAAACGAAGCAGCGCAGCCAAATGGCTGTCTATCTGAAGTCAGTTCCATGTTTAATGGAGCAAGAACCATAACCAAGATATAGAAGCAAACTTAGACATTTGATATTGCTGGATACAAGCGTACAAAGTCTGGCCGCGTTCGAGCTGCTGTAATGCCCATTGATAATTTTTGAACTCATAAATGTAAAGACCGATCTGAAAGAAATTCCATGCAGGCTTGCAGGCAAAGTTTATTATCCTGGAAAGAAACAAACCTGTTATTTTCGAAAGCCTGATCTACAAGCGCACATTGTTATATGTTATAACCCAAAATAGTGTATGTCACTTGACAGACACCATGAAATTCTAACCTCACATCTACATTATCTCCATCTCAATCCGACACCACTCTATGTACTTAAGGAGATAAAACGAAGGATGGGTGAAACGTATTTCATTTATTTTCCTAGGATTGTGTCTACAACAACGAAGTAATAAGTCCATAGGCATATAATTTTCCGGCAATTATATTAAACCATTATTAACTCGACTGGCGAAAGAATGACGCAGACTAATATTCAACAAATTTATACAATGGCAGATCAGGATCTGTATTATTTGATCTACTGGCGGATTAAGGTGTATATCCTTTGATCTACATAACAGTTCTGACTCGCGTCATGCTAGATAAATATATCTTTGATTTGAATATTAATAAGACAACATTTTAAACTTTGGTAGTGGTGGACCCTAAAATTACGGATACCAACACAGAGACCGACATGGAGCAATTGATACCAAATACAAAGGACTGAATCTGAACTATCGTTCCAGTAAAGTAGTTAACTTTGATGTCTTGAAAGAAAGTTTACAGCCCGGACAAGATCAAGGCTTCCGCGTGAAAACTTTTGATCCACGCAAAATAGTACGTTTGCATATCCACCAAAAATTTAGTCGACTACTGCGACTCCATGGTCATAAACTAAGTAACGGAAAAGAGCGAAAGCCAACGAGTTTCCGAATATTCAACAAATAATTCACTTCCATAGAACACAAAGTGAACATTTGAAAAGAATGTACATTTTTGCGAATTTGATCCCAAATGGTCAAAGCGTTATAGCACCAGTCCTAGTGAATAAAATTCTAATTAAATTACAGTTGTGATCGAAATAATATCCAACGCTTTGGTGTTGATGTGGCGGTAGTGGCACATGACGCGGTGATGTGAAAACAGTTGTTTTTAGTTAACGACAATAATATAATCCAATATATCCTTGTCAGAATTCACTATAATACCAAATTAATATTTCTGTCCAAGAATATTATTGATGAACACTTTGTATTTCCGGTCAATAAACAAATGAATAAATAAATTCCAGCCCAAATGAAATAATGAACATAACAACGCAGATGAATCTGCTTCAAGAGTTTACAGCACGAGTGAGTAATTTCTAAATAAAACAAAAATATAAACCTAGGTCGCAATTATCATTTTCTGGAAATACTATGACTTAATGGAAGTTTCCATTCTAGAACAATCTGTTACTAAAATTATAATATAGAATGTGGCAAACATCAGGCAAGCTAGGTATATTTTCGGAGAATTCCAACAACCATGACCCTGACCCAAATACATATGTTTAGTTTTATTGATAATGATCATAATAATGACCCACTACAGACGCCAAGTTCAGCTATGAACTCAAGTGCGATGTTGTGCCTTGCTACCAGAGTGATGCCGTACTCTGAAACATCAGCGATGCAGCGCGGCCTTGATACAACTTTACTATAAAAGTGCTTCCGTTCATGTGCATTACCGCTCTGTTAGCGAAACTGATGCAGCACGTCCTATCTGCTTTCCTGCAAAAAATGATGCCGTGCGTGTACCTATCTACCGATCTCATTCATGCACTCACAAACCACTCTTGATACCATTAGCTAATCGTGATGTACAAATTAAAGAAAAATATACGTTTTCTACTCTTTACCTGGCTGCTGAGACTTTGAAAGTCAACTCAAGTCGTTCATACGATGACCCAAAGATCTGGGAGGAATGCTCTGTATTAAAACGTTAGCAAAACGCTGCATTTGTATTCTTGGGACGAGGAGACCAAGTACATTATTTCACTTGTGGTATTTAAATACACGAATGGGAGTATAAAAACTAAACTTTCCTGTGGCATGCAAGATGGTCTCTGTTCTGTCAATTCCATCCGTTGGTGGGGCATGACTATTATTTCCATGTGCCACCTGAACCACGAGAACGTAGTTTCAAAGAACTGTTACATATTTTAGTTAAAGAACAATTAAATCCTTTACGATATAGACTTCGTAGCTAATTGTACCTGAATGTAAAATATAAAAGAGATTATTCGTGTAAAGATGTTCAGATAGTCAGACATTCATCAACGAATACCTGCCTACCGTAAGATTGTGGATGCTACGACCTCTATCTACAGCATGACAGAAATACACGGCATTCCATGGGCAAAAGTCCAGGAAAAGGTTAAAACGTACAGGAAAACCCAAAACTTTTGCATGAAGCATGCTCTCAAGTCAGAACTCCTTCACGATATAGGATGTTTGCTGAAGTACTGACCGCATTTCTTCGAGATCCTTTCTCCTTTGCTGTTAATGATCAGTTTAGAAGAACACATTCCGAATCTACATTTGAAACAGAGAGTTTCTCAGGATAAAATTGAAACGCAAACTCAGAATCATTTCTTAGTTTCTGAACTATTGCTATCTCCACAGTATAAGAAGACTGATTTTAGGGAAAGGCTATCACAGACATGAAGCGCTAAGTAGATATACATTTTACCATGACACCACGTTTGTACTCAGTGTTACAGTGTTGAAAAGAAGTCGATGACAATGCAGGACATGGAGGATTGCCAAACGATTTTGCAACAGCTTTTCTACATCTGCTTCCGATAAAATTTGACAGTCGGGCTGTGTGTGTTTAAGTGTCTACCTTTCTCGAATTTCGTTTACCAGCATATTAACTGCGGGTCTTTTATGAAGAATAAATGCAATAAACACATGGCCAAAATAACGGTATTTATACACAATAGACACATCGTATTTAAAAAGTGTTGAAAATATGGACGAAAATAAGTTGTATATGTTCGTTTTCGTTTTACTTAATTCACGCTTGATACTTACCAAGACGAGTAAGGCCTTCCAGGGCCCTAAGTGTCACTGGCGCCAACCCGCCCTCCAACAAAAACAATATAAATATTCAAAGCTCAATGTTATCATCACAAATTAATTTAAATTTGTTCTTGTGCTTCAGTTAGGCTGGTGCCCTACGCACGTGCTTAGTGTGCTCAATGGGTAATCCGGCACTGCCAGGAAGTGTGAATAACCAGTTAGTTATACCGACAAATTGACGAGTGGAAAGATACAAAGGACGGGAAAATTCATCACGTCACTGGTGGATACAAGAATCGGATGACGTTGACAAAGACATAGTGTGTCACTTATCCAAGAAAAGAAGTCAACTTAAGAGTCGGCGCATTAAGACATGTCAGAAGTGAAAATGATATTGGAAACAATTTTAGAAAATGTGGAGTAAAGCTTCAGATAGAGAAATAAATACCACTAGTCCACTAGAATGCCATTAGTCCACTAGAATACCACTAGTCCACTAGAATACCACTAGTCCACTAGAATGCCACTAGTCCACTAGAATACCACTAGTCCACTAGAATACCACTAGTCCACTAGAATGCCATTAGTCCACTAGAATACCACTAGTCCACTAGAATGCCATTAGTTCACTAGAATACCACTAGTCCACTAGAAGACCACTAGTCCACTAGAATACCACTAGTCCACTAGAATGCCATTAGTCCACTAGAATACCACTAGTCCACTAGAATGCCATTAGTTCACTAGAATACCACTAGTCCACTAGAAGACCACTAGTCCACTAGAATACCACTAGTCCACTAGAATGCCACTAGTCCACTAGAATACCACTAGTCCACTAGAATACCACTAGTCCACTAGAATGCCATTAGTCCACTAGAATACCACTAGTCCACTAGAATGCCATTAGTCCACTAGAATACCACTAGTCCGCTAGAATGCCACTAGTCCACTAGAATACCACTAATCCACTAGAATACCACTAGTCCACTAGAATACCACTAGTCCACTAGAATGTCATTGTGTAAACAGAAACGTAGGGGGAAGAAATAACATTCCAAGAGAAAGGAGGGCCAGTGAATTCCACAGGACCTAGAAGAACACCAGAGATTGCATGTTGATTTAATGTGACAAACATAACTTGAGAATATTGTACACATACTTGTGTATATTAAGTTTTGGTCATTAAATTTGTGCCACATTGATGCATGCCTTATATATCCAGTATCGAAATCAGGACAGAACGGTAATAAAATAGTTGCAGTAAAATTTAATAATGATAAATCGTGTTGAACAGAGGATAAGACGATGGCCTTCCTTTCATCCCATTTTGACAAAGAAATTATTTGCAAATTATTTATTCACTGATTTATATTGGTCCAATAACTGGCCGTATATTTGGGGTGGATATGAGCCATGTTTTAATGTCAGCAGAAAAAGAATAATTGGTTAAAAAGCCCGCATAATATCAAAACAACTAATATATACTGATAAAGCTGTCACGACTTTGAATATACTTTAATCAAGAGAGAGCGAGAGAGAGAGAGAGAGAGAGAGAATGCTTTTGCTAAAAACGAAATTCGTAACGAATTATCTAGGGTTGCATGCAAATCAGGCATTGAAAACACCAGACTGGTGCTCAGATGTTACTCATCTTCATTTTGCTTCAGATGCAATGGATGTTCTCGGTGGTTGGATGAGAAGATAAAAGCAGGGTGAATTCGCACTCACACTCGGAACGTATCTGCGCTTCCCACAGTGACAGTTTAAAATTGAATGTAACACCTTTCTACCTTTGCTGGTTTAAATTTAGATTTAACATTTGGCAAATATCCGTAGGAAACGAGACAACGTTTGCCCCTTCATTCGGATATATTCTAATTTTTTATATATAGGTAGCGACAAAAATAATGTTACTTAAAATATAATTTTTTTCTACATTTAGGTTTACCTGGGTTTTAAACTTTGACTGAAGCAAAATAGATAAATTCAATAAAAATATTATCGAGTTCAAAATAGTAGAAATTAAGGCTTCAATTTGATAATGGTACAAATATATATATATATTTGATGAAATGATATACTTAAATTCGATGAAATTATCCTTAATATACATTGTCCCATGAGGTTTACCAAAGGTTATGGTGTGATTTTAATTTGCAGATTTATGCTTCACACATTACATATTGCAATATTGTTGTTAGGTGTCGAACTAAATTACGCCAATGCACTTTCACATCTGTTTGGTATAAAATGCTACATTTACTTCTTATAGTAAGTACGAAATATAGGAGCAGTGTTGTTTACAAAGTATGTACAATCAATGGGTTTATCAGACCCATTCAGTAAAAGCCACCTTATGTGCACTGGGACCCTCATTTGCAGAACAGTAGGGTACGAATGATTGGTAGGGATTCATAACGATGAAATGCTTTTACTAAAAAGCGAACTTATTCAGGTTTTCTTCCCTGGTCTAGAACAACCTTGCCGGTCGACATTCGATGACAGATGTCTGTGCAAATAACTTTTTGCTTCTTTGTTTCTTTATTGTAAAGCATGCAAATTCATTCTTTTTGGTTTTTCTTTTTGTTTTAAAGCAGCACCCACACCCCACCCAACAAAAAAATCTTTAATTTATATCTTTTACGTGATCGCAGTTGCGTTTTTTTTTTAATTGTTGTAATTTGTAATTAGACGTGCAGTCGAGTTTCCAGATTTGTATGTACTTTATCTCGCAATACATGTTTAGTCTTAGGTTTTATGTAGAAATCGTCTTATTATCCTCTTAGGTTTGCAATAACCATTCTTTTCCACATGACACGCGTTTACATCTTTCATAAATTTTCTTACCCTAATATATGCATGCACGTATATATGTATGTATGTATGTATGTATGTATGTATGTATGTATGTATGTATGTATGTATGTATGTATGTATGTGTGTGTGTGTGTGTGTGTGTGTGTGTGTGTGTGTGTGTGTGTGTATGTATGTATGTATGTATGTATGTATGTAGGTATGCATGTATGTATGTATGTATGCATGCATGCTTGCATTTAATTACGAACATACATATGTATGTATGCTGGTGTTCGTACGATATATATAATCTACGCATTTGACCGCTGTGGTGGCCAAAGTGGTAAGAGCGTCCGCCGTTGATGCGGGAGGTCGTGGGTTCGAACACCGGCCAAGTCATACCACCGACTTATAAAATGGAATTTGCAGCTGCTTGGCTTGACGTTCAGTTTTACAAGGTTAGTCTTATGACTGGTAGGCCTGGTGTCATGATAATGTAACTGGGTGAGACATCATGCTACATGTCTGCGGTATGATGCCCCCAGTGCTAGACATCATTATTAACTGCCATACTGCAGACATCCTAGCGAAATCTGATTGTCAAAACTACGTTATAAATCCCCATCATGTATTCTATTTGCATGCTATGCTTATTGTCTGTTTAAATCTTTGTGTAAAATATGTCTTATATAACAGTGTATAATATTATCTCTATGACTTATGCACTAGTGGATACTAGTATTTATATGACTGTTACGCATCAGTGTAGACTAGTATCTCTATGACTGTTATGCATCAGTGTGTACTAGTATCTCTTTGAATGGTATGCATCAGTGTATACTAGTATCTCTTTGACTGTTATGCATAAGTGTATACTATTATCTCTATGACTTATTCATCGGTGTATGCTAGTATCTATATGACTGTTATGCATCAGTTTATGCTAGTATCTGTATGATTTATACATCAATGTATCCTATTATCTTTATTACTATTAAGCATCTTTACTGGTATCTCTATGACTGATATGCACCAGTGTATAGTAGTATCTCTATAACTATTATGCATCATTACTAGTATCTCTATGACGGTTATGCATCAGTGTACACTAGTATCTCTTTGACTGGTATGCATCAGTGGATACTAGCATCTCTATGTCTGTTATGCATCGGTGTATAATATTATCTCTATGACGGTTATGCATCAGTGTACACTAGTATCTCTTTGACTGGTATGCATCAGTGGATACTAGCATCTCTATGTCTGTTATGCATCGGTGTATAATAGTATCTCTATGTCTGTTATGCATCGGTGTATAATAGTATCTCAACGACTGTTATGCATAAGTGTATACTAATATTTCTACTACCGCCCAGCGGTGATGTGCTGACATCACACTATTGTACCCATAGTTGGTAGACTCGTTGGGGGCGGAAGCGTCTTATTCAATCCCGTACGGATCCAATGAACCTGTACCACTGCCCATCAATGGCTGGAAGTCTTCCTCGATGAAGTCAACGGCCAGGGCGGAATGGCTCCAAGATGAGCTCAACGACCAAGTGCCAGGGCCAGGGCGTGTCATTATATATCAGTGGATTTCGGCTGTGGTCATCCAGTCTTGAGATGGATGGGCTCCGCCACGCTGGATCTTACCCAAGACACACCACATGAAGACAACTAACGATTCTTCCATACCGGACTGGTCGCAGCACGGATCAACAATGACCGCGATTTACGCTGCATACCAGGACGGAGGTGACAAGTATCCTACTGGTGCCCCCCACTACCACGATCAGTGGGAGAGACAAAATCATCATCGGTACATGGAACTTTAGAACACTGAGGGCAGTGGGAAAGTTGAAAGAACTTACACATGAGTTGGAGAGGTACAACTGGAACATTATTGGTCTCTGCAAAGTTCGCTGGGAAAACGTTGGCGAAATAAAAACAGATGAAGGGCACAATCACTACTTCAGCGGAAGAGGGGACAAGCACAATCATGGCGTTGGATTTCTTGTCCACAAGGGCAATATTGTAAATTGCTGTCCAGTCTCAAGCAGCCTCATTACCACTCGCTTGAGGTCGACTCCCCTCAACATCACAATCACACAGGCCTATGTACACACATCTAACTATGATGACAGGATAAATTTTACAACTAGCTGCAAAATGTCATTGGCAACTCACCCAAGAAGGATGTTTTGTTTGTAGAAGGAGACTGGAATGAAAAGGTGGGAGTTGATTACGGACAAACTGGAAAAGCACATGTGGACCCTTCTGCACCGCAGAAACAAACGAAAGAGGACTCAGGCTTTTGGAGTTTGCTGCCTACAACAATCTTGTGCTAACCAACACGTTCGGCCCTCACAAAGCATATAG
This sequence comes from Sinohyriopsis cumingii, assembly GCA_028554795.2. NCBI lineage: Eukaryota > Metazoa > Mollusca > Bivalvia > Unionida > Unionidae > Sinohyriopsis > Sinohyriopsis cumingii. The sequence continues at coordinate 60,990,653 of CM068833.1, read as the reverse complement.
AAGATGGACCTGGCACATTCCAAATGGACAACATGACAACCAGATTGACTACATCGTGGTGAAAAAAATGATTCTGCAAAGGACTAAATATCTCCAGAACACAAAGTTTCCCAGGTGCAGATATTGTAAGTGACCATGATTTATTAATGACAACGTTTCGCCTCCACCTGAAAATGATCTAAAAGCATAACCAACCAAAAATCAGATTTGACCTTTAAAAATTGAAAGATCCAAAAGTCGCAGAAGCCTTCCAAGTAATGATAGATGGTAACGTTGCACCTTTGATAACTCTGGACAACCAAGACACCGACCTCGAGTACTCAACAACCACATTCAACACAGCTGTGACAATCACAGCTAGTGAGATCTATGGCAAATAGCATCGAACAAAGAAACACTGGGCCACAACAGATGTCCTTGAACTATGCGACAAAAGAAGAGAATCGAAAAAGGGAAAGGAGATCATGAAGGAGCTAGAAAATACAAGAGATAAACAACATGATAAGGAAAAGAATGAAAAAGACAAAAGAATCCTGGATAGAAAGACAATGCTGCAAAATCAACGACAGTCTGAGTAGAAATGATAGCAACATGACATATTAAGTGATGAAAGATCTCACAACCCATGAACAACGGAAAACTACCACCATCCAAGAAAAATCAGGAAAATGGCTCACAGAAGATAAAGAGATCCTAAAGCGATGGACAGAATACTGCTCACAATTGTACAATCGCAAGACCCAAGGGGATCCAGCAGTACTAAATTTCCCTCAGGCAGAAGATATTGATGATAACCCCATTCTTGGCGAAGAAGTAGAAATTACAGTTAGGTCACTAAAGAAAGGAAAGTTAGCTGGCGTTGACAACATACCAGCAGAGCTCATTCAAGCAGGAGGAGAAGAAATAGTCAGTCCTGACATCAATCGTCAGCAAGATATGGCAGACATGAGAAATGGCCCACTACATGGATTCAAACCCGAGCAAATTCATGTTGAAGAGAATTCTCAACAGACTAAAGCCTCGAGCAGAGAAAATTACTACTGAAGAGCAGGCAGGTTTCTAAGCAGGAAGGAGCACTACATAACAAATCTTCAGTCTCAGACGACTCCTTTGCGAGAAATATCTTCAGCATCAACAGAATCTATACCACGTCTTTGTAGACTTCACAAAGGCCTTTGATAGGGTATGACATGCGGCCTGATGGGCAACTAGGAGGAAGTATAACATAGCTCAAATCTGGTACAGATTGTTGATCACCTCTATGACAAAGCCAACAGTACTGTCCTCATCAATGGCAGCATAGGAGATTGGTTTCGAACAACAGTTGGAGTCAGACAGGGATGTATTCTGTCACCTACCATCTTCGTCATTTTCCTGGAAAGGATCATGGAGGATGCCTTGCATGACCACAAGGGCACTGTCAGCAGCGGAGAAAGAACAATTACCCACCTTCGCTTCGCAGATGATATTGATGGATTAGCAGGAGATGAAAAAGAACTGGCTGACTTGGTTGTGCGCATCTACACAACCTCCAGAGCATACTGTGTGGAGATTAGTGCCGAAAAACCAAACTGATGACAAACAACACCAACGGCATCAGTGCAGAAAAAATATCAGTGGGCAGAAGCTGGAAAGAGATGCACGCTTCAGGTACTTGGGGTCAGTTATCACATATGACGGCTCCAAACCAGAACTACTTTCAGGTTTGCCAAGACAACAGCCGCAATAACAAGGTTGCGACCAATATGGAAATATACCAACATTGCTTTTGGTTCCAAAATAAGGCTGATGCACTCGATTGTCTTATCCACCCTTTTGTATGCTTGTGAAACATGGCCGCTCACATCAGATGTACAAAGAAGGATTCAAACCTTCGAAATGAGATGCTACCGCAAGATCTTGGGAATCTCATACATTGACCATATAACCAACAACAGGATCTAACGAGCAATCGGATCCTATAAAGACCCTTGACCACTGTAAAAAAAAAGCGTAAACTGAAGTGGTACGGTCATGTCTCAAGATCATCTGGACTGGCGAAAACAATCTTGCAAGGCGCAGGGCAAGGGTTCAGAAGAAGAGGCAGACAGAAACAGAGGTGGAAAGACAACATTAAGGAGTGGACATGCATGGGATTTGGAGATTTCCAAAGAGCAGTAAATAACAGAGAAAGATGGAGAGAATTGGTTGTAAAGTCAACTGTGATGCCCCAACGACCTCTTAGGTTAAGGGTTTGATGATGATGATGATGATGATGATGATGATGATGATGAATATTTCTACGACTTATGCATTTGTGTATAATTGTATATCTGTGACCTATGCATAAGTGTATACTAATATTTCTATGAGTTATGCATTTGTGCATACTAGTATCTCTATAACTGTTATGCACCATTACTAGTATCTATATGATTTATGCATCAGTGTATACTGCTATGTCTATGACTGTTATGCACCAGTGTATACTAGTATATCTTTGACTTACGCATCCTTGTATACTAGTATATATATGACTTATGCATTGATGCATACTAGAATCTGTATACTATATGGAACTGTGGTAACTTTGCATGATGGGTGTAGGAATCGTAATCCAAGGGTATTGGCTTCAACATGCGCCCAGACCAACCAGGGTCAGCTTCATCGGAGTGTCCTGGGTAATAATGTGTTTTGATTGTTGTAAAAAGTTTTAAAAATGTGTAATATAACTTTGTCAGTAAAACTTTATGTTGCTTATATATGTATATGCGTGTAGTCCATTGTTTATCTGAGTTATAGTTCTTTCGCAAGTGTTATTTGTTGTTATGTTTAACGTTGAATAAAATATATTATGTCTTATAAACAGTAATAAATATACATCAATTTATTGGATGTTTAGGGTACTTTGTAAACATAAGGGGGCTTTAACAGCATTGTTATTTTTTCCTTCTTAAAGGGAAGTGATGAAAGATAAATCAGTAGGCATCCACGAGTTACTTCCCGTTGTGAAACAGCTTTGAAAACAGGACCATATGAAAATACCAATGGAAGATCCTCTCCGCGGTTAAGTATTGAGCCTCTCTCTCTCTCTCTCTCTCTCTCTCTCTCTCTCTCTCTCTCTCTCTGTGTGTGTGTGTGTGTTGTTAGGATTTTTGACGTAGCTTTAAAAAAAATCAGTCATATCGCCCTGATGTCTGCAGTGTGGCAGTTTATGGTGATGTCTAGCACTGAGGCATCATGACGCAGACACGTAGCATGATGTCCCACCCAATCTCATTATCCTGACACCAGGCCGATCAGTCCTAACACTAACCTCTTAATGCTGAGCGACAAGCGACCATTTTTGTAAGTCTTTTGTATGACTCTGCCGGGGTTCGAACCCACGACCTCCCACTTCTGAGGCGGACGCTCTAACCACTAGGCTACCGGAGCGGTGGTTAAGCAATGAAAAACATGTAGGTAATCTAAGAAATTACTCGCGTAATTAGACCACACTTGTTCTTAACTGAATGTCCTGTCACAAAATATCCCACTGTATTGTGACATTTAATATATTCCGGTACCTATATCCTTATTTTATAGGGAAATGAAAATAATTGTAACAATTTAATACTTTTGAGCTATATATATATATATATATATTTTTGTTTCATGATATTGTATCCTTCATCGAAATATAGAGCCGGAAAAAAATCCCCGTGGTTTATACACGATAATTTACATACGACTGACTCGGGAATGTGTCATTATTGGTGCCGAGAAAAAATAATCGTTTACTGGGATCAGTGCCGGATTGAGGACAAATGAGGCCCTGTGCTAGTTAAGTTATGAGGCCCCTTACTTGGGCCCTGAAAGAGGTAGGCCCGGTAGGCCTACACAGGTAGTCAGGCATACATACTCTGGGCCCTGAAAGAGGTAGGCCTGGTAGGCCTACACAGGTAGTCAGGCATACATACTCTGGGCCCTGAAAGAGGTAGGCCCGGTAGGCCTACACAGGTAGTCAGGCATACATACTCAGGAAGTTTAGGATGTTTTGACTTTTGAAAAACATTTGAAAAATTCATCGTAAAATTTTTATGTGTCAGGAAGATGGGGCCCCCCTGGCCAACGGGGCCCTGTGCTTAAGCACACCTAAGCACAATGGTAAATCCGGCACTGACTGGGATCTGTTATTCTTATAATGGAGATCAGCAGCTTTCCGTTTGTAGCATTCACTTGCTGAAGTCGACAAAATAATAGGTAGACACAACGGTGCATGCAGTTGAATAGAAATTATGTTTAACCTGCAACTTTGTGAAAAAATTATGTTTTCACTTTAAAATTGACTTTTTACGTGTTCGCTTCAAGTACAATAGCGTCTGTAGAATGAATTTCTGATGGTTCCCAATCGTCTTACAATTTTGAGGTGAGGGGTCGTCCATTACTTATGTCAACAAAATGGGGGGGGGAGGGGGTTTGAAGAAGTTTGACAATTGTTGACATGGGGGAGGGGGGAGTTCAAGATAAATTGACGTCAACAATGTTATTTTTTTACAATAAAATTTAATAAATCAAAAAATAGGAAATTAGTCGGTGCGTTGGTATGGCACACACTCGCTCGCCCGTCAACAGCCCACCAGTTTAATCCTAAACTGGTTGAGCTCTTGCCAAGGAAGTCATAGTCTTGCATCATCATATTTTGTATTTATTCAATGTAGATTGTAGACTGTAGACAGATTAACCACATATGGTATTAATCTGAAGAAATTAATGAATCAGCCACTATGCCCATTATAACAATTGAGGAACATTTGGCTTCCCCATGGGAAGATGATATAAGCTAGAATATAAAGTCTCGATTTTTTCATGAATTCAAAGTGTTATAGTCAATTTGAAATGTTAAACAAGTAAAAAAAATGTATTAAAATTTATTTGTAGACCTTTTAATTTCCATAATTCTATTTTTAGCATAAAAACCAGCCGTATAAAATATTGTTAGTTTGTGGGGGGGGGGGGGTAAAAAAAATTTGACATAATTTTATTAGGGGGGTCACTGAAAGTTTGACAGTTGTTGACCGGGGGGGGGGTGTAAAAAATTGCCAAAAATTGTTGACATAATTAATGGACGTCCCCTAAGAAGAAGAAACGCCCGACGACACAGAATGTCGTCGTGGGTTTTTTTTTTTTTTTTTTTTTTTTTTTTTTTTTTTTTTGATAAAACGTCAGACTCATGTGCTCGAATCAAGGGCTCACGTTAGTGTGGAAACTGCAATGATTACGGTCACAAATGTTGCAATCAGGCATGTGTAACTTACTCCAGGGCGCGGGCCGGATAAGCGATTTTTGAAGTCACTTTTATGTTGCATAGAAGCGGAGAAAACCAGATGGCGGGATGTAGGTTGCACGTGCCTGGTCTATCTTGTGAACCAAATCAATATCCACGTGATTGGTAAACCATTAAATCATTGTATACAAGAGACGAAGGGAGGAAAAATAGTTACATAGTACTGTGAGACTTTGTAAGATTGCACAGTAAGAAAGTTAAACAGATACATTTGTGTGTACACATCTTTATGGGCACGCGCGTGTGTGCGTTTGATACAGTTGAGAGAGAGAGAGAGAGAGAGCTGCTTGTTCATGCATAGCACAATAAAAAGTTCCCCGACAAAAATAGGTACGCATAGGATTTTAATATTTTGTTTTACTGTTCATTGATCATTATTCATAACGTTTCCCACAGAGAACATACATGCCTACTAATATTTGGAAGTCCTTTCACTTATCCCCATTTCTACATTCCTAGACACTTATGAGACGTCTTTAAAAGAAAAAAAATGCAGTATTTATTGGCAATGGTTTTTCTGAGCTAATTAAATAATTTATGTCAAGAAAAGTGCAGATAAATTAAGAACATAAATATGTTTAGACTAATTTTGATGCAATTGTTTAATGACAAACTTAAATAAGTTCTTATAAAACACGAATAAACCCCATCCATATTGATGATATGTGGAAGAAATAATGCAAACTCGCCACGTGCACCGAAAATACGGAACTTTACAACAGAAGAACTGCGGTTTTCGTGTAGATCTCGCGCTACGAAAAAGCGCTGTAACCTTCATGACTTTGACCCAAGGTTAAATTAGTGACGAGATGTGCTGCAGAGTTGTTTTTGCGTCCTAATACGGCATTTCATGTATGAACAGAAACTACGACTGGTTAAACAAATATACGTAAATTCCAAATTTCTATCAAAATATTAATGCGTATTTTCGAAGTTGTGAGTTTGTGACCTTGATACCAGAGTTAAAAGCTTAAGGGATGATGCAGCGGAATGAATGCTTTGTGTTTCATGATAAGATATTCCAAGAAATATGAGCCCCCCCCCCCCCCCCCCGAAGAAAGCTATCTCTTGGTTTCGTCAATACAAGACTTGACAAGTTATTATTACACCCACCTTGTAATGTTTAGAACAAAATATTTATGTAAGAAATTAATATGACTATAGCGTGTGATATCATTACATAATGCTTGAAAGGGATTATATAGAAACGATAACATAATCTTAGAACCTGTAAATATTTTACGAGAGTTTTCATTAACTGATGGTATTTATTAACGTTAGTCCTGGATACGTAACAATGAGGTAGACATTTATCTCCTTCATTAAGAACATAAAATCACGACGGAAGATAGTAATATTCATCACCTATTTTCTGCGACTGACATAGTGTACACTTTATTTCGTTATAGGAAACTTTAGACCATGTACCAGTTTCAGTAGAAAATCTAAGCCATTGGAGAGCTTTCCATTCTTGTGAATGCCAGGCCTAAGTATTTATATTCACATATACCATCAAGATAGGCATTTATTTATTTTGCAATGTCTGATCTTGTTGTTTTGGAACAAATACAATACAATTTATTTTCTCTGTATCGAATATACGTAAATAGTTATCACAATATCTGCTTAAACATACCAATGGTATATAGCAAGTCAACAAGATTATCTGCACAAATACAGTGTCGTCAGCGTGGAAAGCAACATAACATTTAACATTTACAAAATCAGTGTCTCTGGAGTACATCACAACCTGTACACCCACTTACCAATACAAATAATTCTAGTTCATTTAAGAAGAAGGAGAAAAATAATGGAGATAACATTTACCCTTGACCTACATCTGAAAAACAAACAAACATAACACAAAACGAATCAATAACACGAGAAAAAATCAAATAAAACAATCAGAAACTGCATTATTTTCAGAGGCAGATAATTTGATATAATTATAAATACTTAATATAGCATTTAAACATATTCGCAATACAGTATATGCCATACTCTAGCTCTAGATACATTATCAAAGACACATTTAAAATAAACAAAAGTACAAAAAAGTCCATTCTGAAATGTTTAATAAATTCAATAAGGTTATCCAAAAGAAATATATTGTATATTGTGAAATATCCATTCCTGAATCCAGCTTGAGTATTAGACAGTAATATATTATCATCAATGAATTTTACATACTAGAGGAGGCAACTCGTGTTATCCAATATATGTCGCCAGTTAAAAGCACTGAAATATCAGATCGATCCGCCAAGATGTAGATAGGTTAACATATCGGAATCTTAGCTAGAGAAGATGATTGCCTGGTGTCGATAAGACATATTTTTGCCAACTTGAGGGGCAGTCAAGCTCTTCTTGGTTCACCTATACTGGGATTTTAGTATATACCACGTACAAATTAAAATAATATAATTTTAAAAATCTCTCATCTATTTTTAATGAAATTTCTACCACATGCTTAACTGTCCTCTGTCCATTTTCATGATTTTTTTTCAATTAAATTAACTACGATTTTAAAGAAAACGCTATGATATTTAGCTGAAAGAGCATTCTCTTTAAGTTCGAGAGGTTATTTGAAGAAATACAAATAAAGATGGCATTTAACACGGACAGCAGGAAATTGATATATATGTACGTTCTACATGTATGATTTCAACTAGTTGGTATATCTTTATTAAATTGTTTAAAATATGAATGAAAATAGACTATAAATTAATCATACTCGCTTAGATATGTGAAAATTGCCAATTATAGAGAAAACGTTTTACAATATATTTTAGGGGAATGAAGATTGATCATCGGCATGTGTATACAGCATAAATATAATGTTTGTTCAAATAATGCGTAAACAAAAATATCTGACAGAGGCAGGGTACAGCTCTCCTAATACTGTTCAATCTTTCATAAAGTTGTAGAATGCAATGTAGTCTGTTGCATACAGAGTAGAACCTTACTAGAAAATATAATTATTGGAGGTCTTGTTACTTGATCTCTTTTGCGTGCCCTGAAAATAAATAATTGTTGAATAAAGTGATGACGTTGCAAATAAAGTGCACATCCCAGAACCAGCGAACTTTGGAAATGGGCAATATGGTAGATAAAAACAAAACATATTTTAATGAAATCCCCGATAATCCATAATTGTTCTATCACAAATCCAATGGTACAGAATGCTCAGAATGAATTTCAATAGTCTTAAACGTACTGATGTATCCAATAGTCCTGCATATATCACAGTGATATAATCCAGAATGACTTGAACGAGTCCACACTAATCCTAAAGTACTAATTTGTTCCCAAAACTCAATGAGCACGTTTTAATTCTGATGGTAATGAAAGTAATGTGGTTATTACTGAATTAAATACAGTTGTAAGTGTTTCAAAGCCAATATCAACACTAACCATTCTTTCTCGATTATGGGGTAACCTATGTAGCGCTTAGTTAATTTTGTTAGAAACATATCATATTGGGATGCTCCACAAGTTTTATCTTCTTGAATCAATACTAGACCAACCACCACATCACTTACATGAACAAACATGTTAAATAAGTGACTGATATTGTCAGCTGAATGAACCATAAAGTCTGGATATATAATTTTTCGAATTTGTCAAAAGATTCCTGACACTTGTCAGACCAAGGATTTTTTTTAGATCCTACTCAAGAAATTTATCAGACGATCGGCAATTATGGAGAAATGTGAACAAATTTTCCCACAATGTCAAGCCATACCTAATTCTCGAATCAGAGCTTTTGTTAACAGGCACTGTGAATTTAGAGATAGCCTTGATCTGAACTTCTGCGGGCTTAACTTGACCATGTCCAATAATATGTCCTAAAATTGTTATAGAAGCAAGGCAAACTCACTTGTACCTAAATTAATTGTAAAATGTGCACCACTTAGTCCATCAAATTTTTTTAGAGTGGTTTCTGAGTGATTTTTCCAGATGTCTTGTAATTGAAGATGTCATCGATATATGCGTCACAATTATCTATATCCGATGCTGTCGAATTTATTAAACGCTGGAATGTTGACGGATAATTTTTCATACCAAACATCATTACTTTACATTTATAAAGTCTATCTACAGTTGCAAAAGGCCACATTTCGATTGCTCTTTCCGTGAGTGGAATTAGACAGAATCCATTGAAAATGTCAAATTTGGCGAAAGCACTTGCATTTTTTTAAATATTTTTTTCAATGCAGACATATATTCTTTGCTCTGGAAGTGAATAAGTTTTGGTTACACATAAATTGATGTCAGTCACTTCTAATAATGTTACAATGTAATCCGCAATATAAAACCTAAGGACAATCTTAACCTAGGATTTCCCCGTAGTCCCATAAATTGACGTCAACTTCTTACAGTGTTACATAACCTAGGATTTCCCCGTAGTCCCCATAAATTGACGTCAACTACTTCTTACAATGTTGCATAACCTAGGATTTCCCCGTAGTCCCCATAAATTGACGTCACCTACTTCTTACAATGTTGCATAACCTAGGATTTCCCCGTAGTCCCCATATATTGATGTCAACTACTTCTTACAATGTTGCATAACCTAGGATTTCCCCGTAGTCCCCATAAATTGACGTCAGCTACTTCTTACAGTGTTGCATAACCTAGGATTTCCCCGTAGTCCCCACAAACTGACGTCAGCTACTTCTTACAACGTTGCAACTTACCACCAATATTAAACTTATGGACCTATATTCAAGTCTTTTCCTTTATATTTGGTGGTTATGACTTTGGAGATGCGGTACTTAAAATATCTTCATGTTAAGTGGTTTAAGCGGTATATAATATGATTATCTCATTATACAATGTTGCCACAGTAATCGTGATGATAGCCGGAAAACGTCGTCAAACGATCGAATGATACCGATAAAGGATTATAAGTATTTATACACGGATGATTTAAATGCTTTCGTAATTTTCGATTTATCTTCAACACGCTTTAGAAACATATAAATGAAAAATTCAGGATATCCATGAAAGTTTTAACTTTAAAAAAAAAAACCTTTTTGATAACTTTTTCTAAAGAAAGAATAACACCAGATAGTGTTAGTAAACTTCGAGGTAGGATATAATCTCACTGGGTGTTACAAAAAGATCTGACACGATGAATATGCGTACTGGTGTACCATTTTGGATCAAGATAACCTGCCAAAGTGAAGCAGGTTTATGCATGTAGTTACATAACAAATACTTTCAAAATTAAGTTGACATGATTTTCTTTCATCGAGCCATCATCTTAAATGCTAATTTCTATAGTATTCGCACGCACAAGATACCGTTTGTTTGTACACCCTACCACTTTTAACAATGGAAAGCATAAACGATATCAAAGGTGCTCAAAATTTAGTCATTTCATTGATGAATTTATAATTTATAACCTTGTTGCTATCGTGTAACTCTTAAGCATAAATTTATTTGTTTCATGTTTTGGGTAAATACATAGTTTGCTTTTGGTTTCGTAGGGATTATTTTTTTTACACATGATCATTGTTATCCCTCTATATTTTTGTCCGTAAAACAGATTCTTATACAGTATTTTGTACACAGGAGCAGTTTGCTCATGTCCGTAAAACACATTCTTGTACAGTATTATGTACACAGAAGCAGAGTGCTCATGTCCGTAAAACACATTCTTATGCAGTATTTTGTACACAGAGGCAGAGTGCTCATGTCCGTAAAACACATTTTTATACAGTATTTTGTACACAGAGGCAGAGTGCTCATATCCGTAAAACACATTCTTATACAGAATTGTGTACACAGAGGCAGAGTGCTCATATCCGTAAAACACATTTTTATACAGTATTTTGTACACAGAGGCAGAGTGCTCATATCCGTAAAACACATTCTTATACAGAATTGTGTACACAGACGCAGAGTGCTCATATCCGTAAAACACATTCTTATACAGTATTTTGTACACAGAGGCAGAGTGCTCATGTCCGTAAAACACATTCTTATACAGTATTTTACTGAAGTTGAAGCAGTACCTCATGTGTGTCGTTTGACCGAGCCTGGTGTATTAAAATGGAAAGTCTGTTTGCTCTCATCGTCTGATACTTATTATGATCATTTCGTATTTTGAAACAGTGTCATTGTTTAAAAACTTGTTCAATATAACACATTTGGAACATACATAACACATTAAATGGAGACTGATTTTATGAAGATATTCAGAAATAATGCATTTTTAAAGCAATTTATTTACTCCTATTTACCACCCTCCACCGAAAAGAGGGTCATGTGAGACTGAATCGTTTACATGTATTTATTTATTGACTGTGATCATTCTCACGCTGCACAGCTTGGAGTTCATGTGCGGTAGTGAGACGCCAGTCTAACATGAACGTGATTTTTAACCTGATCTCATTGAACGCAGTAGGTACAGTGATCGGAAACACTCCCGTATGTTTCTACCCGTATCAGTTTTGAAAACAAACGGCATCAAGGACATAACACGTAATTTTATTTATCAATTTATACTTTTAACCTGATTATTTTCAGTGTGTCAGAAATGCTCAGCTTGTTGGCATTTCGAATCAAATGGGAGTCTCTTTAATAACATGGTCGGCATACTTGCATGAGTGAGTCTATGTTTTCAAGCAACAGGTGTGACGTGGTTAACTGTTTTTGATCATCTTAATTATGCCGTAAATTTTGGAGTTACGTTTCTTTAGACACACGTATACAAGAGTTCCTGTCTTGTATTTGTTAAATTTAGAATAACAAATATTTGTAAACTAGACATTGCAAATATTGGACGCAGACGACACAGTTTTTATTGAATTGAACTGTTCTATAAACCAGAAAAGGACTGAGCAGACTCTATACTTGCCTACATCAGGAATGTCCTTTTGGTTAGGAACGTCAGTAAAATGACAGTGTTAGGGACCCTTGGTGACAATCAGGTTAGAAATTATAACACGATGAATGAAATGACAAATATTTGTGCATTTTTCTTTATCATTGATGCTTTTCGTTTCTACAATCGGTATGGGAAACAAACAATCGGGAGGGTGTGCGAATACTATAGTAATGAACATTCAAGATAATGTTATGTATATTTAACTGTGTGTGCTTAACTTCTGACCACGATTTTTAATTGTAGATAATGTAAGCAGCATGTTTACATATCTAACATTTGTTCATTATTGTAATTGTTATTTGGTAAGATGTAAATAGGATGTCAAAATAATATTCTGGACCCAGTCTTGTTTACAATTTCGACTTGCATTTTCCATTGGAATGATTCACATCGAGGCCAAATGAAAATGTGTATAAATAGGGATTTTGATAAACAAATAATTTATTCCTGTTTTAAGATCAGTCTGTTGGAATCGTTTCCTTTTTTTTTGTTGTTGTTGTTGTTTGCTTTGAGAGGAATTATGTACAATATACATTGTAATTACTAAAGTGGGTTTATTGTCAACCGATTCCAGGACATTTTGGATTGTACCGTTGTGTTATATCGGGACATTTAATAATATTGTAATCCGTCCCAGACATTCTATGTTTTTTTCACTTGTCATAGGATATTTAGAATTATTTGGAATTTATTTTATTTCACGAATACTGTAAGTGACTCTTGAATTTTCAAGTGGTATTGTAGAGAGATAAATCACTTAAATTGTTGGTTTCACTTTATTTCTGTTACATCTTTGAAGACTTAGAGTCTTAACAATGTCTTCATGAAGTAAGTTAATGTTAATCGAATTTTGAAAGTAGTTTAGTTGCAGTTGCACGCATAAACCTAATTCACTTTGCTGTGCTACAAAACTGATGCACGCTGTACGCATCATTGATTATGTAAGATCTGTTTACCACGCAGTGATATCATAAAGATTACTAACAATATCCAGCTTCTCTCTGCACAATCGTTTTCAAGCTCAAACTTTAAAAAAATACGCTGCATTTTCATTATGTATCTTTCAAAAGGTTGTAAAAGTAAAGTTGGAAATCACTGAAGCGTCTGAAACATCGGTGCAGAAGTACACGGAAACATCGATGCAGAAGTTCAATAAAGCCGTCAGAAATAATTCTACATTGGTAACATTCGGTCGTTTCACGAAGTTTTCCAGCTATCAACATTATTATTATTATTATTATTATTATTATTATTATTATTATTATTATTATTATTATCGAGGTAACATCTAATAATGAAATAAGCACCTTATAATTACTGATTAAACCATCCAACAATATATAAGTACCGAATATAATGGTCATAACCGTCAAATTTGAAGGGAAAGGACTTCAGCGCGGAATATAAAGATATGACCGAATAAAACTGAGAAAGAGCCATATAAACAACAACATATAATAACAACGCAACTGCATATGATGACAACACTGTCACATATGTCAAAACCACCGCACATAATGAAAAAACTACCGCACACACACACACACACACACATATATATATATATATATATATATATCTATATATATATCTATATATATCTATATGAGGATACAATCACCGGATGTAAATGCTCCATCCATAATAATGAGGACGAATAACGTGCGTGTGTGTGTGTGTGTGATTTGGATTTTTAAGGTAGCGTTCAAGAAAAAATCAGTTATATCGCTACGATGTCTGCAGTGTGGCAGTTTACAGTGATGTCTAGCACTGGGGCATCATGCCGCAGACATGTAGCATGATGTCCCACCCAGTCACATTATCCTGACACCAGGCCAACAACCTGTCCTAACACTAACCTCTTAATGCTGAGCGCCCAGCGAGGCAGCTGTTAGTATAATGTTTTATAAGTCTTTGGTATGACTCAGCCGGGGTTCAAACCCGCGACTTCCCGCATCCGAGGCGGACGAACAACACAAGTAGTCGTAGCGTTCCATAAAATCATACAATTTGTGATAATCTGGATTGGCATATAGGCCAGAACTGGACATAAGTTTTGATCGATCGATCGATCGAGAGAGAGAGAGAGAGACAGACAGACAGACAGAGAAAGAGAGAGAGAGAGAGAAACGAACATTACATACATTTTGCTCAAAGTCGGCAACATTGTAATATGCATGGCCTAATTTTCTATCTAGCTCTGGTGAATCCAATTCTTTACTACTGCTTGACAACGGACCATTCATATTTGTCGGTTGATAGATAAAAGCCTGGAAAGATGTGAAAAGAATTTCATTTGCTAATCACATTGCATGCATTCATATGCCACTAAATGTCGCTAATTTTCTCCTTAATCGAAGTTATAAAGATAACGTATTGATGAATTTTTTGAATGAAATTAAAATATAAAATCTACAAATTCTCACAATTGTAAGCACCTTTGTTTCCGATTGAACGTAACAGTGACTTAAGTTCTCAAACTGGCAACTGATGGACCGGCGACTTTTCTCACTCGCTAGTCAAACGTTAAAACACTGCATCCAACTGACTGCTGATATCACTGGCTATGTGTTAATATTAACTCGTATTAACTATTTTGTTGCAGAAGGTCTGGCAGTTCCCTGCCTGCCATGATACAACATATCCATGTTCAGTTTGCCATAACGTCATAATTTCTTCATTTGACGAACAGCATACAAACCTTATACCCAAATACTTAACTCTGCAGTTCAGTGCATACCAAGAGCAGAACATAACATTTTATACAACTGTTTTCCGTCGTATCAGCTGAGACAAACGTCAGTCGAAGCAGTAGTCAATACGTGTATACATTCAAATCATAAACTGGATTAAGATTAGTCTTAATCTGCATGCAACTAACCAGGGTTCGAATCATCTTAATCGTCCAGTGTAATGTTTAATTGTTAATCAAGCGTACTCATCGTCTAAATATGAAAACCGCCCAGTTCAGAATGCCTAGAATGAATGTCTTGTTGTGCAGATATAACATTTTAAATATCCAGTCCTTTACACGAAAGCAAAAAAAAAAAAAAGGCCTGTTCGATAAGGGTTGTTACGTCTCTTGACTTATTAAGTCCTCTAATTTACCCATGATACAACGCTCTTCCGGCGAGCAAATCTATATGCTGTGATGGAGGCCAACAAAGCATCGAATTAAAGTTATCCAACAGTATATAATGTGTGTATATATCTTATTAATCACGTCTTCATTTGATATCAATTTATAAGGTTCTCATCAGTCTAAATCGATCTATGCTAATAAAAATGTGTTAAAATGCAAAATAAATTTATTTTTTATTTTTTAATCAGTATCGCATGCGAATTTTTTGATTTTCATATCCTTCAAACGTGCCTCTACCCATGCCGCTTTGCGATGGTACCACATATTTCGATGCTAATACAATAGATTTGAAGAAAAGATTTCAAGCTATACAACAGCATATAATATGTGTAGATATGCTATTAATGACTTCTTCATTTGTCTGTCCGTTCCCCTAATGCTTTCCTATATGAACGTTGCCGATCTTCATATGCTTGCTACATGCGTCTACCCATGCCGTTTTGCACTGGTGCAGTGGTGCCACATATTTCGATGCTAATACTATAGATGTGAAGCATAGAGCCCAATTATACATATAATTTATTCTGCATGGACAATACTGCTAACTATTAAGTTCGACCTTTCTTCAGTAATTTCAATTTTGTTCCGGAAATTTCCTTTGTTATGGTAAATTTAGGGACTGGATTTTGACAGAAAACAAAACATGAAATCTATGATGTCTGGTTTTTTTTTTACTCATGTTAGTATATACAAGTATATAAGATGATTTATTCATTGACAATTGGCATTCATAATCTAATTCAAACATGTACGTGATATTTTTAAAAAGCACATTCTTATTACATATCAGACAGAACTGATAATTTGCTTTGTTTCTAACGTGTCATCTCCTGACAAATCTTATTCATATTCCTCTTCATCTAAGCAAAATATATTTCACTAAAAACTGATTATTACATTATCTAAGTTTGCCAAGATAACAACGAATATATTTAAATATGTGTATGAGGATTTATAATAATAATAATAATAATAATAATAACAATAACAACAACAATAGTAATAATGCTTTAAATAGGAGAATGTATGTGTTATGGGTTGAATTTAATGATAATAATATAAATTCAGTCTGTGAAACACATAAACACGCTATCACACTTTTATCTAAATTTAAGCACTCAAGTTGACGCATTCGTAAGGGGTATTGCTCACCGGAAATAGAGATTGTAAATTCGTGCATATGGTGTCTGTTTTCAATTCACTGAAGAGCTCTTCAAGGGAGTCTATTTTCAGGGGCGGTAACAACCCTTATCGAACAGGCCACCGACGCTTTTCAATAATTTCCCGCCCTTTCCTGCCCTTAGATCGGGGTTTGTGCAGTGTCATACGAGTATCCCATGCAGTATCGCATAATGTTGGATGCAAGCGGGAGTGAGTTTAAGTGGATACCCTTCTCTCACTTCCCTATTTAATGATCCACATTCAGTAAAAAATATTTTAATTTAAAAAGTATTGCAAATAGTATCAGGAAAAAACAAAGTAGTCCCCTCCCCGAAAAAAATAATAATGCAAAAACAAAACCTTACAAGGTATACAAAGGTTAAAAATGTTAAATCATATCAACTGAAAACAACAAATTCCATTGTAGTAAATGACACTGCCGAAGTTGTTTTTCTTTGAATAATAAGTGCTAATTAAATACTTCACATTAAGTATTAATATTTACATATTGGAGTAGTCTCAAAACCAGTACAATCCTGTTTCTCTTGACAGTGATATAACGACACCAATATAATAAAACAATTTAGAGAGTTATAATTATTTTCAAGCAGGACAAGAATCCGTATGAATGAGGCAGCGCGCGCTAATGGTTGTATAATATATTTGGACCAGGTTAACATGAGCTTTATTAACACGCCCCTATTTTTAAAAAATATTTAGCTTCATCAGATCTCCACATTTCATCGGTATTAAACAAACGCGGGTTAAATTTGGCTGTATATCGGCAGGAGAGGTATGTAGATTTAAGATAGGACATTGAATAATACTGTTACAAAAAGGTAAATTAATTACGGCAGATATTTTTTTACAACTCTATTTTCCATCGGACGTAAGTCAAAACAGTTTACATTGACCTAGCTTGCAGATAAGGGTATATTATTCGATTTCTTGCTGGAATCAAAACAATTAACGTACATGCTGGATATTATGTTTATTAACTTTAGACTGGCTACATCTTGAAAAACCTACTTGTTTTTAACTTGACTTGAACCACCACCATTGAATAATTAGAGTTTTCATTTTTTTTCAAGCGTTCTGTCCCTGGATCATTCATACAAATATATTTTTTTTATAGTGTTTTTGTGTTTTGTGGGTTTAACGCCTTTTTTTAGCACAGGTTAAGGTATGCGGACATAGGTGAGATCTGAACGAGCTTTAAAGGAAAACACCTTACTCTACTCGGCCCGTCGTCAAATTTGAAAGGTATGCATATATTATCACAGGTAATTGCACAAAGGTATGCATATATTACCACAGGAAATTACACAAACGTATGCATATAGTACCGCAGGTAATTACACAAAGGTATGCATATATCAGCACAGGAAATTACACAAAGGTATGCATCTATTATCACAGGATATTGCACAAAGGTATGCATATATTACCGCAGGAAATGACACAAAGGTATGCATATATTATCACAGGAAATGACACAAAGGTATGCATATATTATCACAGGAAATGACACAAAGGTATGCATATATTATCACAGGAAATGACACAAAGGTATGCATATATTATCACAGGAAATGACACAAAGGTATGCATATATTATCACAGGAAATTACACAAAAATGCAGACAGTTCTTTAAACTTGAGATGTTTTGCTACAAACCAAACCCAATATCAGCAAGAGCTTTTTGCGGATCCGAGTTTAGTCACGTGAACCTTAATACTAGTGACATAATCGGTTTGGTGAGGAATGGTCAATAATGTTACAAAACAAGAATAAAACGTAGATAAAAATAAAGAAACTATTAAACACATAAATGGGAATAAAAACAAAACAAGCTTAAGAAGATAGACCTACAGTGGTGTGTGGGTCATATAACCTTGTTTAATCGATATCAGTAGCTTTAGTTGGATCTGACACGGGCTCCTTCGCAATTAAACATAACTAAATGAAATGATATAAACTTTACGTTTCCTCATTTGCTGATCGATATAAAGTTTGACCAATTACTCTGTTTAAATATATAAAAGTAAGTGAGAAAAAAAATGAAACAAAAAGGTAGACCCCCGCCCCCCCCCCCTTTTTTCCCCCCCGTAACACGTGGTAGGCCAGGTCAATAGACAAAACAAAGCAAACTTTGACCGTTGAGGCTAATAACCTTTATAATGGTCCCATATACTCTGGCATGATAGCTCCTCAGACGGACCTGATTATCAAAAATATAGCTTGACAAAATAAAACTACACAAAACAAAAGCAAAATAAATACAAAAGGCCAAACAGGCCAAAACGAAATAAAATATTGACCTCATGCCTAGCTTGTGAGTCCCTGTTAGTCTGTGAGTCTCTGTAAAGCTTTTGATCATTTGTGGGAACTTGAGGCAGACCCGAATCGTACGTGTGGACCGTGTTGTCAAACCCGTGCCGCTCTTGCGGGTAAGAACCATCCATGTGAGACATATGTACTGATGCATGGGTCGTACTTATATTCGAACGGAATGACCTACAAGTAAAAGTTTAAGACCACTGAAATTCAATTTCTGAAGCAAATGGGGAAAATAATAATTAAAACAAACGAGAAATTGCATCTTCAGGATGATCTCTAATTTTCTTTCAAAGAGTATGGCGTTGCTATTGATTCTGATCCTCTATTTTTTCTTGAGGGAATCAAAGTAATAACGTAGTAAGTATTATTAATAAATAGCTTTAAGACTTAAAAAGTCTCCTTAATAGACATATTAATTACAGAGATATGATATATACATGAGCTAATAAGTGCTCATTGTTGAAAGTTTATAGCCCTATATTATTATATATTAAAAATTAAATTAACTGTAACTGTTTTACATAAACTTGTCTCTATTGAGAAGACTCAGGTCTGGGGTAAATTTAAAATAAGGCAGACTGTATGGGCAATAAACCGTAAGTTACATGACATACATCTGAGACCTATTAAAGTTGATTACCATCAGTACTGTGATTGTTTTCAGAAGGTGGATTCATCTTTTGTTCAGATTCCGGATTGTTATCAAAACACACAGACACAGAGGCATATATATATATATATATATATATATATATATATATATATATATATATATATATATATATATATATATATATATATATATATATATATATATATATATATATATATATATGTGTGTGTGTGTGTGTGTGTGCGTGTGTGTGTGTGTGTGTGCGTGTGTGTGTGTCAACCGCTTGGTTTCAATGTTTTGCTGGATACGCGGCCTTAGAACATTGAAACCAAGCGGTTGAAGCGAAGAAGACTAGAAAAAGAAAGCCATGCACAAATAAAATTATCTTTTGCAGCCGACACATTTTCTTTTAAATAATTCTCTAAATTTCCTTAATAGCCTATAATGACTACTATAACTATGAAAAATCCCGGCTATAATTTGCGCTTACATAAATTTACATAAAATAACAGATCTCATTATGGCTCATCGATTTCTAGGTTTATAAAAATATTTTCCAGTATCAGCAACAAGTTGAAATAAACTAGCTGAAACAAAATAAAGTTAAAGTTTTAATTCCTGTAGAATCAGCCATGTAAAGTTTTTTAAACATAACCGTTTTCTGTTTTATTTGTTTGTCTTGTCTATGTTTTGTATTTGCCTTTGAAAAATACTCATTAAAGAGTCGAAAGCGCTTAGGCCAATTAGATACTAGTTTTGCACTGTTCGTTGTTAGTTTATTGCATTTATCTTAATCAATCCGTGACACATGTGATCCCTTGCTGGATCCTGTGCACTTGAAAGGATTGCTATTCGCCATATGATTTGTATTATATATATATATATATATATATATATATATATATATATATATATATATATATATATATATATATATATATATATATATATATATATATATATATATATATATATATATGGTCATGATCATGGGATTAATATTATCTATGGTCAGACCATAGATTTTCCTATTCATTGATATGTTGTTTGTTTGATCTTAAATTTATTCTATTAGATCTCAGCTACTCGTAACAGTCGATCGTTAATTCAACACTGAAGTTGTTGGAGGCTAACATTTTCAACTCCGATCGCGTCAGCTCTCTGGTTGTTTGTTTAATTATGCAATTCGAGTGTTGGAAAATCACAAACGCACTGAAAATATTGTAATCGCTCTGTCATGTGCATTGTATAATTTAGTTAGTCATGAATTCACATCATTCTAATAATAATATAAGCGCCCAAGCCAATTTTATTCTATTTATCTAACTCCTATCCAACGACTAACCACCAACCGATATATAGTTACAAATAGTCTTAAATTATCTAACAGAAAGAATTGAAACCATCAATTTGAGAAGAAATTTAAGTACAGTTTTAAGTAAAATCAGAAAGTCACTTATTTCTCTACAATATAAAGTAAAAATCTCATGAGACAATTACAGTATTTTGAATTAAAACCCAAATAATCATGAATGTCCTATGATAAGTCTCAAATAGATTGAATGTTCTGAATGAATTCTTATAGTCTTGACTTTTCTGATATTAGACACTGATGCAATCCAGAATGTCCTTGAATGAGTTTTTAAATAATCCAAATTAGAATAAATCTAAAAGAAAAAATGGGCACTGTAGTTATTTCAATGAATATTTTAAAAACACAATTCCTCTGAATGATATATGATGCCAACAACACAACAGCAAAGTAGGATCATGGATTCGCACAGACTGATATAGAACAGGAATTAATTATTTGTTTTTCGAATTCAGATTTATACACATTTTCGCTTGACCTAGATGTGACTCATTCCAAGGTCAAATTCCAATCTAATTGTAAACAAGACGGGGCCTAGAACATTTTAACCTCACATGCTATGTAAACATTCCATTTACATCTTGCAGTCAAGAACAAATGTTTGCTAAGTAAACATTCTAGTACTATCTGTCAAAAGTGTGCGTATATATATATATATATATATATATATATATATATATATATATATATATATATATATATATATATATATATATATATATATATATATATAATTCTTTCATGCACATTCAACTCTACCAATCATAATACTACTTACTCATCGTCCTTTCCGGTGTCCTTATCCTTGGAATTCACGCATGCTTTTCTCAAAGCCCTGCCTCCAAGAAAAAGTACTATTACGACTACAATTACAACAGCTGCAACGCCGCCAATAATGGCGTAGTCCTTGACCGAGAGAGAAGAAGGAGAGGAGTTTCCTTTGGGTTTGATGAACTCGCAATTCTCTCCAGAAAAGTAGTAGTCTGAATTTGTATCCAGACACCTGTATGTGTAAAAATGTATAGACAAGTCAATTATACGACATACAAGTTACACATTGTCGAATTTATAACCAGACACCTGCGTGTGTAAAAATGTGTAGCCAAGTCAATTAAACGATATACAAATTATTACACAGTGTTGGATTTGGAACCAGAAATATGTGTGTGTGTAAAATGTGTAGACAAGTTAATTACACGATATACAAATTATTACACAGTGTCGGATTTGTAACTAGACACCTGTGCGTAAAATGTGTAGACAAATCAATTACACGATATGCAAATTATTATGCAATTGCGTATTTCTATCCAGACACTTGTGTGAGTAAAAATATGCAAACAAGTCAGTTACACGATATACAAATTAGTATGCAGTGAGGACTTGGAGTGGATAATAAGATCACACCCGCCATTTTCCAGATATAATTATAATAGTATAATTGTCACTGAAAATTGGAGACGAGAGAGTCATTTTAAGAAAAACAAACTAATCTCTATTCAAAATCGAAAACTTGAATAAATATTAAATGAACCCCTATTTACTTATTTCTAATAGATATATCCGTACTTTTTGTAACTTTGTTTCTACATGAATTAGGAAATAATTCATCAGTTTTTCAAATGTATGATTAGACAAGCCGCGAAGGTGCGAGTCAATTATAACGGTACATTTGAATAACTGTTCAGTATTTTGTCTATACATATAGAAAAATGTATGGATGTACCTAATTTAATCCACATCATAATCATTTAGCAATTGTTAAAGATGACGTTTTGGCAATGGGAAATTATAATTAACATGTTAAATCGTAAATTGTTGTTTACTTTCTCAGAAATAAAATGAACCATTCCAATGTAGATGCAATTACAAAACCAAGTATACACGAATATAAGACAAATGGATATATTTAAAAATGTTGCAGAGATATTTGACCACCCTCTTGAGTGGAAGTAATGGATATAATTGATCGAAATTCATCAATCTTGATGAATGTCTGGCATTCTCCTGGATCCTGCCTTGTGTATGTAGTGTGTGAATCAATGGATGGGGAGAAAAAGGACAAAGAGAAGAAAAGGCAAAGTGCTCTATACATTTTATTTTTAAAGCAGTGTTACGTACACAAGGCCATGAAATAGAAAAAACCAATGCGTATGTTTGATGGGGATGCTTCAATCTTGTGGAGTGGATGTAATGTATATTGGATTTAATTTATATTTGATTTAATTTAATTGTTTGTAAGTTTTATTTTTTTAAAGTTTCTTTACATGTCAATGTATTGTAATTTTGTTTACTTGGAATTTTGTGTAGTCAAGAAAATTCAGTTTGACCTGACTCTTTTCGAGGACACCTATTAATAAAAACACTGTTTCTAGTTTTGACCTAGTTCCTGGGCTTGATTGAGGGTCAAGAAAACAACTTCTGGTGGTGAAATCGTGGCTGTACTGTACTACGTGCCATTAGACTTGTATATACCTTCTAAATCTTTATAGAATGTCATCACGTGACCCTCATCCATGAATGTGTTTTGCGTTTCGAGTTACTGTATATTCTTGGTTTATAGAGATGTTTCTCAGTTTGGGCTTAAAACACTTGACGTCAAGATGTTCGTTTGTTTGTGGTCAGTTTGGGAATTAAATTTTAATGTTTATTCGAATTATTTGGATTCAAAAGGATTAGTTGTTTTTCCTCGAAATATATGAGTGCTCATACAGAATTCTTGGACAAAGACATTTCATTAAATTTTATTGGGAAATTCAAACACAGGATTATTGTTTGCGAATAGCACAGAACTGTAGACACAACAGCAAATAATAGCTACAGTATACGTCATCGCCGTCCATCTTGGATTTTTCATCGGGACTCGAACTTGAATCCTTTAGAACAATTCATTACTAGGACTTCTAATATTTAATTCGTGGATTATTTTTGGATTTGATTCTTAAAACCGTAAGTTCTTATTTTAGGAACAGATAGAAAAATTTCAGATGCAGAAAAAAGCCGACGCTCTATAGAAATTTCATTAAACTTGCATGTAAGTGACTTTGGAATATGTAAACCACTCCTTGCAGTATAAACTTTGTTTTTTTGTTAAATATATTTTAAATTTGCCTTTTACTTTCGGGAATGATATGTATGTATCAGTGAGTGCCGTTTTACCCGTTAAGCACACTTAGCACTTGCTTAAGGAACGAGCCCAACCCCTGATGATAAAACCGTTAAAATTGAATGAATTATATATGACCACTTCGATCTGCTTCTACGAGTATTTTGATTTGATACTGATATATATTCAGTTTCATTTTGATCTCGCCTTTGCTTAAAACTATTTTGTATCAAGTTGAACAACATATGTAGGAACATAAATGTTTCTTCCATGTTTATCTATGTACCAGTTATTACTCTCTCTCTCTCTCTCTCTCTCTTTGTTTGGGCACTCAAATGTTGATTGCTCTGATGGGCTGAACTCTTAAGGGACATTTAGGCGGCTGTTAAAAAAGAAGGGTTACTGTCATCGAAATCATTGAATTGTATAAATGTCTACTTTAACTTACATTCTTTCTCTGTCTCTATCTCTATGACACACACACAAACACATACACACACTTAAACCGTATTAGCTATACAGTATATGACGTCACCAGTGAACTGGTAGTCCGGTCTGTAACAACAAGGTCATAATTCTATTTTTTTTCTTGTATAAAGTCATTTGCTAGTAGAAATGAATGTTCGACCTCTGGCGTCTAGCTGAAATGTTATCAATCTCATATGATATCAGAATATTAAAATAAATCGTTCGTGGTCAGTTATTTTTTATTTTAATTTCTCGCATTGGTTTTAGTCCTATAACATTTTATTGGGTCGCAGCATGCCGACAATGTTATTTTTCATGCGCGATCGTAAACCACTTTTTGATAGTTGTGTTTTCTAGGTATTGTTTAACATTAGATTATTTAATTATCTTCATTTTGTTCTCAAAGAATGTTTACAAACGCATTATAGCATCATGAAATTTATTTTGAGAGAAAACTGGAATTTTTCGCTTCGACAAAAATCCTGCTTTTATTTTTAAAAGTATACTCCTGAAGTTTTGGATTCGACCTTAGTGCCAACACAAATATAAATTGGTGGTACACATACAGAGTTGACGGTTTTCGTAGGTTATCTCCCATTTTCTTTATCACAGGTACATCTCATGTATATTTGAATTGTTTAATAGGTTTGTTGTTGTTCTATTAAGGTAATATAATAAAAAACATTGTTTAATATCATTGTAGAGTCTGAGAGCCATTTGAAAACACGTTTATCTTACCTGCACTTCAGCTTGCCATCTCGATGGCCAATATAACACTCTCCATCATTGTGACAGAAAGTCCTATTAAGATCACATCTGTCTTGACAATACATCCTTCCCCCAGAGGACTGTTGGCATGTATATCCAAAAGTGCAGATTGTCGGTGCAAGAAAGGAACACAGACTACCCATGCTGCCATCTGTTATACCAAAAATAAACAAAGGGAGTTTGCTATCGCATACGGTCATTCTAAATTGTGTGTTTGCGTGACGTGGAAATACGGTACTGTAAGTATGCAATAATGGAAATGCGGTACTGTAACCATGCGATAATATATAATGCAAAACATCCAAATATTTGGGAGAAAAGGTTAAGTTTGCAATATTAAAAAACCAAGAGAAAATGCCAATAATGAATATAACAACCATCTTCATCATTGTCATAGTCATCGGTTGCTGGCACGCTCTTCATGACGCCAATCATCCCCATGCCTTATCATCACCACCGTCATCATAAAACATCATGGTTTTCGACATCGTTGTCTAACTTATCCTCCTCCTCCTCCTAATTAGCGTGTTGATTTTTACCTCATATGCTAATTACACACTCGATTCGCACCTCAGTGGTTCTGGATTCAATCACTGGAACACGCACAGGCAAGATTCGGTTGCTGCACGTTGCTTCGGGGGATTAATTTATGGGTTTTCCAATTTTCTTTTACCTCAAGATGCATGCAAGTTAGACCTTCGATTGTGGAAAAAAACTAAAATTTTCGTGTAGTGTCTGTAATGTATGTCTACTTGTGTGTCTGTTTTTACGTCTGTTTATCTCCTTCGTTATATATATATATATATATATATATATATATATATATATATATATATATATATATATATATATATATATATATATATATATATATATATATATACAAACATATGACACAAACTGGCATCGGTAAGAAGTCTGATGAAAGGGATTGCCGGTTATACCAGAACGGATGGATTGGTAGTCAGCTCTATGTGAATTCCAAGACGTTTCAATATTTTTTATGGATATATTGCAGAAAATCTAAAATTAAGTAAAACATGATAAAATATAAGACGTTATCATGTGTAAATTATGTAAAATGTATATAAAATTGCAGATAAAGGTAACATTTAAAATCCCAGCAACATGAGAATATGACTGGAAGAAACCTTTATTGTCGCTGGTTTAATGAAAATTTAGATGCAAAATATATAAAAACCTGCAAGTAGAGTGAATGAAAAATTTTCGTGTTGAAATATATGACATTTTTAATTGGATAAAAGAATAAACGTAAAGGAAAGAAAAAAGAATTTTGGAAAAAAATTAATATTTTGCCATATTCCGTTACTGAATGGTTATATACATTTTTCTGCTTGGAAGCAAACCACTGTAATAAATGAAACCATTGAAAACAATCAAAGCTAGTCGGTAAAGTTTATAAAATGCTGACTAGGTTAAGCCTGCCTTACTAGCTAGTCCAGTGTTACGGTTTAATTGGCATGACGATCTTGTTTGATTGCAAAAGAAATTCTTTTGCATTAGATTTGTTAAAATTTGTCCAAATTACAGTGCTGGAGTCCGAAATAAAATTGAATGCATTAACGAGACTAAATATAGGAGAACAAAATGGCTCCTGGTCATTCTGTCAGATAAAAGTGTTTTCAGATTAACTAATGTTCGCAACAACTTTATCAAGTTGCATTTCTGATATAGTTATAAAACGTACACGAATTATCTTACCCTCTAACTGGTAGGAATAGGAATTCCTTCGAAGTATCTCTGGATGATGGCCAGATATGTTCAAATTCTTTAGTACTGCTGAAGCATTATTCGCTATGAATTTTATTGCATTTTGGATCACAGTCAAGTCTGGTCTAAAATTTACCCTCAAATCGGCAACAACGCTACCATTCCTGAAAGAGGAATAAGAAACCGACTGGTGCATCATGGGTTCTCTAGAATGCCATTATCCGAAGGTTTTGTAGAGTGGTCTTTATTTCAGTCTCATTTACCATCTACTGGAAATAGGTGTCCGCCATTTTGTGGGTCCAACACGCAGAACAGTATTAATGACATAAATTGTAATTTTTATATTTTGCTTTATTTGTAATAGGTCCATATAAATGTGTATGATGTATACTATGCCATGTCGATTTGCCCAAATCCCAATATGATCATGGAGTGATCTTCTCCCAACATGACCAACCCGTTGGCGGGTAGCGATTTCAAGGGAAGTAATTATGAGAACTTCGACACCGTATTGAAACTACGTGATGGAGGTAAGTTATTCTGTATTATAGGCACCTGTATCAACATTTGCTAACATTTATGACATGGTTGGCGTTTCATACCCTGTATCGGTAAATGCTATACTGGTATCACATACAAATATTAATAAACTTTTTTTGTGTGATAAATGCCAATACTTTCTGAGGGCATTCGATTTTTTCCATACATATGATTTGTTACTTGGCTTTAATGTATAAAAAAAAGTGTATCACACAGAAAAATCTATTCTTTGATACGTATTTTGTCAATGAATTGGTTTACGCCAGATATACGTCAAGTTAAAGATTTAAATAAATTTAAGAGAACCCGTTCAATGCTATTAAAATAAAGAATGCATCCGAAGCAAGCTCACCGAAGGGCCCAAACTGCCCTCAGGATAGGGTCGGTCTGGCCGCCGAGTTTGATAGGGCCCTCATCTACAGCTGGCGGCATTTTAACCCTATTGATTACAAGGTAGACCATATCCATATATATCACATGTGTCAAACTCAAGGCTCGCGGGCCACATCAGGCCCGGCGAACAATTATATTCGGCCCGAGAGAGAATTTTAGGCAAAAATATTTTTTAATGGCCCTGCGATATAAAGTGCAAATCAAATTCCCTAATTAGCAGCCTTGCCAAGCATCCAGCTCTGACAAATTGGCATAAGAGCGAAAATGGGCATGCCAATGATTTTTTTGTTATTAAAACTTTTTTCTATTTTAATTTATATTAATGTTTAAAAAAGGTTTAATTTTCCGCTTATTGAATGTTTATCCTGTTCGGCCTGCAACATTACGTGTGATTTGAGTTTTGGCCCGCTGAGCGATTGAGTTTGACACCCCTGATATATATTAAACCATTTATTGTTTCCTGAATCTACCTGTTATTACGTTGCCAAATACTTGTACTCCCACATTCTCATGACATTATTACTTTTCTGCTTCCAACCACTACTATTACTACTACTGATATCACTACTATCATCGCTGCTGATGCTACTGCTACTGTTTCTGTAGCCACAAATAAAACAACATCGCCACCAACAACACTAACACAATTACTACTACTAGTACTGCCACAATTACTCTGATTACAACTACAACCATCTCCACTACCAGCACCACCACTACTACTAATGCAGCCTTTGCTCTTGCCACGTCTAATTCTGCTGCTACAACAACAAAGCCTAGTACTAATACTACTGCTACTACTACTACTACTACTACTACTAAAGGCAACTTACACAAATTGTAAAATATCTATCGATAGAAATCCAGGTATCAGCTTGAAGACTGCCGTTAGCTGTAACAAAATAAAAAATATGTATGTATGTATGTTACAAACATACGCACGCACGCACTTACATATGTATGTATGTATTTTTTTTAAACGTAGCTTTAACAATTGTTCAGCCATTTCGCTACGATGTCTGCAGTTTGGCAGTTTATATTGATGTCTAGCACTGGAGCAAGGTGTTGCAGACATATAGCATCATGTTCCATCCAGTCACATTATCCTGACACAAGGCCGACCAGTCTCAAAATTAACCTTTTAATGATGGGCGCTAAGCGAGGCAGCTGTTTGTAGCATTGTTAGAAGTCTATGGTATGACTCGGCCGGGTACGAACTAGCGACTTCCCACATCCGATGCGGACGCTCTATCCACTAGGCCACCGGAACGGTCATGTATGTATGTATGTATGTATGTATGTATGTATGTATGTATGTATGTATGTATGTATGTATGTATGTATGTATGTATGTATGTATGTACCTATCCACCCATCCATCCATCTGTCTGTCTGTCTGTCCACCCTCCCATTCATCCAGAGATATTCTAATATATATATATATATATATATATATATATATATATATATATATATATATATATATATATATATATATATATATATATATATATATATATATATATATATATATATATATATCATGATGCTACTACAATCAACACTTTTTAACCTTTTGTCCCTCAGTCTGTGTATGTCTGTATGTGAATGTATGCACTGCACAAAGCTATTTTTCAAATACTTAAGAAGGGTTGCTTTATCTTGCAGATGTTTGCAAATACTACTACTACTACTAATTATTATTATTATTATTATTATTATTATTATTAATATACCTGTTGTTTAAATTCGTATTCAAGCATAATGTATTGTTCTGAAGTTTTCTTTCTGAGGTCCTCAGTAAAGCTTAGGGGAACAGAAACAGATAATTCCAGCTCCGCCTTTGTTTGATCTACACATAAAAAAGCAAATTATACATGAACAATTTTGGTATCATTGAGCTTCATACCTTAATATTCATCATTCCTAAGGAAGATCTATGCATTAAAATGTTTCTAGCATAGCACGCATGACCAAGAAGCACTCAATCATTTTGAAAATTAATCACTAAGAAGCCATGTTTTTGTTTTAAAGGAATTTTTTTTCGAGTTCTTCTTACAACTATAGACATCAATAACGATCGAGCCAAATCTGTAAGTAATTAATTTGTGAAAGCAGTGGGTGTCAGCATCCGTAATTGTTTAATCCATTCCGATCATGAGACGAGATGAAATTCAGATGAAAGTGACTCGAAATTTTGAAAGGTTTTAGAAAGCTTTTATTTGATTTGGATATAATTTGATCGCAGATATAAAAAGCTCTCGTCATATAAGTTTCTTAGAGTATCTTGACACAGCTTGGAATTAGGTAACATATCATGTATATTTATCTTACTTTCAGTAGTGTTCTAACCGGGGAGGGCGGACAATGCGCCAGAATTCTTGGGGCTCCTAAACCCCTTTGGTCCATCACCGTTGTCACGGGCACCATTTACCTTTAGTATGTCACTGCTTGTCTTAGTGAAAGTGGCAATGTCTCTGAGCAGTTCGCACAAATCTGACAACCTTTTAAAATGGTTCCGCGTGGATCTCTATAGTCTGGGTTTATCTTCGTTGTTTGCTATATAGTTCAAATTTACTGTTCTTTGTCAGTGTTTGAAAGACTGTTAAAAGATTAAATTTATGGCAATGGCAATCAGTTGACTAATGTATAAGCGAGAGATCCGATGCAAAGTAGTGACGTCATAGCTAAATCCATCATGGCAACTTTCGAGGCGCAGATTACCAATGCACACGTTTGAAATTAGTCGCCCATGTCTTTAAAACAAAACTGTAACTATCTGGCACATATTTCCATTCACTTAGCATATCAATTCAAGGCATATATGCAGTTTCCATTCACTTAGTATGTTAATTCAAGACACATATGCAATTTCCATTCACTTAGTATATCAATTCAAGACACTGATATTATTTCCATTCACTTAGTATATCAATTCAAGACACTGATACTATTTCCATTCACTTAGTATATCAATTCAAGACACATACAATTACCATTCACTTAGTATGTTAATTCAAGTGAATGATATATTTATTTCTATTCACTTAGTATATCATTTTAAAGCATTGATACTATTTCTATTCATTTAATATATCAATTCAAGGTACTGATAATATTTCTATTCATTTAGTATATCAGTTCAAGGCACTGATAATATTTCTATTCACTTAATATATCAATTCAAGGCATTGATAATATTTCTATTAATTTAGTATATCCATTCAAGGCACTGACAATATTTCTATTCACTTAGTATATCAATTCAAAGCACTGATAATACTTCTATTCATTTAGTATATCCATTCAAGGCACTGATACTATTTCTATTCATTTAGTATATCAATTCAAGGCATTGATAATATTTCTATTAATTTAGTATATCCATTCAAGGCACTGACAATATTTCTATTTATTTAGTATATCAATTCAAGGCACTGATAATATTTTGTATTTATTTAGCATATCAATTCAAGGCACTGATGATATTTCTATTCATTTAGTATACCCATTCAAGGCACTGATACTATTTCTATTCGTTTAGTATATCAATTCAAGGCACTGATAATATTTTGTATTTATTTAGCATATCAATTCAAGACACTGATACTATTTCTATTCATTTAGTATATCAGTTCAAGGCATTAATAATATTTCTATTCATTTAGTTTATCCATTCAAGACACTGATAATATTTCTATTTATTTAGTATATCAATTCAAGGCACTGATAATATTTTGTATTTATTTAGCATACCAATTCAAGGCACTGTTAATATTTCTATTCACTTAGTATATCAATTCAAGGCACTGATAATATTTCTATTCATTTAGTATATCAATTCAAGGCACTGATACTATTTATATTTATTTAGTATATCAATTCAAGGCACTGATAATATTTTGTATTTATTTAGCATACCAATTCAAGGCACTGTTAATATTTCTATTCACTTAGTATATCAATTCAAGGCACTGATAATATTTCTATTCATTTAGTATATCAATTCAAGGCACTGATACTATTTATATTCATTTAGTATATCAATTCAAGGCATTAATAATATTTCTATTCATTTAGTATATCCATTCAAGACACTGATAATATTTCTATTTATTTAGTATATCAATTCAAGGCACTGATAATATTTTGTATTTATTTAGCATACCAATTCAAGGCACTGTTAATATTTCTATTCACTTAGTATATCAATTCAAGGCACTGATAATATTTCTATTCATTTAGTATATCAATTCAAGGCACTGATACTATTTATATTCATTTAGTATATCCATTCAAGGCACTGATAATATTTCTATTTTTTTAGTATATCAGTTCAAGGGACTGATAATATTTCTATTTATTTAGTATATCAATTCAAGGGACTGATAATATTTTGTATTTATTTAGCATATCAATTCACGGCACTGATAGTATTTCCATTCACTTAGTATATCAATTCAAAGCACTGATAATATTTCTATTCACTTAGTATATCAATTCAAGGCACATATGCAATTTCCATTCACTTAGTATGTTAATTCAAAGGAACTGACACATATTTCGATTCATTTAGTAATCAATTCAAGACACATACAATTACCATTCACTTAGTATGTTAATTCAAGGGACTGACACGTATTTCAATTCATTTAGTATATCAATTCATGATACATATGCAGAGAATATTTTTTTTCTTCCATTTATGTTCACTTATCCATTTATTGAGCTAGAATTTTGAAATATCAATAAAGCAAGTCACCTCTAACGATGTTACCCAGTCTAACGATGTTACCCAGTCTAACAATGTTACCCAGTCTAACGATGTTACCCAGTCTAACGATGCTACCCAGCCTAACGATGCTACCCAGTCTAACGATGTTACCCAGTCTAACGATGCTACCCAGCCTAACGATGTTACCCAGTCAAGCGAAACTCGTCCGTTGGTATGCATTGTTTTATTCATCGATTTAAAAAAAATATATAACAATTATTGGATCAATAATATTTTTACTTGTAGATAATTGTATTTACCCAGGTCAATTTCTATGATATATGGTTTTCTCGTGTTCTCCGAAACAACAGGTTGGACTGAAAATCAAAGAAAATTGAAAACAATTAGTTTGAAAAAGTCAGTCATGAACAAAGCAAATACTAACAAACAGTCTTGTTTATATCCTTGCAGCAACTTTTCAGTCCTCAAGTATCACTAATACCGTCAATACCATAAATGCGTTCATATATATAAAAATAAAATAGAGAGAAGATAGAAGCTAACTTATTGTTTCCATTGAAACGCTTAGTTTTAATATCTGAGAATAACTAACAATATTTGACCTTCCCCTCAGTTCCAATGCACGTGCTTTGCATCGCTTAATGTAAAAAAAAAAAAAAAAACCACAAGGAAGAAAAAACAAATCATGTAACTGAACTTAGTTGACCAGAGAGAAAACAAATACGTATTACGCAGGGGAGAGATGAGAGTTTTTGAAATGTATCTATTTTTAAAAATGACACTTCTTTGAAACTAAAATCAAATTTAAATATGGAAAGTCTTCTATACAGTTGTTTGCTGTCATTTCTGACGATCTGATCTTCGACATCCACATAGTATCTTTATTATGTTAGTTGTTCATTATCAGGTGTTGCATACTTTATGTATTCACTATGTTTCGAAATAGCAAATCATGGATATAATCTTTTCATTTTATTTATCAAAGATGACCTGGAGAGAAAGTTTAAAATAGTAAGAGAAAGTGAAAGGGGAGATAACTCAAGCAGCAGGGAGGGTGAACAGACTCTAATTGACTTGCCCCCAGAATCGCAAATTAAGCCTTCAAAATCTCCACACAAAATCGCAAAATAAGCCTTCTAAACCCCCACAAAAATCGCAAAAAATATCAGCTATTGACTGGGGTACCGAGTATGAGACAGCACCCTCCCTGCTGCTCTCAGCCGAATATTTTATCAAGCCAATGTGGGTATGTGAGAAAGCTTGCCGGTAGCTTCTCGTGGGTCGGTGGTTCTTTCCGGGGTTTCCGCCAGGTGCTTCCTCCGCCATTAATACTGGCCGCCATGTATAGCATATCTTGTGCTGAAAAATGGCGTTAAACCCTATAACAACAACAACAACATCAACAACAACAACATCAAGACCGATTCGATATCTCGACCGTGGATCATGTACATTTATCGTTATAAAACCATGCGGGGTTAACTCACTTTACTAAATAAATTTTTAAAACGATTATAATCCATGTCTCCGCTACATCATGTCTGATGAATATTTCTCAACGTATGCGTATCAACTCCGTTAAACACAGCAAAAATATTATAGTTATCCCTGATCACATTAGGTATTTGTGTGTATCGTTGAGTAACATAAATCACGTCTGTGTTTTTATGTCTTCCTCGAGAAAATATCCGAGCTGGATTTGATTGTTTATCCAGCATCACATCATCGTATGCAACTAAATTATTAATAAACCCATCAAGGTCATTCACTGACGGTGCATCATCAATATCAGTAATAAACTCAATAACATCCTCGTCGTTTATCGTCCTCGCGCTTTCATTAAAATCCTTGAGTGCTTTGTAACATCGTTGACCATCAACTGATGGTGCAACTAAATACAACTTATCCCATTTCAACCATCACAATATTAAACTAAGTAACAGTTGTGTTTTACCAGACCCCGACGGTCCAATTATAATCATTCGGATAGAATTTGGCAGCATTGGATGATTTTAACCGGTTCTCGCTTTTTTGTTGCCGAAAAATCAATTACATCCATGTTGTCGAAATATACTTATAATATGGATCTATACTGTATAAAATGCAGGGCGCATACCCCGACAAGTGGACTAACAACTATAACAATAAAAAACAAACGACAAGCACTTATGGGCAAGTGTGAACGATGTGGTACAAAAAAATTAAGTTTATTTCCGCTGACAAATCAACAGGCAGAGTTTTAGAAAATGGAGGTTATCAAATAGAAATGCAGTTCTTTCTGACAAACAGAAAATATTGTGATTTGTTTTTTTTAAAAAGTTTGTTATGACGTCCCCTTGATTGACATCTTGAATTTCCGGACAATCGTCTCCGGTATCAGTTACGGAATTCAAATTTCATAGCATGTGCACAGTGCCAGAACTTTTATGTACAAATACTTTTCGCGAAAGCAGTGCTTGTGCTAGAAATAGCTTAACCAATTGAATAATACAGTCAAATATTGTATTTGTGGCGTAGATGATGGACGTAGGATGATACTGAAGGAAAGCGAGACCTGTTTCATTTTCAGTGTATTAAAATGAAACATGAATTGATGTCGAATGTCAAAACCGAGTATTGTTGAAATGCTTTTACAAATATGAAATTATACATTAACGATTGGTTTTTTGAACTTGAACGATAACTTAATGATTGATTTCAGCCCATGAAAATTTAAATTCATTACACGTCTCTACTTGTTTGTGTATAAAATTTAAATTCATTGCACGTCTCTACTTGTTTGTGTATAAAATTTAAATTCATTACACGTCTCTACTTATTTGTGTATACATTTCTTTATGCGTCTGTTTATTGATGGATCTTTTTGTTTGTGAACGAATAACAAAGACGGTTGACATTTTAATCTTTTATTTGAAGGAAATAGGTGAAACGTCACGAATTTGGTCTATTGCAGTGGGCATGCACAACATAATGAGATGTATTTGGATATATTTACACACAAAATGAGACGCGCTTAATAATTATGTGGGAAGAACAATGCTGTTAAGTGCCGGTTTTCGTGGCTAGGGAATCAAAATGGCGGTAGAGGGAGTGAACATGTTTTGTGACGTCACATAAAAACAACGGATACTTTGTGTAATCATCAGTTGTCAATTTGGTCTAATAAACGAAATGATAACATACGTGTTAACAGCATCAGTTGCGGCTAATTGGAAAATATCTCTAATTCATATCAACTGAAGGTTAATTTTGCATTTGGCGAAAGCGTGTGTACTAATGTTACCCTTGTTTCCTGCTTCATAAGTTTCTCCCATTAACAAAGTATTTAGAAATTGGTAACCAATCTTGAAAAAGTCGTACTCCGCAGCTTTTGTTAGATGCATTTTACAGTGGGAGTAACTTATGTTCTTTGGCCTTCAATACAATTTTGAACGTTTGCAATGGATGATATATATGTTCGTACTATTTCACTAATATGGCCAATAATAAGTGAAAAAACACCAGAGAAACATCAATGCGGCATAATTTGCATATTCAAACAAATACAATTGTATTGTTTTATACTTATATTTAAAGTGACGACCTTCATGTTATAAGAGACCATTCCATAATATTAATTTTGAACTTTGAAAATTAAACGTGATTTAGAAAAGCAGGCATTTGACGATAGAATTTATAAAATCTCTTTCTTTTTTATGCAAAAAACAAAAAACAAAACATAAAACTAAACGAAGAATAAAGACACACAAGAAGAAAAAAACAACAAAAAAACAACGAAGAAAAACCACCCCCAAGAGTGGAAAACCTGAGCATTTAAATGGTATGATAAAGATGAAGCGATGCTCCCTCCCAAACCTGTCAATATCCAAGCTAGCACATTACTTAATTATGCAT
Source organism: Sinohyriopsis cumingii (assembly GCA_028554795.2). NCBI lineage: Eukaryota > Metazoa > Mollusca > Bivalvia > Unionida > Unionidae > Sinohyriopsis > Sinohyriopsis cumingii. The sequence continues at coordinate 60,954,189 of CM068833.1, read as the reverse complement.
ATTTGCAATGAAAATTGCATAACAGAAAGTATTTACGAAATCAGAAGAGTAGAACGGACAAGCAAGGGTTACCTGTTGTAGGCTTTATCGATGTTTCTCCTGGAAAGTGGAAACCAACATTTCACCTTTGCATTCATACAACGTTTGATTTGATGAAAACGAATCAGAGCAGTTTATTATTGAAGGTGTTTTGATTTATTGATAGAAAAAGCTTGGCAAGTATGAAATATTTTGTCTCATTGTATATATATATATATATATATATATATATATATATATATATATATATATATATATATATATATATATATATATATATATATATATATATATATACAATACTTTGTTGTCATTTGATGTGGAGAAGAAAATCGAAAAACAAAATAAACAAATAAACAAAGACTTAAATTTCGCTGGAAATTTGTATTAGTTGCCGTTTTTTAAAATTAAATCTACAATGTCAGAATCAGTATGGTAACATTTGTCTTTCTTAACTGAAAAAATAAGGAATGTTCGTTATTATAGTATAAATGTTTGCCAGTGTCACTATTTATGTCATTGTCTGTATGTATGTATGTATGTCTGTCTGTCTGTCTGTCTGTATGTATGTATGTATATATGTATGTATGTATGTGAGTGCACGTGAAAGAGACGATAATAGAGATTGGTTACTTGACCTCTAACATGTTGACATTTGCGTGGTACTGGACGGTTTCCAGGCTGATATGACGCATAACATGACGTCAAGATTGCAAAGTAAAATTCATTAATGCTATACCGGCCTTGTGATGTGATGTGATTTTGATTTTTAACGTAGCTTTAACAATTTTTTAGTCATATCGCTACGATGTCTGCATTGTAGCAGTTTATAGTGATGTCTAGAACTGGAGCATCATGCTGCAGACATGTAGCACGATGTCCCACCCAGTCACATTATCCTGACACCAGGCCGACCAGTCCTAACACTAACCTCTTAATGCTGAACGCCCAGCGAGGCAGCTGTTAGTACCATTTTTGTAAGTCTTTTGTATGACTCGGCCGGGGATCGAACCCACGACCTCCCGCATCCGAGGCGGACGCTCTAACCACTAGGCCACCGGAGCGGTTAGCACCGGCCTTAGCAAACGCGGGGACTGATTTGGATCATTTTGGCTGGGCCCCTTTGATTTACGCGCTGGGCTCCTGATAGCAAGGCATTTGGAAATAAACTTTTAAACAAGCTTTATATGATATTGAACTTAAAATATTCTTCCATTGCTTTAAAATTACTTTCTTTCTACAGATGTATTCCTAAACATTACTAACGTGCGTGGCCCCTGTGGGCCAAATAGGTTCAATCGGCCTAGGGCCGTTCCTGAATGCTAAACCTAAAGTTAACTGGACACTATTAATTCTAATCACTATTGTACAATCGAAGGTGAAAATCTTCTCGGAATAAAACAAATCATAGGCGCATGTAACATAATTTCTCTAAGTTCATTATTTTGAAATGAACCAAATATCTTTTTAAATAAAAGATAAAAAATAATTTTTACGATTATCTTATTCCAACTCACTTTTGGTTATGGTTCTAATATTTTTTTCATCAGTATCTATTAAGCTATCTTACAAATAAATGGTGCTTTAATCTGGAATCTTTTACCTGATGATTGTAAAGCATATACAACCCTCACTGTTTTTAAACACAAAGATATAACATTATTTTAACTCAGAATGTGTTTGTATAGCGTGTACTAACTTGTGATTCATGTATTTTAATTTTGATATTCGGCTCAATAGTATATCGAAAATGTAATAATAATAATAATAATAACAACAATAATAATAACAACAACAATAACAACAATACTACTACTACTACTACTACTACTACTACTACTACTACTACTAATTATTATTATTATTATTATTATTATTATAAGATTTCTAACATTCTATATATTTCAGGAATTAGACAAAGAATTACCTAGTGTCGTATTTATCGAATTTTGAGCTGAAAATAATAAATAAAGAGGATTAATGGATGTTTGTATTCACATGAGTTTTGTAAATTGTCTGTTATACTCTTAAACGAAAACCAACTCCAGTTTTGATATGTTTCTTAAGTAAATACACTAAGTGAATGTAAATATAATTTCTCTAAGTTCATTGTTTTAAAATAAAAGATAAAAAATAATTTTTACGATTATCTTATTCCAACTCACTTTTGGTCATGGTTCTAATATTTTTTCATCATTATCTATTAAGCTATCTTACAAATAAATGGTGCTTTAATCTGGAATCTTTTACCTGATGATTGTAAAGCATATACAACCCTCACTGTTTTTAAACACAAAGATATAACATTGTTTTAACTCAAAATGTGTTTGTATAGCGTGTACTAACTTGTGATTCATGTATTTTAATTTTGATATTCGACTCAATAGTATATCGAAAATGTAATAATAATAATAATAATAATAATAATAATAATAATAATAACAACAATAATAATAACAACAACAATAACAACAATACTACTACTACTACTACTAATTATTATTATTATTATTATTATTATTATTATTATTATTATTATTATTATTATTATTATAAGATTTCTAATATTCTATATATTCCAGGAATTAGACAAAGAATTACCTAGTGTCGTATTTATCGAAGTTTGAGCTGAAAATAATAAATAAAGAGGATTAATGGATGTTTGTATTCACATGAGGTTTGTGAATTGTCTGTTATACTCTTAAACGATAACGAACTCCAGTTTTGATATGTTTTATAAGTAAATACACTAAGTGAATATAAATATAAAGAAATATTCTTCTTAAGATCTAAAAGGCATTTTTAAAACTACAGTCGATTATTTTCAAACATTTGCGTCGATAATATAAGCTACAAGAATTGCTGTGATAAATACAACTGTGACATCATCAGGTCACACGTGGTGTATCGCCGATTCATTCATCTGCATTACCGTTTAACTGGTTTATTTTGGATCCGTTGAGAGCAACAACCACACAAAACAACCGTCAAACCATACTGTATATAATGGAGACATTCATAATGCTGTCGGACGCAACTCACTTCTTAACACTTTCGTTTACTTCAAAAACTCCCGTAAATTACCATCTCTACTAAACCATTGAATCAGTTTCAACTGATTGCCTACTTTTCGAATGACCAGAATGGACCAAATAACGTACTGGTACCGGCAATTACTGCTTTCACATGTGAAGAACTTACAAATATCGCGACATCATAGGAGTAGGTCTAGGAAAGTCGTCGATTGTGGAAAAGAAAGAGAGCAAATAAGAGTACGTAATAAAGAGCCGGTTCATCAAAAGCGATTCCCTCTAATAAACGGAAGGAATGTCTAATTTCAAATTGTGACGAGTCTTAGATTATAAATGATTATACTTAAAGATATGAGATCTAAACAGCAAAGAAATATGTTTTCAAGTTATAAAAGAAAACTTGGGAAACGGGAAGAGGCATGATTGTGTATTTTGTGTCTTTATGGTGCTGTACGTTATCTTGATGAGGCTAGGAAATATCAATCAATTAAAGGATTTAAGTCGCCTACGCAACTAGTGCTTTCGCGACTGGTTAAATCTCGAAGGTCGAGATTTTCAATTGATCGGGACTGTAGGAATGGAGCCACTACAGTCCCGCTTTTATGTGCGAATGTCGCACTTTTAAATTCATGAACATGTCCGGCCGAGGAAAGGAGACAAGGGGCCCGCGGAACTCAAGTCCAGCTGTACTAGTGGACAGAAATCTATTCCAGTGGTGTGTGAGTCACTTGTGTAATTTTCCTAATCCTTCGAGTTGTGTAATTTCATTACTATTTTAGGAAATATGATGTGTGTGGCGTGGAGCTGTTTTCGCACACGAAAACGTATCATTAAGGTGTAAAGGACACTAAACTTGAATATTTCAACATTGTATTTTTATGGAAGTAATCAAGGATACTATTCGCACTTTGTGCCTGTATTTGCTGCAGGGAAATAAAAGACAGAGAACGCAGCTAATGTCAGAGAGAGAGAGAGAGAGAGAGAGGTTCTTCGCGTTAAACGCAAGCATAATATTTCACAATTAAAATGAAGACAACATGCCATCTATCAAACGTGGCATAAATGAAAGGACACTTAGTGCTACCCCCCCCCATAACTATACAATACAATAAGAGCGTAAGTCTGTCCATGTGTGTGTGCGTGATAGATACCTGTTAACAGCTGTATAGCTGCATTAACAACATAAAGTACGCAAGGATTTCACTCTCATGTACGTATCATGTGAAGAAATAAAGCCCACCTAACGAATACAACTGTACTTCTTTACCAGTTTTGCATATGTGAATGCGTATTTGTGTGCGTATCCGTGTGTGAATGTGAGAGAGGACAAACTTATTCACGTTGTCGCTTTTGAACAGTTATGCGAAATATGCATGTGATGTTACGAGTTTCAGAACGAGTCTGCTCGAATATTAAGAGAAAAGAGTGTGCAAACGTTACCTGAAATGTTACTGGCAGTTGTCGTTTCCGTGCCTGAAAATAACGAGAGGAAAAATCGATTCTGCGATCCATCCAGTGTACATACATTGCAAGTGTGTGTGCGTGTGTGTGTGTGTGTGTAGCGAGAGAGAGAGAGAGAATTTTTTGTAATAGAATTCCTCATGGTTGTTTGGTTGAGATGTAGTACTATATATATATATATATATATATATATATATATATATATATATATATATATATATATATATATATATATATATAGCACGTTTATTTTGTATGAATCACCATTATTTTAAATGGGCTGTTAATTAGCTTTGCTCGATATGCATGCATGTGCATGTGTTTTTCACCGTGTCTTTCTGAGTATGTAAGAAAAAATGAGTATGCACACACTACCTGATCCGATATTAGTTGCCATGTGCGTGGTATTGGTCGGTCTCGTGACTAAAAAGAGACAAGAGAGATTAGTCTATTGTGAGACATGTATGAAGTGCATAAATATTTAAGGGCAACACACACACACACACACACACACACTACAACAATATACATGAGAGAGAGAGAGAGAGAGAGAGAGAGAGCTATTGTCGGGAGTTACTTTTATTGTCTATAAAAAGAGTTATCAAGCGTTACTTGATGTGATACTGGTTAGTGTGAGCATGCCATTGGTCGGTTTTGTGGCTGTATGAGACAAGAGAGACAAATATGTTTTGCGATATATGGATTGTATACAAAGTTGCATGTGTGTACGTGTGCGTGACTGTGCGTATATGAGAGACGGAGAAGTCAGTATCTTTTATTTTAGGAGTTGCTATTAGACAGTAATGCGGAATATGCATGCATGTGCATGTGTTTTTCATCGTGTCGTTCTGAGTATGTAAGAAAACGTGAGTATGCACACACCACCTGATCCGATATTAGTTGCCATGTGCGTGGTATTGGTCGGTCTCGTGACTAAAAAGAGACGAGAGATCAGTCTATTGTGCGACATGTATGTAGTGCATAATTATTTAAGGGCAACACACACACACGCACACACACACACACACACACACTACAACAATATACATGTGTGTGTGTGAGAGAGAGATATATAGTCGGGAGTTACTTATTTTTGTCTATAAAAAGAGTTATCAGGCGTTACTTGATGTGATACTGGTTAGTGTGAGCATGCTATTGGTCGGTTTTGTGGCTGCATGTTACAAGAGACACAAATATATTTTCCGATATATGGATTGTATACAAAGTAGCATGTGTGTATATGTGCGTGACTGTGCGTGTATGAGAGACGGAGAAGTCAGTATCTTTTGTAAGAATCGCAGTTATTTTAAAAGCTGATATTGAACAGTAATGCGGAATATGAATGCACGTGCATGTGTTTTTCATGGTGTCTTTGTGAGTATATAAAAACAAACGAGTATGCACACACTACCTGATCCGATATTAGTTGCCATGTGCGTGGTATTGGTCGGTATCGTGACTAAAAAGAGACAAGAGAGATCAGTCTATTGTGAGACATGTATGAAGTGCATAATTATTTAAGGGCAACACACACACACACACACACACACACTATATATATATATATATATATATATATATATATATATATATATATATATATATATATATATATATATATATATATATATATATATATATATATATATATATACATACATACATACATACATATGAATGAGGGAAACAATGATAAATCTGGGTAACTAGGTCAGCATCATAGAAACTAATGTTAAGTTGGATCTGAAAAAAATTCAATAGTAAGTCAAGTTTTTGGGTTTAATCTGGTTAAACAGGTCAGCATCATGACATATTCCTGCTGTTTCAGTACCATTTAGTTATGGCATGATCTGGGTGGAAGAAGGCTGTCATTCATCTAGTAATGGTTAGCCAATCATATTCTGTATGTGGGGAAAGGGTGTGGGGTTACCATATGTGTACATAAAAAGATACAAGATATATAGTGTAGGGTAGAGAAAGGCAGAAGGACACAAAGCAGAAAAAAAGCAGAAAGAGAATAGAGAAAGAAAAAGGGACAGTAGAAATAAGATGTAGTTGGAAATAAGAATCAGACAGAGATATACAAGATGGAGAGTTAAGAGAAGGGATACCTAATATACATAATGGAGTGATGGATGGATATTCTGAAGAGACAAATATGGTGAGAAAAATGTAGAATTAGTGTAGAATTCGGAGAGGTGGACAAAATTAGTGTGTATATTGGATATAAACAGTAGATTACAATATGACGTAGTGTTTTAATTAGTATAACACTGGTCTCTGCCTCACCCCGAAGTCAACAGAAAGACCAAACTAGGCCAGACAGACCACACCTAAGGTGTCACACACACACACACACACACACACACACACACACACACACACACACATTTCAACTCTGATGTGCATGTGTTGAAAGTAGTATTATTTGTACGAATCACAATTGTTGTGTGTCGTTTTTTAATAGCAATGCGAAATATGCATGCATAATTATGCGTTTATGAATGCATCTGTTGGAATATGTAAGAAAAGAGAGTATTTAAGCGTTAGCTGATGAGTAACTGGTTTGCGTGAGCGTGGCAAAAGTCGGTTTCGTTGCTGAAAGTACCAGGAATTAAAACTCTCTTCTGCGATGTATGTAGTGTACACAAATTGTGTGCTTGTCTGTGTGCGTGTGTGTGTGTGTGTGTGTGTGTGTGAGAGAGAGAGAGAGAGAGAGAGAGAGAGATTAATTAGCTTTGTGGAATACGCATGCATAAATGTTTGGTTCGGATCGTGGTTTTTGAATCTGCAAGATAAAAATAGTTGGAACGTGTGTGGTATTTGTCAGTATCGTGGCTAAAGCTGTAATGAGAGATAAATATATTTTGTGACGTATGAATATGGATTGCACCAAAGTTTGGGAGAGAATTTTCACGAGAGAGAGAGAGAGAGAGAGAGAGATGATATTCTTTTATTCCTCCATTTTCTGAAGATTTTAAGACAAAAATGAAATGCATTTAAATACATAGAATCACAAAAATAGTGGATTCGTTACTTATTAAATTATTTCCGATAGCAAACGAATAAATAAATTAAAATCATTGCTAAACTATATATATATATATATATATATATATATATATATATATATATATATATATATATATATATATATACGATAGAACATTTGAAAATGTATCCTCACAACACAAATAGTTAGTTTCCTAATCGCTTTGCAATCCAGTACAAGTATTTCTTTCCTTATATTCTGTGTGAGTTCTCTATTGAATCGAATATATAATATCCTTTATCTTAATGAAATACTTGGTAGATAGTCTGATCATATTTATCCATGCCTCAAATTCTAAACATTCTGATATATCATTTAAACCACCAAGTAGTATAATCAGTATAACATCATCGATCTGATCACAGAAATCACGGTAAATCACTGGAGGCATATACGAAAATAGACTTTCCATCAAGTGGTTTCTGTCGTCTGAGGTTAAGGCACAATTCATCGAAATGTGCAAAATACGGTCATGACTCATTTTGCCACATAGGGGACACAGTTCAGGTCTTGCTTGCATTCCTCGAATACGAATTAATGTCCCATATTCCATTTTTCTGCTTGAGTCAGTGTAAGCTATTTTCCATAGATGATGCATTTTTAGTCCTGGATTAATTTTTAAAAATCTACCGAATCCCTCTGATGGATTTCTGATACTCATTTCATGTTTTCTCTCCTCAAATATCTGTATTCTTGTCCCAAATAAGTTTTTCCATGTTATTTTGTTTGGAAATTTTCCAGTGAAAATAAAGTCGTTGAGATAGTCTTCTAAATCATACTTTTTGAGTACAGTATTTATATCATATATAAAAGAGTTGTAGCTATCTTGGGGGTCAAAAATCAAATTTCCAACAGCCCGGAGGATAACCTTTTTAGCAGTTAAGTTTGCTGATGTTCTACACATGCGACCAAGAAATACGAGTTTTTGCTTATCTATGCGAGCTTCCATTGATATCATCTCCAAGCATGATGTCGTAGATCCAATTGGCGATCTTTGAGGGAAACCTTGTACTCTCCGGGCGAAATATCGTTGTATTTTCTCCATTGATTCAATGCCCTGATATGACATATTAAACCAGAGTTCTGAGCCATACAAAGCAGACGGCAATATAACTCTTTCCCAGACTTTCACAGAAACTATAGGATTCATCCCATTTGCATTTAATCCAAATGAGTATAGTGAGTTTGTTACACGTTTAGCTTTATCGTAGGAATAGACTATACGATCATTAGTTTTCATTGATTGTGAAAAGGTAACTCCTGCATATTTCACTTTTTTTGCTCTAGGAATATTCTGTGATCCCAGAGTAATTCCATTTGATGAGTACACTTCATTTTTTTTTTTATACTAAATATCATCCAATTACTCTTGTTAGAGTTATATTTCAATTTTCACTTCTGTGCATACTGATAAGCAGTATTCACGAGTATTTGCAATCCATTCAGCGTAGAGCTTAGTAGAGTAGTGTCGTCTTCCAAAAGCATGCCAGGTATGTTCATCTGATTCACTGTTATTCCGCAATTAGTCATTACTAGTTCATTCAATAGGTCATTTATGTACACGAGAAATAAAAAAGCCGACATTACACGCCCTTAGCGTGAGCATGACATTACTGGTTAGCGTGAGCATGACATTAGTCGGATTGGTGGCTGAACGTAACAAGAGAGAAATATCTTTTCTGTGAAGTACGAGGTGTACACAAAATTGCAAGTGTGTGCGTGCGTGTGTGTGTGTGTGTGTGTGTGTGTGTGTTTTAGAGATACTTAGGGTTGTTTGGATGAAAATGTAGGCAAACCATTCATATATTTTGAAGTCTGTATCTTTTATATGAATTCCAGTTGTATTTGTTGTTATTGGTCAGCTTTGCGGGATACGCATGCATGGTTATGTGCTTATGAACGTATTTGTACAAATATGTAAGACAATAAGAATACGTAAGTATTACCTGATGTGCTCCTGTTTAGAGTGGCATTTGTTGATTTAGGGGCTGAAAGTAACGATAGAAAAAATATATACTGCAATGAAGTGTACACAAATTGTGTGTTTGTCTGTGTAAGAGAGAGAGAGAGAGCTTGCTCCATATCGTTGCTTGGTCGATATGCAATTCGTATATATATATATATATATATATATATATATATATATATATATATATATATATATATATAATTCATTGTATCCCCTAGGAGTGAAAGACTGAGGGGGGAGAAAAAACTTTGGTGTCAAAACTTGGGGTCACATGAAAAATTTGGGGGCCAAAAGTATGCTGACAAATATTCATCTCACCTCTAATCTATTTTACCTGAACATATGAAATTACAATGTGTATTTCATGCTCCCTTTATCTCGAACTAAAATTAAAAATCAACAAAAATCTTAACTGTCAAATAATCATTTTAATGTTTCTCAAAGGAAATTTACACTCCCACTATTGTTAAATTTTATTTCTTCCTAGAACAGATTTCTTGAAATTTGATGCACGATATTTTTGCAAACTCTTGCTTGTCAAAGTCAGGACGTTTGACTTCACATCTAACAAGCATTTTCTCATGAAGAGACTTCAATGAAAGATTGATTATTTTGAGTGAATGTATAGCATTTTCTCTTGAAGAGACTTCAATGAAAGATTGATTATTTTGAGTGAATGTATAGCATTTTCTCTTGAAGAGACTTCAATTGTTTCTTTTGAGTGAATGTATAGAATTTTGGGCAGAGAACCCTCTCTCACAAGGCACAGGGGTAAGTGGGGTGGCCAGATTAATATCAGCAAGCTGAGCAAAGTTGGAGAAAATATCCCCTCCTTCTTTAAGAAGGAGTTCGCTGATTTTAGCCAGCCCCTTCTCTTTATGTCTTGAAATGTAGCGTTTGAAGGAACGGAACGATGCTTTGTTTTCATCACGGTCAATCAGAGGATTCACTTCTGTTCCAAACTGTTCAATGAGCCTCTCCAAGGACTCGGAACCATGGGTTATTATTTCTTAAGTGCCTTGAGGTAACTATCTAGGATTGAGTACTGTAGAGAGGTGTTTCAAAATCTGCATATCACATGCGGAGAATCTTTTTCTCATCTCCGATTCAAAACATGCTACAAACTCTTTTCCGAGATTTTTCACAGACTCTTTACTAAGCTGATGATATTCTTTGGGTTGTACACCTTGGTATTTTCCTGACATGTTAAGTTGACCATTTAGTTCAGTCACACGTGGTGTGTATCCATCTACATTGCTGACATGATCTTTGAGTGCTTCCAAAGTAGCATCAAGCATATGTTCTACCTGATCAATGTCAATGACCTCCTTTTAAATGCTTTGCTGCATCTGCTTACCTCTTGCAGGACATCAAGCAATAACATTGTAGATGCTAGAAACTTGTATGCATGTACCTCGGCTAGGATGCCTTTTGTTTTTGAAGCATTTGCAGAGTCGTTCTGAGATGCTTCTTGCTCAAGTGCAAGAACTATACATCCCTAACAGCTCTCAATGGCTTGCACAGCATCATGGTGAGACAGCCATCTCACCTGGGTAGTTTTTTTTTTAACCTTTCCGCCTTCTTTCCCATAATCTGGCACATGTCTCTTTATCCTCTGATATCTACAAGCTGAATATGAAAATAAGTTGTAGATTGTGACCGAAACAGACTGGTACTTTTTCATGTATGCTATGCTTGCTGCATCCCAGCATGCTACCAAGGCTAATCTATGAGCAATACACCAGTCACTCACCATTCTTTTATTCTTCTCTTTCAGCCGTACACCCACCCCAGATTTTGAACCCATCATGACATTTGCCCCATCAGTGCTCAAACCAATCACCTTCTTAATATCAATATCGTATTCCTGAAGAATATCCACCAAGGCATTTGTGATTGTTTTAGATTTTCCATCTTGCACCTTCACATTAGCTAAATATTCAGTGTTTGCCTTCCCAACACGAACAGTTCGACAAAATATAACCATTTTTTGTGTGGGTGCAAAGCAATATCCAAAGACTCATCCAGGAGAATGCACAGGTATGGTAAAGTATGGACCCTTTGTTGAATCCTCACCTTGCAAACTAAAGAGGCTGCTGCCTGCATCTCAGACACAGTCCCATGCTTCTTGTATGCCAGGGTCTCATTCTGCAGGGCTGAGCGACCATTGTCCCTCTAAAACAACTAATACAAACTTACATATCATCCTGTCACAGAGCACAAGTCAGCTGGTATTTTGAGTAATGAGCTTGCTAAGTTATTCCATTCATTCAGTGTTATAGTTCATTAACTGAAAATTCTATTTTAACAAAAGTAAACTGGAGTGGACTGATCAATGACTGTTTCATCTTATAATTTAATTCGATTTCAGGTAATAAGACATGAGACACAAAGACATGCAGGCAGAGAGAGAGAGAGAGAGAGAGAGAGAGAGAGAGAGAGTTTGAAAGAGAGAGAGAGAGAGAGAGCGAGAGCGAGAGCGAGAGAGAGAGTGTGTGTAGGGGGAGGGGGAGATTTTATATGAAGTTCGATTAAACCAGGAAACTGTCTATCTGGAATACTTTCTCGGCACATATGCACTGTCGTTCTCATCTGCGCCATGAGGCTAGCGTCTACCTGCTCTGTGCATTTGTTCTCGGCAAGCATCCAGATTTCGTTGTTGCGAAATAATCCTTTTTGCGATAATATGTTCCCCAGATTCTTCAAGGCGAACAAGGGCGGATCTTTGATAGTTCTTTGACCCAGT